>JASFAT010000781.1:0-427664 GCA_031353405.1 Baronia brevicornis
AAAATCGCAAAGATTTCTGAAAAAATGTATCTGATCTGACTGAACTTGAAAACAATCAGTTTCGACGCTGTACAAAATTTCTTTTGACAATGTTTTTTGACATCTGAGTCATTTACAGCGTTTTCGCTTTTTTGCATCGGTATGTAATTAAAGCTTCAGATCAGAAGCTTGAAGATGATTAATGGAGTCAGGCGTTGCTTTGCGAAAATCTATTACTATGTGGACAGTCAGAATTTTTAGTCGAAGATCTGAGACAAGCAAACAAAAATAGGAAAATATGTGTGTTTTTAACTTACCTCTTTTGAGTTTAACGGTTGTCTACCGTAGACTCTACGGTACTATTATCTACTACTCTCTACTATACCCGATGATGCCGCGTGTAGAGAGCGATGCACGTGTCATGTACATTGTAGAAGAATGGTGTATGTTTGGTGTTATTGATAGTGACTGGAAAGATTGGAGTTGCTGACGGCCATTGTTTCGGTAAGATTTAGTTTGAGTTCCCCGTGAATCCACTTCTTCCATTAGAAAACACACATTATTCTTTTTCTATTGTTTTGTTTCATTATTTGTTTGTTTCTCGCGGATCTTAGCTAAGTAAAAATTCTGACTGTCCACACAGAAGTTTGAACTATGCGGGATATATACATAGGTTGCCCGGTGGCATAATTTGATTTTCCACCTTAACTACTACACTTTTCTGATACTGTAAACACTCACGAAATATCATCTGGTGACCCGCGCACTTATATTAGTTAAGTAAGCGACCTTCAACTCAGTCACGTGCATTGATTAATGGTCTAGAATTCTAAAATAATCTTTATATTAGCTGGGGCCCCGTCGCGTGATCGATGAAGCTTAGCGAGCGCAATAATAAACAATAAAAGGCTTCACTCTCGTAACCCACACACGGATTTTCGTCTTCGATATCTGTCAATGTCCCAAGTCCGCAACATGGGAATCCCTTTCTCACATCATCAATCATCAACAGCCTGCGGCAGTCCACTGCTGGACGTAGGCTTCCCCCATGAAGCGCCACCTAGCCCGGTCTTCGAAATCACGCATCCAGTTTCTGCCAGCCGCCCTGCGCAGATCGTCGCACCATCTAGCTGGGGGGCATCCCACACTACGTTTACCGACACGCGGTCTCCACTCCAGCACTCGTTTGCTCCAACGATTTTCGGATCTCCGACAAACGTGACCAGCCCATTGCCACTTTAGTTTGCTAATTCGAAAAGCTATGTCGGTGACTTTAGTTCTCTGGCGGATTTGTTCATTGCGAATCATATCTACCAGAGAAACTCCGAGTATAGTTCTCTGAGCGACTTTGAGCTTGTGAAGCAAACGGACTGTCAGCGTCCACGTTTCGACGCCGTATCCTTTCGGCGCCGCTCACAAATTCACATATCCTTTCAAATTTTAAAAGCCAAATATCCAATAACCCGTACATACATATTGTCACGGCTGTTCCCCGTAGGGGTAGGCAGAGACCACAGTTCTCAATCCGCTACGATCCCGGCACACCTTCCTTGCTTCCTCCACACTCATCCATCTTTTCATCCATCCTTCCTCTCACATTCATCGTAGCGAAACGGCCCTCCGTTAGTCACTTCTCGCCTTCGTGGGAATCAGGACGTGACGGGTGACGAACCACGTCGCTGTCATTTTCCAACAACCCACTCCATATAAAATACTTCTTTAGTATTCGCGATTCCGCAGAATACCGAATGGAATTCAAATACAATCTTTACGACTCTAATTCTTTCCGAAAATCTATTGTCCTTGCCTTACCATACCTTCTTAATTATTTACAGACGGAATCAATGGGGACTTTTCAGGGTTTCATTAGAGGTATCCCTTACGTGCCTGTAAATTGTCAGCTTGTTGTGAATTAATGCAAGAGTCAATCAATGTCTATTTTGAACGAGCTAATTGTACTAAGTGTACGAAAGACATTTTCTGGCAACACTCGCGTTTGTTTATGGCGCGTCGTTGATATTTATTGAATGATTATGTCACATTTATCTATCGGAATAATAATGAAAATTATCGATGGAGCACGTTTTAGTTTTTATTGCGATTGATAAATTTTAATATATTGACATTTTAATAATGTATTAACAATGTAAGCAGATATAGTAAGGTATCCAGGTCTTTGGTAATAACGTAACAAAAAAGCGAAATTCCTCTTTTAAACAATATAACAATTCTTTTTATTAGGTGTACAAATAAGTTTCCGCGGTTTGTCAAAAGATGGCCCCACCAGAAGGTTATGGAGAAATTGTCAGATGTAAAACGTAATATCCCAAGTTTAGTCATCTGGCAACACCATAACCTTAAAGTACTAGTGATTCCGTATCAGCATCACGTAATTTTTTTCGTGCAAAAATGTCAAGTTTTATTCCGAATAAGCATCATTTGCGGGAACTTTTGATTTACTTCTTTAATGTGAAAAAATCTGCAGCTGAGGCGCATCGATTGCTTCTAGAAGCATATGGTGAAGCTGCTTTAAGTGAGAGAAGTTGTCAGGAATGGTTTCAAAAGTTTAAGAACGGTGAGTTTGACGTTAAAGACAAAGAACGCAGTGGAAGGCCGAAAGTGTACGAAGACATGGAATTAGAAGTACTATTGGAGGAAGATTCGTCCCAAACGCAAAAAGAACTTGCACTTACTCTACAAGTGACTCAACAAGCAATTTCACATCGTTTAAAATCGTTAGGAATGATTCAAAAACAAGGAAATTGGGTTCCATATGAACTAAAGCCGAGAGACGTTGAACGCCGATTATGCATGAGTGAAATGCTGCTTGCCACGTACAGTCACTGGTGACGAAAAATGGATTCACTACGATAATCCAAAGAAGAGAAAGTCATGGGTTAAGCCCGGCGAACCATCAACATCGATAGCTAAGCCGAATATTCATGGAAAAAAACTCATGCTGTGTATTTGGTGGGATCAGCTTGGTGTCGTGTATTATGAATTGCTGAAACCAAGCGAAACCATTACTGGAGCTCTCTACCGAACACAATTGATGAGATTGAGTCGGGCACTTAAGGAAAAACGCGCCCATTACTACTCCAGACACGACAAAATTATTCTTTTACACGATAATGCTCGTCCACATGTTGCGGCGCCGGTAAAAACATACTTGGAAACACTCAACTGGGAAGTTTTACCCCACCCGCCGTATTCACCAGACTTAGCCCCTTCTGATTATCACCTGTTCCGGTCGATGGCACATGGTCTGTCTGAGCAGCGCTTCACATCATATGAAGACACCAAAAATTGGGTAGATTTGTGGATAGCGTCAAAAGATGAAGAGTTTTTTCGACGGGGTATCCGAATGTTGCCAGAAAGATGGGGAAAAGTAGTGGCAAATGATGGAAAATACTTTGAATAAAACGTAATGTACTTTTCCTTTACAATAAATTCCTAATTTTTTATAAAAAACTGCGGAAACTTATTTGTACACCTAATACTAACTCTAATTGCCTTTTCTGCTATTACAATAGACACAAAGATATCTGTTTCAAGTCACAATAAGTCAGAATGTTGCAACAAACACAAATTATTCTATTAAAAATAACAAAAAGTTAATTTTGGTTGCCTGATATACTTCTAACAATAAACCCAAAAAAATTAAAGTTAAAAGTCACAAGTTAAAAAAGGGATTATTTTTTTAAAAACAAATTTTCAAATTTGGAATTAATTATTTTTTCATACCCTCTTTAATAAATGCAGGTAACATAGTTTGTCTATTAAAACCACTTTAGAACTAAATTATTAACAATAATGTATAAGAATCAAAGTGCTCATTTTCGTTCGCAAAGGTATGTATAATGTTTCCTAGCTAATGTAAAAGATTTTTGGAAATGTGCAGTTTATTGTCTCAAATACAGAACTCATGGCTCATGAAAAGTAGTTTAAATTTTTGTCATTTATCTCCACAATCTCCAAAATGAACCAGCTTCTAATATGTATTACAACTAACAATCAAATATATTGATCATGAATTAAAAAAAAATCCCAGTCCTTAAGGTCAATATATAGCTTCTATCAAATTAAGATATTTTTAATTTATATACAAACAATTAATTCCCTGTAAAGTCTGTGCATTTCATTAATCAGAAATAATGAAAAAAGTTTCAAAACCTATTTGCTAATATGTCAGCACACTTACAATAATAACCTAATCAACGGAAAAATGCAAATACCTGTAAACAAACCATGTAAAAGGTAGTTTCATTTGACACAATACATAATGGGAAAATAATCTATAATGCTTAAAATAAAACAAATCAATACAACTGGCTGAACAATACAAAGCAAAATTAATTAAGTGTGATTAGTAGTTCTTAAATTATGTAACTGCTAATAAAATAATTATTAATTACCCTTTGTCACAGTCATCACACTTGAATGGTTTCAGCCCTTGATGACGTCTCATGTGCTGAGCCAAGTTTGTCTTCTGACTGAATCCTTTGCCGCACATAGAACACAAATGTGGTTTCTCACCAGTGTGTGTCAGAATATGATCTCTTAAAGTCGATAGCATGTAAAATGCTTTATCACATACATGACATTGGTGCTTTTTCTCTATTTTATGTGCTTTTCTATGTGTATCAAGACTTTCTTGTGTAGCAAAGTTTTTAACACAATGTTCACAATTGAATCCTGTGTCTCTTGTATGCACAGCCAGTATATGATTATCAAGATGTGCTTGATGTTGAAATTCTCTTTTACAAGTACTGCAAATATATTTGATGTTAGCTTTTTCTTCATGAGTCTTTAAATGTGCAGTGTATGATGACTTTCTTATAAACCGTCTCATGCACATCGGGCAATGAAACAGTTCAGATGGATCAAAATTTGAGAGCTTGCGGTTTCTATGTTTGCGTAAGTGAGATTTATATTCCTTTTTGTTGTAAAATTTAAGGTAACATTTTTGGCATTGTATTGGAGTTTCAAGAATGTGACTAGTATCACTAGGTGCATCAATTGTACTATCTAAACTATTTATTTTATTATTTTGACATGTTCTTTTTCTAATATGTTCAACATATGTAAGGTGATTGTCAAATTTAGATCCACAATCACATTCAAATGCCTGTTTTATTTCAGGAATACATGCAGCCTGGCCCTTGTTTGTAATTAACATACCCATAGTTTTATCTACATAACTTGTATTATTACTTTGACATGTTCTTTTTCTCACATGTTCCATGTACATAAGGTGATTCTCAAACTTAGACCCACAATCACATTGAAATCCATTTTTAATTTCTAGTAAAGATACAGCCTCTTCCTTGTTTTCATTTAATGTATCAATGGTTCTATCAATATAACTTGTATTATTCTTTTTACAAGTTCTTTTTCTCACATGTTCTATGTATATAAGGTGATTGTCAAATTTAGATCCACAATCACATTCAAATGCATGTTTAATTTCTGGATTAGATGTAGACCCACATTTATTTTCGACATCAATTAATATATAACTTGTTTTAATCTTATCACATGCACTTTTTCCAGCACCTTCCACATATTTAAGATGATTATCAAATTCAGATCCATGGTCACATTCAATTACATGTTTAATTTCTTGATTAGATGCAGCCTTATCTTCATTTTTGAAGTCATTCGCCAAACTAGGTAAAACTTCTCTATCATCTGAGTATATGAAGTCATGATCAATTCCCAATGCTTCATTATCTTCAATTTTGACATCACTTGAGTCATCCTCATTTGTGACACAATTGTCTGGATATGAAGTACTCATTTCATAAGCTGAGTAGTCAACACTTTGTTCAACTATAGGAACATCTTTAATTATTGATTCATGTGTATAATTGTGTACAGTTAACACATGAGAATCCAAAAATAATAAATCAGAGAAAGTTTTTAAACAAATACTACATTGATAGGGCTGTTCGAGGCACAGTTTTCTTACGTTACAGGCAGATTCTTCTCTTCTAAGAGATTTCCTCTCATGATCATCACAATCTTCTATTTTTCCTTTCGTAGAATAAAGTTCATTCAGTGAGTTTTCTGATTGTATATAACGTTTCTTAAACTGGTCCAACTTATCTAATACTAGCAGGCACTCTTCACAAACATGTTTTGGATATTTTTCATTCATTGAAATATAAAGATTTAAGACAAAAGATAGAATCTCCAATATAGTTCTCTCATCACTTTCTATTTTGCTTGTAAGGGGTGTTATATTTGTTCCCTCACGCAGACATATCCTACAAACTTTATCAATTTTCCAAGTAATATTATTTTCCATAATTATTAAAAAAAAAAAGAAATTAAAAATGTATTAAACTAAGGAAGCAAACTATTCATTGCAACCCAAAATTTATAGATTATAGAGGTTGCCTAGTGTCTCTACTCTACTATCTATATCTATCTATAATAAAAGATTTTGGTATCAAGTACTTTTGTCCGATAACGGGGGTCCGTAAAACGGGGTCAATAGAAATCGCGGGGTGAATAGACACAAAACTAGGAAAGTTTTTTTATACCAATGAAAATAATTATAAGCTGGATGCCTATAATTATTTTCATTGGTAAATCTACTATTTTATTTGTTTTTTAAGAAACAATATTTTTTATAGTGAAAAACTCTGTTTTAACTTGGAGTTAGGCTAAGGTAAAATAAAATACGTTTGAATATCATCGAATGAACTACATTAATTTGTGCTCCAGAAAAGTTGCTAATTCTTTATATGATAAACGTTGTTCAGTGATAAAATGTTGATTTTCTTATTCTATGATTTAGGAACTAATTATGTGCATCGGTAAATACAGTTAATGAAACAAACATTTTCACAACTAAAGTAACATACTTCTAGAAATGACTTAAATTCCCGTATTTTCTTATTTTATTTATTACATTTTTAGATATAATAATAACTATAGTACAGGAATTACTTTATATATTAGGTGTACAAATAAGTTTCCGCAGTTTTTTATAAAAAATTAGGAATTTATTGTAAAGGAAAAGTACATTACGTTTTATTCAAAGTATTTTCCATCATTTGCCACTACTTTTCCCCATCTTTCTGGCAACATTCGGATACCCCGTCGAAAAAACTCTTCATCTTTTGACGCTATCCACAAATCTACCCAATTTTTGGTGTCTTCATATGATGTGAAGCGCTGCTCAGACAGACCATGTGCCATCGACCGGAACAGGTGATAATCAGAAGGGGCTAAGTCTGGTGAATACGGCGGGTGGGGTAAAACTTCCCAGTTGAGTGTTTCCAAGTATGTTTTTACCGGCGCCGCAACATGTGGACGAGCATTATCGTGTAAAAGAATAATTTTGTCGTGTCTGGAGTAGTAATGGGCGCGTTTTTCCTTAAGTGCCCGACTCAATCTCATCAATTGTGTTCGGTAGAGAGCTCCAGTAATGGTTTCGCTTGGTTTCAGCAATTCATAATACACGACACCAAGCTGATCCCACCAAATACACAGCATGAGTTTTTTTCCATGAATATTCGGCTTAGCTGTCGATGTTGATGGTTCGCCGGGCTTAACCCATGACTTTCTCTTCTTTGGATTATCGTAGTGAATCCATTTTTCGTCACCAGTGACTATACGATGCAAAAAACTCTTTTTTTATTCCTGGCAAGCAGCATTTCACTCATGCATAATCGGCGTTCAACGTCTCTCGGCTTTAGTTCATATGGAACCCAATTTCCTTGTTTTTGAATCATTCCTAACGATTTTAAACGATGTGAAATTGCTTGTTGAGTCACTTGTAGAGTAAGTGCAAGTTCTTTTTGCGTTTGGGACGAATCTTCCTCCAATAGTACTTCTAATTCCATGTCTTCGTACACTTTCGGCCTTCCACTGCGTTCTTTGTCTTTAACGTCAAACTCACCGTTCTTAAACTTTTGAAACCATTCCTGACAACTTCTCTCACTTAAAGCAGCTTCACCATATGCTTCTAGAAGCAATCGATGCGCCTCAGCTGCAGATTTTTTCACATTAAAGAAGTAAATCAAAAGTTCCCGCAAATGATGCTTATTCGGAATAAAACTTGACATTTTTGCACGAAAAAAATTACGTGATGCTGATACGGAATCACTAGTACTTTAAGGTTATGGTGTTGCCAGATGACTAAACTTGGGATATTACGTTTTACATCTGACAATTTCTCCATAACCTTCTGGTGGGGCCATCTTTTGACAAACCGCGGAAACTTATTTGTACACCTAATACTTGTATTCCTTGATGTTAGTTACGTTGTGCTTTTTTAAATAGCTCTCGAGTCTTCTTTCATATTAATATTTAGATAGAAAAATAACAGATTACTATTAAAACGATCATATGAATGACGTCAAATACTTCTTATGTTATTTTAAAATCCACGAACATAATTTCCCAGGTACTTAATGTTTTTTCGTCCACTGCAGAACACAAGCCTTCTCGTTTCTGCAGAAATAGACACGGACATGGACCCGCTACGCTTATCCAAAGTAGATAGGCGGGGAACTCTGACTTTGAATAAATACCTGTAAGTCTAATTATACTTGCTATAAGTATCCCGACGAGAGTATCGAAACCGCAACCATGAACTCTGAACGCGGTAGTTTTGCCGCCAATTAGGTCGTCATTATATAAATAATGTATTAATGGAGTGAAAAACAAAATTTTTGCTTTGTAATCATTTATTTTAAATTCATACACCTTTATTAGTACATATAAAGTTATTTAATAATTTAGCTTATTAAATAATTTATAGAGATCTGTAATTGCTAAGATAATCGAACTAAAATTCAGTTTATGAACACATTACATATTGCTTTGCAATATTGATAAAAGAAATCTATCAAAAAAAATACAAGACTTTTGTATGAAAACAATGCTACCGTACTTGATGTTTTAGCATAGTTAATCGTACAGAGTAAGAAATTATTACGTATAGTACAGAGTAAATATATTAATTTTTTTTTTTCAATAAAAAAAAAGATAGATTCACCGCAATAGTTTAATTGTGGAATATGTGTACTTATCAAAAGTAATGACTTTTGCCTTAAAGATTTAACCCATGTTATTCATAAAATAATAGGATTAAAAGAAATAAAACGTCTAACCAGATTTAAAGACGCAATAAAAATATGTAAGTTATTAAAATGCAATGGACAGGACATATGATAAGGGAAAGAGAAGAGAAATGGACAAAAATAGTCTCAGAGTGGTATCCAAGGGATGGAAAAAGGAGCAAAGGGAGACAAAACGCTCAGAAGAGTTGCTGGCAAAAAATGCATAGGTTTAGCAAGAGACAGAGCGGCATGGAAATCTTTGGAGGAGGCCTTTGTTGAAGGACAAGCTGTCAATTCTACAAATTAATTAATAATAACTAATGGTGACGTAATAAAGGCTTTATTTATACATAAACTGAAAATCATCAATTTATAATTATATTTTAAATATAATTATAATCAATTTATCCGTTAATTGTCAGATTATAATTACTTAAATTTATATTCATGTTGAAAATTATACATATTTATTATATAGTTTTATTACTATAATATTATTTAGTCTGTAAAGCCGCCAGCCGTTTCTTGAGATCCAACAGAGTATTAACTTCAGGTTGCCATACTGCCTTATCCTTAGTGGATGCTTTTAATTTTCTTACCTTGTCACCCTGCCAAAAATTTAAGATAAAATTAACACATTTATAGGACTTTTCCCGCCAACTTACAGTTACAGTCAGTGACGTAATGTTTTTATTTCATTTGCATAATCTTATATTATTATTAGTTATATTATTTAATTGTGGTAGCTTATTATGCAATATAGTTCGATTAAGGTGTATAAGTGAAGTGATATGAAATAAATGCGTGTATCGTGACTTTTTAAGTTGACTGAAAAAGGCCATAGAAGGTTTTTGGAAAAATTGTCACCATTTTATCAAGACGTAACGTGATGAACTGACTTGTTACATTTCAAGAGCTTGGATATTATTGTATATTACTTGACATTGGCATAATAGTTGTAACTAACATATTTATAATAAAAAAATAAATTGTTAGGTTCGATATTTTAATCGATTTAGAAAATCGAATAGCTTCTTAAGAAATTGCTGTTATGTATTGTAGCAATGGCATGAAAAATTACGGCATTTGAAACGTTAGAAAACCTGCTGAAAGCCACGTTGTGAAACCTTTAAAAAACAAACCTACATATTTCTCAAAGGCCAGCAACGCTTCTGCTTACGGTATTGCAGATGACTATGGGCGGCATTGATTGCTTACCATTTGGCAACACGCTTGCTCGTTTATTTTACTATACATACAAAATAACGAAAATACCTGCTCGCTTATTGCTTTTTCCAAGCTGGCTACACTATCCGTGTTTTTGTTTGTTGGAGGTGCATTTTTGGTTTGAGCAGCAGCCAACTGCTTTTTTAGTTCCAACAATTTGTCCACTTCTGGCTGCCAAACAGCTTTGTCTTTGGATGTTTTTAGCTGTCTAACTTTGTCACCCTGTATTAATATAGTACACATGTATTGGCTTGCTCCATTTCTTCCGTGGATATTGTAAGAGACGCCTATTAGAGCAAAAGCCAGTAATAGGCAGAAGCATCTACGTGAGAAATAAAAAACATTGTGCATTTCCCAAACCATCTGACAGAAATGGATATTACGGCAATACAAATTTTAAGGGGAGCCAATGTCTAGCAACGAATTGTTGGGACTTTATCACAGTAAACCTTCCTATAAGGCGGTAGGTTAATTCCGCGTTATAGGAAAACGCGCCTCGTATAACGCGCCATCGCGATCACTGTATAATCAATGTTCTTAAAACTCAAAAACTAGGAACAAACACTTAATAATAAAATAATTTTATTTTATAAGAACTAGATTTGCAAATGTAACAAAGTTAATTATGAACCGTCAAATCATTATGACTTGGGAAATATCCGGATTATACGAGAGAAACAAGAGTTATACGAGGGATGCAATTGCGTTATAGACGTCGTTATAACAGTACCGCGTTATAGGAGTGTTTATTGTAATTGATTGATACTTTTTATTCTCCGAATAAAATACATGGAGTTTGCCTCAAGCAATTTGCTCAACACTTTGGAGCCCAACGTCGATGCTAGGCCTAAATACAAGAAAAAAAAAATACAGTTAAAAATAAATTTAAAGTATAGTACTTTCAAACCATTCTAAACAAAAAACAAGTTTGTTTTTAAATATAATACAAAACGTTTTAGTCAAATTTTTGAAATCATTCATTTGAAGAAATGGCTTTCACTAGGGCCAAATTAACACGGATGATTTCACCAATGTCACGTAGAATGGAGAAGACACGAAGGTGAATCGGTGCAATTGAAATAAGATAGAGATAAGGAAGGAATAAAAAGGAGAAGACACATAGAAGATTAAACAGTGAGGTCCGGGTAACAATGGAATGGAATGGAAAGGACACGAAGGAGATTACTATCTGACTTTTTTGCGTTTAATAGTGCTGAAATCTTGTCACAACAACAACTATAACTTCTTTAAAAACGTCTCCTTTTTCGGAAAGTACGTCAATATCCTCGCCGGGGTTAATATGTTAAGTACCGCCGTTAATGTTTTGAAAATGTATTATATTACTGACCTGCTCTATTACAGCCCTCTCCAAGCTTGCAACATTATCGTTTAATGTAATGTTAGGATTTGTACGTGCGGCTTCCAGTTGTTTCTTCAGATCTAACAATTTATTTACTTCTGGCTGCCATACACTTTTATCCTTCGTTAATGCCTTGAGCTTTCTTACTTTTTCACCCTGAAACAATTTTAACATGTCATCCGTATTTCATATATCATATAAAATGTATATAAATAAAACTTAAAATTTTTTAAACTAGCAAGATTAAAAAAAATATTCGATTTTTTTCCCAATACAGTGGATACGCGGTCATCCGAACCCTGTCTAATCCGGAGCCCCCTGTATCCGACACTCCTATCACTGTTGATTATACATAAAAATTTGGACAAAATTTACTAAATTCCACATTCATATTACATATGCACATAATTATTTAATATATCAGTCGTTCAAATAGATTCTTTGATTCGTAATTCTGCAGAGAATTCCGGACGACATATAATACGACTATCAGATATCGTCCTGCAAAACGAAAAAGAGTTAATATTTCTACAGTGATTAACTCTGATTTTGTTTTGTCCGTAATACATTTGCAGATATTAGCGTTGTGTTATATAGTCTTGACCTTTTTTTCCCTTTTTGTACATAAAAGTACTATATTTTTAAATGGTCTTAAAAATTAAAATAAAGCTAAAAAAATATTATAAAAATCCTTATAGAACTATTTTCATTGAAAATTTTATTTTACCAAATATGTTAATGCAATATGTATTTAATTACCAAATTTTGAAAACAAGTAAAACAATTTGACTAATGGACCGATTTGTTATTAAAATAAGCTTACTTGTGCTGTTACGGCTGCTTCAAGGTCTGCCACGTTACCATTGCACGCTGAAGAATCCGCTGTACCATTTTGCTGCAAAATGTCAAATTCATACTATTTATATTTTTGGATATTATTTTGTAACTTTATAATTAAGTGAATTTGTATACTTCAAATATAAGATTTTTAGAATTATCTGTGTGCCAGAAATTGTATTTTTCTACTTCGTCAGAAATGGCAGCCTGAAATCACTGAACGTCTTAAACACATCTAGAAATCAAATATATCTAATAAAAAGTAGCGCGGTGGTTCAGTCAAATATTTTCTTCGCCGAAAATAAAAAAAAAGAAAATAAATGTATATTTTACTACACAAAAATTAGCCTGCCCGTTTGCCATTGCCGTTGCCAAGAAAAAGTTCTTCAGGATTTTGAAATTTGATCTAAAATGCAAAAATATTCAATGGGGAAACTCTAAGGGTTAACATAGAGTCTATTTTACATTTAAAATTCCTATTTGTAGTCGAAATCAATACGAAAGGTGACTAAAGCAATTTTAAACTGTATACGTTAATCATTTGTTTGACTTTCTTTTCTTTCCTTTGATGGCTATTAAATATAACTATTAATGTCAAGTAAAATACAATAATATCAACCATCTTGAAATATACTAGTCAACTTGTCACGTTACGTCTTGATAAAATGACTATTCTACCAAAACCTTCTATGGACTTTTTAAGACAAGTAAAAAACTCATAATACACGCATTTATCTCATATCACTACACTTATAGGCCTTAATCAAACTATATTGTATAATATGCCACCATAATAAAACAACATACATACATATCGTCACGCCTGTCTCCCATAGGGGTAGGCAGAGACCACAGATCTCCATCTGCTACGATCTCGGCATACTTCCCTTGCTTCCTCCACACTCATTATTCTCCTCATGCAAACCCGCCGGTTGAGGGTACTCTTGACCTGGCCTTTCTTAAAAAAGTTCAGCAATTTGGTCAATGTATGTTTTTCGTGGTCTTCCTCTTCCGACCCTTTCATCCACATTCGCAAGGTAAATTTCTTTCGCCAGTCGTCTTTCATCAATCCTCTCTATATACCCAAACCATCTAAGCATCCCTTTTTCTACTTTTGTCACAACACCTTCTTTTACTCCACATTTTTCTCTTATATCTTCATTTCATATTCTATCATTCAAGGTTACACCACACATACTTCTTAATGCTCTCATTTTCACCGCATAGACTGAATTAAGCATGATCAATCCTCTCTATATACCCAAACCATCTAAGCATCCCTTTTTCTACTTTTGTCACAACACCTTCTTTTACTCCACATTGTTCTCTTATATCTTCATTTCATATTCTATCATTCAAGGTTACACCACACATACTTCTTAATGCTCTCATTTCCACCGCATAGACTGAATTCATGCTTCATGCTTCTTCTGCCAAACCCAACTTTCACTACCGTATATTAGCGTCAGAACAAGCACCCCCTGATGAACCGCCAGACGGGCTGTATTAGACACATTCTGACTTTTCATAAAGGAGTGCAGGGCTCCATTAACCTGATTACCAACTTTCACTCGTCTTTCAATGTCTCCTTCACATTTTCCATCTCTTTTAAACAGTGATCCCAAATATATAAACTCATTCACTTGCTCAACTTTTCTCCTGCAATCAGCACCTCACACTGCGTCGTAGTGTCCTCCCTTTCAAAAACCATTACTTTCGTCTTACTAACATTCATCTTCATTCCTTTCCTTTCTAACCCTCCATGCATTTCGTTCATCATCTCCTGCAACTCTTTTTCCGACGAAGCTAGCAACACCTGGTTGTCAGCATATAAGAGGAATTTGATGAGTACTCCATTCATTCTTAAGCCACACTGACTCTCTTTCAGGTCTGTCAGGCAATTATCCATGAAAAGGTTGAAAAGCCACGGTGACGCTACACATCCCTGTCTAACACCTTTATAGATATCAAAACAGTCTGTGTAAGCCCCGTTTATTCTGATATACTCACTGGACTTCGCGTAGAGAGACTTCAGCGCATGAATCACCTTTGTACCCACCCCAAACGTAGATAGTGCTGACCACAGTTCATTCCTTATCACTCTATCGTAGGCCTTTTCCAAGTCTATGAAGGCGCAGTATACCTTCTGGTTTTTCGCCAGAAATTTCTCAGTTATGCATCTTAAGGAAAAGACCTGATACGTACACCCCATTCCCTTTCTAAATCCTGCTTGCACATTCCATATCCTGCTTTCCGTCTCTTTCATAACACGTTCAATCAACACATTTGCAAACAATTTTCCGACGACACTTAAATGACACAATATAACTGATAATAACATAAGGTTATGAAAATGAAATAAAAACACATTGTCACTGATGTAAGTTGGTGGGAAAAGTCCAATTTGTGTGAGTTTATCTCACCTTAGCCCGTTCACTCTGTGTGCCCGCATAGCGCGCGCGTAGTTTCTCCAGTAGCTCGGTTTCAATTTTGGTAAACAAGGGCTCCGGTTTGCCAATAATGTGACCCGTCGGTAAGTATTGCACAAGACATGGATTCCTGTAATTATTAATTTTGACATCAATTGTGACCATTTATTTATTCGTTAATCTCACAGGATAGATTTCTTTTCTAGAACCACTAACCTATTATGTCAGGCTTTAACCATCTTCGCGTCTGGGTGAGTCACTCATTTGGCGCCCTTCATAATAATACGTATTATAAAAAAAACATTTATTTATAATTTGGTACCGTGTTCTTTTTAATTGATTTTAATATAACTAAGCATTGAGCCTATATTATGTGTCAGCCGGTTGAACACGAAAAATTTAAAACCATTCTGCGATTCCCAATCCATCCACCAAGCATGGATATCACGGCTAAGGAATAAAGAAGGACTTTATTAATTGCTTGATACTTTTTATTCTCCGAATAAAATGTTAAGTAAAACATCGATGCCCGAAGGTCGACATTTAAGAAAAAAAATTACATGTCATGAGTGTACAAAATAAAATTACAGTCATGAGTACTCTTAACCGACGAGCTGCATGAGAAAAGTGATGATTGTGGAGGAAGTAAGGAAACTTTGCCGAGGTCGTAGCAAATAGAGATCTGTGGTATCTGCCTACCCCTACGGGCATATGTATTTAAATGAACTCACTGTGGATTGATTCGGAGAACTAGCGAGTCAAGATTGAGTTGTTCCCTGAGCCGACGACTGGTGTGCGGCATGTAGGGCGCTAGTAGCGCACACAGTAGCGCCACCAGCTGACAACATATTCCTATAGCTGTTGCACCTCGTTGTCTGCAATCAAATATGTGTGTATATATAGCGTATTCATGTTTTAATTATTCACCCCCATCACATGTGTTTTCTGTAAGTAATGTATTAAATAATATCGTGAGAAATATATCAAATAACTAGCTGCCCGCCCCGGCTTTGCACGGGTAGTGTACCTAGTGAAAAAACGAAACAATCTTCCGTTTTCTTATTATGATAAACCTCGTCAATGAAAACGATAACACACAAAACGTCAGAGGCTTGCTATCTTATCCTATCGAATTCAATAATATTGATTAGTGTTGATAGCATTCAAAGAATTCACTTGATTCAAAAGTATATTAAATACAGGTGTCCTTCGTATGACACGGTATCGATATTACACGGTACCAAAATTTGAATTTATTATAACACGATTAAAAAAAAAATAATTTAATTTTTTTTTAAAGTTCTACTTTAAGTTCCAGGTAAATCCACTTCATCCAGCAGAAAAACACACATTATTAGTTTTCTGTTATTGTTTGCTTGTCGCGGATCTTAGCTAAGTAAAAGTTTTGACTGTTCCCGTAATTTCATTTTCGTTCAGCGACGAAAATTCCAAACTGTGAGGGGAGTTCCCAACTGGATTTTTTCAAATATGAATTAGGGAAACTCGCAATTGGAAGTTGTTTTTTGTTCAAAAAGTTCATTAGTTCGTAGTGGACAATTTAAAAGAGTATTGCAAAATCGAATCAGACAAGGAATTGCGACTACGTCAGATACCTTTTGTGATGATGGTGGAATAAGTAGAGAAGAGGAGTTTCAACCAACTTTGAGAAAAAAAATAGATTAGCTGATGAGAGTGATGATGAAGATTAATTTTGTTATCTCAATGACTCGTTTCCATTTATCTTATAATAATTATTATATTTTTAATATTTTTTTTTTATTTTTGTATTTCATCATATTAATCTGATTTATATTATGAACATACATAATTAACTTAATAAATAAAAAAATAATAATTTAAACAAATAAAAAAGGCTCGTATAACACGGTTTCGCTACAGCACGGTCCGAATTAACCGTGTTATACGAGGGACACCTGTACACATATGTAAATTTTAAAAATATGTCTTGCATATTTCCAACTACATGTTATTATGAATAACCTTCAAAGATTGCAACTGTGTCATATATACAATAAATAACATTTTCTGTATTTATAATAGCTGAGAAAATAAATGCAGTAACTTAAATAGCGCACTAGCATTTTATATTAGTAATTATTATATTTATAGTACTAACTTAGCGTTATCGGACCCTTTAAGCAATACCCATGGTTGTTCAGACTGCATGTGTTGGTTTCCAATCCTTGATATTGACAACACGTGTCTTAAAGCCTCGCGTAGACGACCCTTTTCCATCTCTTGCACGTATGCTGTGAAATATGCTCATATTAATGTGTATTTTAAAAGGTATATGAACCGAGTACGGCGAAGAAAAGATGTGAAGGAATCTTAGCACAGTAATTCTTGACTCCTTTTGAATAAAACATTCCAAGAAAGGATTGTGGACGACCTCATTAATCAACAAAAGACGGTGGTTCGATATACTTAAAACTCTGTAATAAATAACTGTTACAATGGCATATTTAAAAGAGTATGTCTCTGTTTCTGGAGGAATGGAATAGTAATTATAGTACATTATTTTTTAATCAATTTGCATGCGGGTTTCATATAGATTTTAACTAATGCTTTTAATTGTACTTACCAATGATTTCCCTGTTGACTAAAGCGATTAATTCATAGTCTGCACTATCGAGTTTCATTTCTGGCACGCTTCCCTTGAACGTGTTCGCGCAGAAACTCAGCGAGCGATGGCAGAAATTACCCAAGTTATTTAGTAATTCAGAGTTATTTCTGAAAAAAAGGACGCATTTTTTAACATCAAAAAGAGAATTTGCAAAAAGAAACAAAAGAAGGATTAATTCCTTCAACCTTGTAAAAAATAGTTTAAATAAAATAATTCACACAAAAAAAAAGGATTAAGAATCTTCATGAAAGTCAAACTAAATTTTTATGTGCATTTATGCAGAGTTCATTACATAAAAACGAAAGGCAATTCATATCTTAAAGTAAAAGTTTTTTTTTATGTTATTTAGTCAACAGCTTATATAAGAACACGTCCAAATAAAAACCTAAACAAAATACTAAAATGTATATTTAAGCTGCTATGAAAATAAATTTGATAGGGGAATTCTCTTTTTTATAACAGATAGAAAAAAAATTCTAAAACATTACGGTTAATAAAAATATTTTTCTTTAAAATTTCAATCAAATAGAATTTTTTATTGTTTTAAATTCGTAAATCGTGTAAAAACGGAATCATTTTTTTTCCAGACCATGTTAAATTAAAACCGTGTAAAAACAGGATAGGGTACGTGGTTTCTAGTCCAATAGCAGTAGTTTGTTTGATTGAATAAGTGAATCATGACAGTAAGTATGTATTAGCCTTCTTACTCCACTATGTAATGTATATAACACAGCACTGATCATTTATTTACGTTTATACGGATGGACACATGAGACGCGACGACTTCTGTCAGGACGTGTTATTTGGCCGAGATCTACGATCAAGTAACTTAAAATTCAATCTGTGTAAGTATACACAAATCCACAAAGGAATTACACACAATGCAATTACAATAAACTCCCGTTTTTCCGAAATGATCGGTACGGCGGCGGATAAACCGAATCCCCCGTATATATACTTATAGTCCCGCGTGAAACACCCGGAATTGCGTCCATACTGCGAAATAGGATCGTAAAATGTGCGTTCGTACAATGCTATTGATATGGCTGCATGTTTTTGACTGAAACACTTTTGTGGGGTAGGTACGTAAGTGATGTAGGTACATAGATGTTTAACAACTATTAGAGGTAGGTTTTTTACGTACATATTTTTAAATTTGTGAATAAAGAAAAAAATCAGAAAAATTTGTTCGGATAAAAGGAATTTCGGATAAACCGGATTCGGATCATTCATTCATTCATCAGTTCATTCATTCATCACCAATTGATTGTAACTGATCGCATGATAAGCCCTTATTAGAGTTTACATTTTATCAATTTTTTTATGGAAATTGAGACTGAAATGGGAAAAGAAAAAGTTTACATTATTCTATGATGACCATAGAGGACACACCGGTAATAATATAATTACACAATATACAGTGAAATTTTAATATTTATGACATTCAACGTATATTATATTTATACCTTGTGCCTAATTCAGTCCAACTGAAGCTGGAATCGGAGGTTTCTGGTCGTATACTCGCCAGGTAGAATCTCCACACGTCTGAAGGTATGCCAGTTTCCTTAACAAAAAAATTATTTTATCTTGTTTTTTCGATTGTATTTGTAAAAAAAATAACAAGAACAAAAGCCCAAAAATTATTCGGAGACATTAAGTCCGCTTGTTGTGCATTTTGTGTAAAAATTTAAAAAAATAATACTAATAAATTGAAAAACAGTGTTGCGTATCTTGTTCACTCTCATTTCATGGAATTTAAAAACACACTACACTGAACTATCACATACAACCTTTATGTACTTTATATATAAAAATTTAAAAATAAATTATTTACCTGGGCATCGGTTCCGAAGACACCCACTCCACGGGATTTTGAAAATTTGCCCTCTTCGTAATTCAGGTACTCTGAAAGAGAGATTTTTTTTGAATATTTACATTACAAACTATCTTAAGCAGTGTTTAGGAAGGATGGAGGTCAGCCCCAGCAAAGCCCTGCATGCTGAGGTAAGGCCCTATAATACTCGGGGAGGCCCGATCCTGGAACTGTCGGCACGCTTGCAACTAAGCTTGCCCCTAGGCACGGCAGACCGTGGATTGGTGGAAAGGAAGGAAAAGAATAGAGAAGAAAGGAAAAGGCAGGGGGAAGAAAAGATGGATTTAGACAGGATGATAGGGATATGATACTACCGCAACGGAAGACGGGGAGTGATACGTAGTATAGACGGTAGTAGTTCGGGAGACCGGGGTCGCGTACCCGTGTACCAATACCATAAATACCGGACAAGCGGCTAGGCAAAGATACTCCCTGACAGTTTTTGTATTCAATACAATTTTAAAAGCTTGCTTTTACACAATCTGTAAACAATCTGCATCCCTGGTGTGAACATTTAGGGATACCACGAATGCTATTCGTGATATGTGGCTTTAACATGATAGTGAACAGACTAGACTGTTCATATGCAAACAAGCGCTTTATAGTTAATTTAAAAAGCGTACGAGGTTGCCATATACCAATACAAATCAAGTATTAATTCTAAATATCAAGTTGCGATTCCTTATTAGTGGTACAGCTATGGTAGCATTAATAGGTCGGATCAATCGCAGAGTACCCCATACTTACATAATATCAACGTTAAATACTAGCATTTTATTATGCTAGAATTTAATGCTGCTATCCTTTCCCCTTCCCCCTTCCTTTATTTTGTTTTTCCTCTTTTATTACTTACTTCTTCCATTCCTATTATTCACATACTTAAACTTAGGTAGGATATGCATCAGTATTGCAAATGTCCGTAGATGGCGCTGATTGCTTGCCATCAATTACAAAGACAAACTAATTAAATTCTTTTCCCCTTCCTATATTTCCTTTTTTATTCCTCATTACTTCCTTCTTCCACTACTATTATTGACATTCTTAACCTTAGGTAGGCAAAGCATCTGCAGTTGATTATTTTAGATGTCCAAGGGCGGCGTTGATTACTTACCATCAATAAATAACAAAGACAAATGAATTCAATTATTTTCCACTTCCTTTAGTACCTTCTTCCTCTCTCATTAGTTCCTTCTTATATCCCTATTATTCACATTCTTAACTTTAGGTAGGCAAATCCGCATCTGCAGTTTAGTTTTGCAGATGTCCATGGGCAGCGCTGATTGCTTACTATCATTAAAAAACAAAGATATAAATGAATTCAATGCTTTTCCTTTTTCCTGTTTCATTACTTCCTTCTTCCATTTCTATTATTAACATACTTAACCTAGTTAAATTATCAGCAGTATAGTATTTTAGATGTCCTTGGGCGAAGCTAATTGCTTGCCTATCACTATAAATTAATAATGTTGTATACCTGTGGCAAATATATGGTCCACGAGTTTATGCCCCTCGTTGACACCAATAACAGTCGCTGGAAACATTATCACATGAAACGGAACGTTGTCTTTGGCCATAAACTGATATAGTTTTACCTGTCAAAAAGTCAGAAATTAAAGTTAATCACACATTGGAAGTGTGCGTTCATAAGAATTATTCTAATATTCATAGAGTAGTAATACTTGAGAAGATCCCGATCGAAACGGTTTGATTATAAACTACTTCAACAAAGTATACCGAAGAAAATAATAGTAGTAGGAAAAACAGGTAATGAAATGCAATGTTAGCAGTATTTAAATACTTGAATGAAGGTTAGGCAGAAATCTTTACTGTTAAACGTACGATTAAATCTGCAATCTCCTATGGCTTTGAAAGCGCTTTTTTTTTAAAAAAAGAAGACTCGGAATGTTTTGATATTACTATAATTCTTGTTAACAATTCCAACTAACCTAATAATGCTTGTATTACGGAAACTTGGAAAAAGTATTCACACTCATTATTGAGTGAGAATACTTTTTGCAATAATTTTTAAAAAAAAATAATAAACTTACATCATATTCTTTGTCCGGTTTCCACCATTTCTCATACTGTTTCGTCGCAACCTGCGTTATGCTCATGTATCCGATGGGCGCGTCAAACCACACGTAGAATACCTTACAATAGGAAATAAAATTATTTTTTACAAGCTATGCTTTTAATACCTTCTTGTTAGCCATTTCAAAGTAATAATGTCCTTGATTGGCAGTACGATATTTAAATATTTTTTTGTAATGTTTATCCAAGTGCTGTGGATTTTGTAAATAAATGAAATAAAAAAAAATAAAATGGTTGTTTACCTTATTGGAGTACTTGTCGATGGGCACGGGTATGCCCCACTTGAGATCCCTAGTCACGGCTCGAGCACGCAGTGCGTCCCTAAGCCAAGCGCGAGACACGGCGCGGGCCGGGGCAGACCAGTTCTTCTCGGTACTGCCTATCCATGTGCGCAGCGCCGGCTCTAGCTGAGGAAGACAATAACTTTTAACGGAATTTCATTCACGAAACGAAAGAAGTTATAGTAATAATAATTGGAATGATTTATATTTTTTATTTATTCATTTTACAAAGTAATAAGTTTGGTATCTATATGAGCCGCTGTCGCTGTGCTAGGCCTTAGCCTGTATTACAGCAAAATGCTAGTGTGTTTTTGCGTGCATGTATGTATTGTGTGCGTGTGTATGAGTGTTTGTGTAAGTCTTATGATTAAAACTATAAACATTATTTTGGAACCCGTAAAAGCTCTTCAGTTTCAATGTATGTTAATTTTCGAATCCAATGAGTGACTACTTTTCTACATATAAATTTATTGCTAAATATTATATTTACTTTAGTATTAATTATTTTATAGACATAAAAATGAAAAAAAAAAATTGAGAAAAAATGGTTCGGAAATTACGATTAAAGATTATAACACTTTTTCTTTGTTTATTAATATTATGGAGTCTGGGAATACAGTGGAGTCTGGGAATACAATGGAGTATTGTTTTAAGTATAACTGTTACTTGAGATGACTACGAAATATCATATCATCAGAACCAATCCACTAATATCAACTATCATTGCCTCGCGTGTAATTCGATCCACTATCACAATATCAGGCTTAATGGCAACAATGTGCCGGTCCGTGATAATAGATCGATAATGTTACACGTCTGTTTTTGAAAACTGAATTTGTATCGTATTTATTAACATATTATTTAATGTATTTATATATATATATATATATATATATATATATATATATATATATATATATATATATATATATATATATATATATATATATATATATATATATATATATATATATATATATATATTAGGTGTACAAATAAGTTTCCGCGGTTTGTCAAAAGATGGCCCCACCAGAAGGTTATGGAGAAATTGTCAGATGTAAAACGTAATATCCCAAGTTTAGTCATCTGGCAACACCATAACCTTAAAGTACTAGTGATTCCGTATCAGCATTACGTAATTTTTTTCGTGCAAAAATGTCAAGTTTTATTCCGAATAAGCATCATTTGCGGGAACTTTTGATTTACTTCTTTAATGTGAAAAAATCTGCAGCTGAGGCGCATCGATTGCTTCTAGAAGCATATGGTGAAGCTGCTTTAAGTGAGAGAAGTTGTCAGGAATGGTTTCAAAAGTTTAAGAACGGTGAGTTTGACGTTAAAGACAAAGAACGCAGTGGAAGGCCGAAAGTGTACGAAGACATGGAATTAGAAGTACTATTGGAGGAAGATTCGTCCCAAACGCAAAAAGAACTTGCACTTACTCTACAAGTGACTCAACAAGCAATTTCACATCGTTTAAAATCGTTAGGAATGATTCAAAAACAAGGAAAGTGGGTTCCATATGAACTAAAGCCGAGAGACGTTGAACGCCGATTATGCATGAGTGAAATGCTGCTTGCCAGGAATAAAAAAAGAGTTTTTTGCATCGTATAGTCACTGGTGACGAAAAATGGATTCACTACGATAATCCAAAGAAGAGAAAGTCATGGGTTAAGCCCGGCGAACCATCAACATCGACAGCTAAGCCGAATATTCATGGAAAAAAACTCATGCTGTGTATTTGGTGGGATCAGCTTGGTGTCGTGTATTATGAATTGCTGAAACCAAGCGAAACCATTACTGGAGCTCTCTACCGAACACAATTGATGAGATTGAGTCGGGCACTTAAGGAAAAACGCGCCCATTACTACTCCAGACACGACAAAATTATTCTTTTACACGATAATGCTCGTCCACATGTTGCGGCGCCGGTAAAAACATACTTGGAAACACTCAACTGGGAAGTTTTACCCCACCCGCCGTATTCACCAGACTTAGCCCCTTCTGATTATCACCTGTTCCGGTCGAGGGCACATGGTCTGTCTGAGCAGCGCTTCACATCATATGAAGACACCAAAAATTGGGTAGATTTGTGGATAGCGTCAAAAGATGAAGAGTTTTTTCGACGGGGTATCCGAATGTTGCCAGAAAGATGGGGAAAAGTAGTGGCAAATGATGGAAAATACTTTGAATAAAACGTAATGTACTTTTCCTTTACAATAAATTCCTAATTTTTTATAAAAAACTGCGGAAACTTATTTGTACACCTAATATATATATATATATATTATTAACGTGTTTCTAACCTGACCAAGCTCTATGAACAGCTGGTCGCTCGGTCTGAGCGTCGGCTCGTGTGCGCACACCTTGCACCGGGGCCGCACTAAGTCCGGCGCGTTGATCAGCTTGCCGCACTTGTCGCACTGGTCGCCGCGGGCGTTCTCGTACCCGCAGCCCACGTGCGGGCACACGCCTTCCACAAACCTGATACAAAATGTTATTCACGTGTAAACCAGCGCCATAAACATAATAATTTCTGGGTGTATACATTTTTTATTTAGTTAATGTACGTTACATTTTTTTTAAATTATTATATATGAAACGGCATGGTACTGTGGGCTAATCACCTGGATACCTGAAATAAACCTTATTACTGAAACAGACACAATGTCTGCCCTATGCCCCAACAGGGGGACTTAGGACTCAGACAGAGAGAGAGAGAGAGATATGATACGGCATACACAAACATAAGTTCAACCGTATCCCGTCGTGCTGGGGGAGCGGGTGTATGTGTAGTGGTGCGTGTGCGCAAATTGCGTGTGTATTGTGGGTAGTGTAAGTGTATTGTTGAAACTTCAATGGCCGTTATTTTTAGCAAATGCCGTGCTATTTTTGTTGATGATTTAACCAAATATTGATTATATCGATATCAGAACACAATATTTCATTACATGATCAATCTGCAATTAATTAGTTTGTTTAGAGTAGTTCCATTTATGGTATCATTGTGTACCATACATGGTACACGCGGCAGGGAACGAGTTAAACTTAGTTAACAATATCTTTATGCTAACTGTAAGTTTTTCAAATACTGTAATAATACCGGATAATGGAAAGCATACTCTGCTTCCCATTAACGGGTATTATTGACTGTTTTAGCTATATCTCTATAACCTATATAGTATAGTAAAAACCAACCCGCCATTCACAATCCCAGAAGCATTCGCAATATGGCAATACCGCTTATTTGTAAGAAGGGTAATGTATAGTTGCAAACTGTTATGGTTGTATTAAGTGCTTTACCGTTTTAAAGTTTCCTAAATCAGCGATCTGTCTAATCAGTGAGGCACGAACTTTTCCCACATTAGGAAATGCCTGTGCCCAGCAATAGACTGCGAGAGGCTTTCGGAGATGAAATGTTAATTTTTTTAATTGGCTATTTAATGGCTCGCCACTCCACCGTTTAACGATGAAAACATTTCAAAGTCGAGCCGATGATCGTAGATTTGATTCCCGTATTGGAGCAAACGTTAGAATTAATGTGCTGAATGTGCGAATTATTAACAAATTACTACCTGTGATGTTCCCGTGTGATTACAACATGGGGGCATTAGAGAAAAGAGCGTACGTGTCCGTTAAAGACCGGCACCACATTTGCGACACCTCCGGCTGTGCGGATGTATATGGACGACGGTGATTGCTTACCACCAGGTGACTCAGTATACGAGTTTATTTTGTATATTACGTTTGTCTGGTTTGCTGTAAAAAAATAGTATGGCTAACATTTGTTTTATATCTAGGTGTTATGTGATTTATGTGTTGTCATTAAATCGACAAAGAACTCCCGGTGTGGGGTTAAACAGTACTTTTAGAGTTAGGGTAGCTGCTCCTTACCCTATGTTTACTTAAATATTTTCGTGATACGTAATTACATTCAAAACAGTTTTTTTAAATTATATAGACATAAAGTCGTCAAATGATACCAACCTATCTGCCAGAAACCTTTCGCATTTTTCACAAAACAGTTGTTCTACCGTCTGCGTGCTCACAAATCCATTGTCCATGAGCTTCAAGAACAGCTTCTGTGCAATTCTGTGAAAACAATTAGGAATTTAAATCTTATTATATAGATATTTTCAGAGTATTAATTGATATTATAAAACTATTTACAATTACTTAAATTATACACCATCACCAACTTTAAATCTGCTTTCCTATATTCCGCCCTAAATACTAAAACTAGACTTTAAAGAGTTTCATGTAAGGCGATTCAGAACCATTATGATGACTTTGGTAGTAATACTCCAAACAACCCTCACAAACACTTTGATAGAATTGTAATACAATTTCGTAGCTATAAATTATTATTTTATATATCCATTACTTCTAATTGAAGGAAGTTTATATGAGATTATTATCTATATAAATATAATCGAATCGCCGAAAGGTCAGGGATAATTTCAGAATGACTACACCAAATTAGTTAGCTCTTTTTTGTAGTTTATTTTCAGGACAAGGTTTGCATAAAAGATAATTTTCAAAAAATTGTACGGGAAGACGTAAAAAAACAATTTTTCTTATTTTTGTCATTTTAATTCGCAATATAACTAATAGATGGGACCATTACTATCATTACCAAGAAAAGCTATGATTAACACAATAAACATCAATATTAATAAATTGACATTCATTCTCGTTTTTCTTGTCAGTTCTTTTAAATGAGGCTTGTTTCATTTTTTTCATATGGTGCACCACCCGTGCGAAGCCGGGAGGGCTAATATACTAATGCAATTTTTATTAGTACCACTTGTAACCTAAACTCGAGGTATCAGTATGATTAACTCAATTAAAAAAATATATATTTCACTCACTCAGTTTGTTCCGCGGTACTAGTGCGTCCAAAGTAATCAAACCCGATGTCGAACCATCGGTACACAGAGTTGTGAACATCGAAGTATTTGTCGCAAATTTCACGTGGCGTTAAGCCTTCCTCTAGTGCCTGCGGAGTAAAAAGACAAGCAAACATGAGGATCGTTCTATATGGATATCATACGCGGTGATCCAGTAAGGCGCAAATTGTTAGAAACTTCACGCCCTATAACTCTGGAACTAGTTACCTTCTGCAGTATTTTCACACCGAAAACACATAGACGTTTAAAAAACAAGCTTTGTAGGTATTTCTCAAACACCGACGACAATTCTGCAATACTCTGCTGTTGCAATTGTTAATGGAAATATAAGATTATTTAAAAAAAGACTATATGAATGTCTAATAGATGGCACTATTTATAATACTAAGGACTTATTTTGCATTCAAAGTTCGATCGAATCTATGTAATAGATAAATCAATTATAATTATAATGACAATATAATAGTTTAGATATATATTTAGATCTTTATATATGTAATAATTAATAAAATCTGTACGCCATAAGTGGAAATGTGATGGAGCTTTTATACATTTTATTTCATCTTGTTATACCTCACATTATGCAAATAAAGAATTATTATTATTATAAAAACCATTACAAAGAAGATGAACCAGACTTAAAAAGCAAAGACAGTGCAAGCGTATTTACAAAGTCAATATGGGCTGGCAACTCTCCTGCAATGCCTATGGTGTTGCTGATGTGTATGAGCGACGATAATTGCTTTTCATCAGGCGACACGCTAACTCGTTTACTTTTACCCGTTACTTTACTCGTTACCCCATTAAAATATATTGAATGTTTTCGATATCAATATCTATTTGTATATATGTATGCAGACAACAAATACCTTTGTTTCTGTAGCAGTCCCGTATTCATCCGTTCCACAAATGTACAAAGTGTTGTAATCACATAACCTGCAATATCTGAAATAAATAAATACAAATGTTACACATAAACATGCATACACGCACACTAACATTAACAAAACAACAAATTATAGGAAAATAATAAAAGGACTGGCTTTAAGATCTGAGGTCGTGAGTTCTCATACCTTTCGTTGGACTTTTGATGTAAACTATATTATAATAGTACAAGTATTATTTATTAACTTAATTAACCATAATTCTGATAATATCAAAATTATTATAGTATTTGAAAAGATGGACACTTAGACCATTTCTGTTAGTATGCTTCAGAGATTATTTACAAAAAAAAACAACTTTTCTGAATTTTTAAGTTAGTGGGATCAAATGATATATATCGGGCATGGATCCAATGTTTTATTAGATCAAATATAAGTAAAGATCTTTTCATTGTTATAAGAATGACCAAACCTATATCACTGCTCAACGAGTACATAGAACTAATTTCTCAAGGGTAGTATAAATTTGTGCAAACAAATTGCTGCCTGTTAATTGGCTACTTGGCTACTTACTAGCTTAGTTGAAATGATTAACAAGATTTCTAATAGTAAAAATATTATACTTTATTTATAATAGTAAAAATATTATACTTTATTTATAATATTAAAAATATTACACTTTATTATATATTTAAAATTTATTCGCTATTTAAAAATACCAACCGAGCAAATATATCAGCGGACAGCACGCATCCTATAATGTTACCTAGATGGGGCACATTGTTGACGTAAGGTAACGCCGAGGTAATCAATATATTCTTGCGACCTTTCACTGGTAAACTGTGAAAAATAATTTATTATATTTAAACTGTTTATTTCGCACACAAACGTTAAAAAACATTAGATTACATTAAACAAATTGTTTACAAAAGGCGAGCTTGTCTCCGTTTGAAATTTTTTTCGGCCAACTTAATATGCAAGAGAACTTAATATAAAAAAGTAAATAAGTTACACACAAAAAAAATTGTTGCGGAAAAAAGCACATAAAAGTTTAAAAAATGGTGTAAATAAATAATTAATATGTAAAAATACATATCTTGATCTTCATAGGTATAAGTATATAAATCGATTGTCAGTGAAACCGCCCAAAAAATTTCAATGAAGGTTCCAATTCGAAAAATATCATTTTTTGGACACGATAAGTGGCGCTGTTGTGAAAATCAAATTTTGTGTTTAGATCTGTGACAGGACGTCTGCCCGAGATTACTGTTATAAACTCCTTTGCAAAAAAAACGGGCACCTTGATTGAGTTAATGAATCATTGACTTTTCAATAATGTTAATATTTTTAGTATGTCATTAGATTAGATGACTAGAAATTTCTTTTTTAGAATTTTCTTAAAAACTTAAATCCTAGAATCGGTGTTTTAGTCAATGTAAACAGAAATTCGTGTGAAAATGGACATTTGTATGGGTATAGTGAAATAAAGACTACGAGTATTTTTATGGTACTTTAATAAAAATAGAAATTAAAAAAAATAAAAATTAATAATGAGCATGACGTCCCCTTGCAGCAATTACAGCATGTAATCGTCTTGGCATGCTTTCCACCAGGCTTTTGATGGTGTCCTGTGGAATGTGGTCCACTTACACAAACTCAGCCCAGATTACACGTTTAAGCTCCCTGAAGTTTTGTGGACGGTGGTTGGACAGATCGTACTCGCATTTTTAAGAGGTAGGGAGAGCCTTGCCTTCTCTGAACGGAATCTGTCTCTTGGTATCGAGTCCAGGTTCTTTGGACGATTAAGCGACTCACGTTTAACCGCTGTGAGGCGTAACATTGGCTACACCCCTCTTCCTGCAGCGATGTAATCTTACTAGCTCTTATTGCTTTTTCTGCCATTACAATAGACATAAACATATCTCTTTTAATCACAATAAGGCAGGATGATGTGACAAACATAATTATATTAAAAATAACAAGAAATTAGTTTTAGTTGCCTGATAACCTTCTAACAACAAACCCGCGTAAAAAGCCACAAAAGACTTCGAATTTGGAATTAACCTTTTTTTATATCCAAACTCTTTATTAAGTGCCAGTCACATGGTTTAGCTATTAAAAACTCTTTAGAACTAAATTATTACCAATAACGTAGAATGATCAAAACGGCCCGTTTTTTTTTTTGCTAAAAACACATAACATGTGTACATACCTAAATGAGAATAAGATATTGAAATGTAATAATCAGTATATTGTAAATGTATATTTAGCAATCAGAATCGGGTTTAATGAAAAAAAGAAAATACAATCTAAAAACCTATATGTATGTAAAAAGCAAACTGTCAGTTGAAGCGATAAGAAGACCATAGACACCTAGACACTCCTGTCATCTCTCAAATTTGTCAACCATCGCCATCTATAAAAAAATCCCCTGCTAAACCGCTGCTCCAACCAGTTTTATACTTTCACCGGTACTCTTAATTATTTAGAGCAATAACAAGCTAACATTATCTTTTTATGAAACAATTAAACAAACAAGCAAACGGGTTACCTGTCAGTAAATAATCATCATTACCCATGGACTACTCCAGTAAGATGTAAATAATGGGATGGGGGTTGGGGGAAGAAGGAGACAAAGGTATTAAATTTTGCATTGTATAAATACTCACACCAATTTTTCTTGAAGTAAAGGTTTTTGCATATTCTTAAGTCCATTCATCCATCCATCTTTAGCTGCTTCTACCTCCTCTGGGGTAGGGCCAGCCACTGTGGCATCTTCATCTGGTGATCTACATATAATAAATGACTATTTATCCACACGTTATACATAACAAATACACATTGTGTCCATGTTATTAGACAATGATTTAAGTTTAATGCAATTTCCATTAGCAAAGTTTAAACCCATATACAATAAAACTGTTTTGGGTTTTTTCATGAAAGAGATAAGCAAAAGAGGAAGAGGAAATAGTAATGTACACTGCAGATGTGTTACTTACTTTCGGGTAAAGTGTGCATAATGGAAGAGAAAAGGGAAGTAAAGGTGAAACGATTCATGTCTCCAGATCTCTATACTCATCGTATGAAAGGCAATAACATTCAAAAATGCTACCATTTAACACCAATACACTGTGAGGGTGTGATGTCTCCGTTGGTTAAACAACACATTAGTTACCAAAGGGATTTCAATACTTTAGAGGTCAGGATGCGCTAATCATTGAATGACATCAATTATGTCTGTTCATCATATTTCATGGTGTAAATATAAAATGTAATATTACAACATACCCAACATTTGTGACCAGGCTGGAGATCTGCGGTATGCCTAAAATAGAAGATGTACCAAAAGGCCCCTTTGCTGAGCCACCCCATTGTTTTACTGCCTCCTTAACATAAAAAGTATTCTTTTATTAATACCTTGCCCTTGAAATATAAATATTACTTCAATAAATTTTGTTTGAGAAAAGGGAGGAAATAAACAGCAAGTAGGTCACCTGATACTAATACTAGTAATTATAGAAATAAGTACCATTACAGATAAGTATCTATTAATAAAGGTTTGAGATAATAAGGTTGAAGTGAAGGATAGAAAGAGAGTTTATTCTTCTAAACAATCACAGTAGACAAGCTAAGGTTTAAATATCAATTTTATGTGAGGGTGTGAAGTGCTGTCCTTGATGAAGTAGCCCATTTATGCTCCAGTTCATTAAACTGTTGGTAGACCAATAAAGTAAATAATAATTCATGTCTCCATCAAAGGCACTTCACTCCACATCAAAGGCTCCACTTTTGTGCTGCTATTGCTCTAGCGGATATCTATGGGGATGGAGAAACACTATAAGGTGACTCATGAACTTGTTTGTTTGCTCTAAAGCAGAGCAGAAAAAAATAGATAACAAATTTATGAATTAAGAGTATAGTTACAGTCAATTTATATGATTCTCAGAAACATTACCTGTATAGCTTTAGCAGCTGCTAGCTCATCGATCCAACGAGCTATATTCTTACAATCAGACATATAACTCTGTTTAAGTGATTCCTCAAAGTAAAGTGGGTACAGTGTGCTCCAGATGGAGATATCAGCCGCAGAAAGTTTTTCCTGCAAGTAAATTTAAAGATATAATGCTTTATTTATTATCTGTATACATATAAAAAATAAAAAAAATATTTGGATTTGGTATTTTTTTTAAAAAGTTTATATTTTTTTAAAAAGTAATAATTTATGTAATATTTAATAGCAGTATTGTACCAAAAACATTTCTTTATATTTAAAATGATAAAATGTTGGTAATAAAACAATATATTTTAGTATGTCGAGTGGTGAGGGAAAAGACTACATAAAGAATAAAATAAATAACATGTTAGAGGGAAAAGTTTTTGTGTTAAGGATAAGAGGATATGACATGATTCAAAGAAAAAAATAATTTCGTCTTTAATAAAATAACAATACACCTCTCACCTATTTGTGCCTGTTTTACACGATTTAGCTTATACACGGTTTATAATTTAACTTTAATTAAATATATAGTTGCATATTCACATATACATATCTTTAAAAAACATTTTTCAGTTTCATTCATTTTACACGGTTTTGTCAGGAACCTACTATCTTTAGTGTAAATCAGGGGATAAGTGTATTTCAGAAATATCATAGACAATGCTGTAACCTGTTTATATCAACAAGGAAGGAAAACTTACCCCAAGTATGTACTTTTGCTTTTGCAGTAGGGAATCAAGCGTCTGTAGCAATGAATGCAACACCTGGCGTAGGTCAGAGGCAACAGCTTTGCCTCCTACTACCAAAGCCACAACTGGTTGTAGTCGAGTTGCTTCCCACTCCTGCATCTGTTGGCTGTATATATAATATACCAAATATTAAAGCATGTGATACAAAAGCTTTATTAATAATATAATTAATAAATTTAGAAAGTGCAAAAATTGGAGGCAATTATCCAGATTGACACATGGATAAAATTTTGACAAGATTGTAAGGAAAGTAGCATTAGTGGCGTAGGATGCATGGGTTTAGTTTCGAATCCAATTGTAGAACAGAGATGTTAAAATATGTTTCTGATTTCCTTAAGTAAACTACAACAAACAGATAGCCCATATACATGTATATATGTAAGTCCATTTCACGAATGGAGGAATAGTCATTAAAATAATAAAATTGGTCATTACAACTACACTTAGTATGCATCAATATGCTCAGTACAAATAACCATAGGCCACATGTATGTTTATATTGTTATGAAAATTTAACTTTGGTCATTTTGTGCAATTCCCAGTTAGTATTCAAATCAATTAAAGGTTCCAGATTCTACTGTATAACAAACATAAAACTTACTACTGTCCATTATTTGACAAATCCAATACTGGAAATAGGTACTGTACTGCTGCATTGCTGGAGAAGAATGACAACTGCTCATCAACTTCCAGTAGGGGCAGAACACGAGGTCCTGCGAAAATGCTGTCTGAAATGCAAGATATATATGCTCAGTGCCAAGCCCCCGTGTTAGTTAGCATGCATATATTTTATTTCTTTTTTTATAATTAAATATTTGCTCCAAATATGTAATAGCAAAGTAAGTTAAAAAACAGTGCAAAGCAACTAGTCTAATACAATAAGCACTTGAAACATCAAATATGCTAAAATTCACCATGAAATCAGAATAATAACAAATACTAATCCTGATTTGGAAATCAAACCCACATTCATTTAACTCAAAAAATAAACAATCATCTACATTTGGGTCTTCATTAGATGAAGAATAGCCTATGCTTAGATTTTAGTCAGTTCAAAAAATTTTATTTTTAGCAGGAAACTCTTAATTTATTACTTTTATTATAAATTTAAATTTTGATAACATATAAGGTTGCATACATTGCTTTTTCCTTTTTAAATTTTCATGAAGTTTAAAAAGAAATGAGGGTAGTATTCATATAGATGAATAGGAAACATGATTATATTTTGATTTAATTTAAGAATTTATACGAGCAAATCAATATATATTTACAGCCTTGATTGTCCAAGTAAAAAAAAATGTATTTTAAATATGAATTATTTATGTAATTTTATATCGAACTTGTATCCTTATTTATGCTTTTATGTTCTGTTATTTTCTCAAATTATTTTCACCACATACATTATTTATCTGTATAAATAATATTTCATTTATTATTTCTTAAATTATAATATCCTTATTACTATTATGAATAACAACAAAAAATAAACACTTTATTGCAGTCCACTTAGATATCTAAAGAAATATTAGACATGAATGGCTTATGGCCGTATATGACATATATTTATACTCAGCAGTTTCTATAATTATAGCATGCAATAATATAAAATTATGCACAAAATATGTAACAAATTTAATGAAATAAAAAGCTTACGAACATTTTTTTATTTAAGATATTTACCTTCCAAAGAAGTTTTGCATAATTCAATTTTTTTGCCTGCCAAGTTAGCCGCAATTAACAATTTCAGAGTTGCTGTATTATTTTCATTTGTATAGATCTTCATTTTATAAAACTACGTTTAAATATTTATCGTAAATAAAATGTAAAACGTTCACTACACATAACCTATCCTTACTAACACGTATATCACACAGCTGCTAGCTGTCACACTGAGAGACAATCTATAGAGTATATAACAATTAATTAGACACAGAATATAGAAGACAGTAATACTAGGTAAGGTTATTCAGTTTTACACCGACACAAAACCAGGAAAGTTTTTTTACCATAATGTCCAATAATTTTAGTTAGTAAATCGACTATTTTATTTGTATTTTTAAGGAACAACATTTTTTTTATCTCCTATAAAAAAAACTCTTTTAACATCGAGTTAGACAAAGGTAACATAAAATACGATTGAATATTATTGGTCGAACTACCTTAATTTGTGCTCCAGAAAAGTTGCTAATTCTTTATATGATAAACGTTGTGTTCCATTGTAAAAGGTTGATGTTATTATTCTGTGATTCATCAGAAAAGAGTTTTGTGCATCCGTAAGTACAATTATAATTTATTGATATTGATGAAAATATTTGTACGTGTACAATTTTATTATTTTTGAGGAAACCGAAAAAACGATATTAAAATATCCCAATATATGTGCTGACTAGGGTTACTCATTGGACTCTTTGGACTTGAATATGTTAAATATTATCTTGGACAAAGTAGGTAGGACAGACTTACAATTTAAAAATTATTTGTCCGGCTCAGACTTTGTTAGAAGTTTCCTTAAGAGGCATAAAGACCAAATATCTCAAAGAAACAGTCAAAATATTAAAAATAATAGGGCAGCGGTCACGCCAATGTCGTTAAAAAATATTTTGAAGAATTAAAACTTTCATTAGAAAATGTTGAGGCTCAGAATAAAATAGACTATGATGAATGTAATTTAACCGACGATCCTGGTTTGAAAAAAATCATAACAAAACGTGCTACTAAATACCCAGAAAGGGTAATCAACCATATCGATAATGATATCAGCTACCGCTGAAGGGGAGTCATTGCCGCCGTATGTGGTATACAAGGCCCAATTTATATATTATTATATTATGATATGTATTATATAATGATAGTAAATTTATATGATACGTACGTATGAGAATGAACCACCGGGAACGAGATATTATCGCTCTCAAAGTGGATGGTTTGACAGCAATAAATTCGAAGATCTGTTGTCTTGCCTTATTTTAGAAACAAACAAGGGAAAATATTTCTTACTGTGGACAATTTGTCATCACGTTTGTCTGTAAATGTTATAAAATGTACAAGACATATCATTTATCTTTTTACCAGCCGTTAGTACATATGTAACCGAACCATTGGATGTTGCATTCTTTCGTCCGGTGAAGATTACCTGTTGTAATATTCCCGTTAAATGAAAAACAAAAAACAGATGGATAGGGCCAAGAGTTATTTCCGAAAGCTATTAAAAAAACTCATAAATGATTTCTCTAAAAATGCCAAACAAAATATTATATCTCGTTTTAAAAAGACAGGAGTCAAACCTAATGATGCAAATCAGGTTTTGAGTAGACTGCCGAAAGAAAAAGAGAGAATGTAAAAAAAAGGGGGGAAAATGAAGTTGAAAAATCAGTCCAATCAAAGAGATGCGGTAAGCGACAATTAATATAAAGGAATCAAAAGGAAAACGAAAATTAGAAGTTACACCTGGAAGGAGTTTTAGTTCGTTTGATGATTATGAAAAAACGGAAGAAAAATCAGAAAATGTAAAGGAAAAAGCTAAACGAATCGGAAAAAGGACGAAAAAGATAAAGAAGCGATTTATGACGAAGAAGTAGCGTACGATAATCCTCCATTTTACGGTACTCAGTTATCGTCATTTTTAACACGCTTTTATAAGCTTGACTTGTATTCATGTATAAATGTTGGGAAAGTGAAAAATATTAGAAAATGGGTATTGTATGATAATCGGAAAGATGTAACAAAACTCTGGAAAACCAGTTACAATTTACCTTAAACGAAAGTTCACTGAAAAGATACCGGTCATTATTTAGTAGACTTGTGCTGGTGTTATCCACTTCATCTTAAGTTCAAACCAAAAAACTTCTGCAAATTTTTTTATTTATTATCAATCACTCGCCAAATTTTTTTAGCAAAGCAAAGTAATCAATCAATAAACTTAAATTCGAAGATGTTAATACTGGTAGCCTATGCACTGTACATTGACTTTGTTTGCCTTCTTAATTTTGTGTTTAAAAGTCGATGTTCATTTGGGGGGGGGGGGGATTCATTCTAATTCGAACCACTATCGACGCTAAAATATTCTATAATTAAATGTTCGGTTATGTTAATAGTTAATTGTGACGCGTAGAAACACCCAAGGGGTTTTAGTCGGAGCAATGCGGTCATCACTGATCTAGATGAAGTTCAAGTTCAACTGGCAAGAAGTCGCATAAGACCATAACCATGACACATGTTACCATGCTCTCGTACTGGAGGCAAAAACACTTTGTGTTGTTGAGCCAGCAAAGTATTTATTAAAAAATAAAACCAGAAGATCCATTAAATCAAATTTAATTCTTAATAATTAAAATTACTTCATTGTTGACATTTCTATTTCTACACATCTATTTTACTAAATTTAAAAAAATAATCGTTTTGGAATATTTAATGAAATTTCAAGAAATGCACTTTATTTTATTAGAAATCATGTCAGCAAAAAAAAACAAAATATAATTGATACATTTTAGCAAAATGTAAATATCAACCATTCCAATACATCTCCCATGTCATTTTAACCCAATTAATATGACAACACATACACATAACAAACTTAAAATTTAATATATAGCAACGCAAAAAAAAATTTAATATATAGGGAGGATAAGATGAAAAATATGTATATAAAAATGTATATATAAAAATTTAAAAAATATTTAAGTAATTTTTTCACATATATATATATATATATATATATATATATATATATATATATATATATATATATATATATATATATATATATATATATATATATATATATATATATATATATATATATATACATATATCACTAGCACGACATATTGATGATTTTGTTAAATAAACATATCCCACCCTTTTTAATGGACTCGGGCGTTACTTTGCGCAAATCCATTACTATGTGGACACACAGTTCTGACTGTCCACATGTTGTTTTGTTTCGTATTTTACCACTTCACATACACTTTTTTACCTATCTTCTCCCAAACTGTTATCAAATTGTGACTTTAAGAAATATGAACAAATTTTATAATATCATAAGATGTCATGAAAGTGGCCCCATTAAACATACAAAAATTTCTTACTTTAAAATCAAAATTATTAGTTTTGTGGTTGGTGCTAAAAATTATTTGCATTAATATTTATATTAATAATTATTGAAACCAGTTTACAATTTTAATAAGTTATTATGACAGAAAATTGAAGTATAAATGATAACTAATCAAATCTTAATGACAATAACATAATAAAATGTGTACGTATATTTAATATTATTATTAATATCGTAAAAATTGAGCTACCACATACTATTGCTCAGGTAAATATATTCAAAAGAGTATGAAAAAAATTTATTTGGTAACATAAACGATTATATATTACGACGAAATTATAAAAAAAAGTCTTGATATAGTATAGACTTAATAAATTTAAGCGCTTCACTTGGAAAAATAAGATTGGACAATATACTCTTTTTGGCAACAAAGAATTACTTAATTATAGTACGGTATTCCATACAAAATGCCACATATAAAGTCACCGAACTAGAGCATAGTTATATAAAGATATTAACTGAGGTTAATATAGAAAAAAATTGAAATGGTAGTTGACTGTAAGTATGACAACAAATATTAAATAAAAAAGATACAAATTCAGAGATGTTAGCCATTTTCATTTCATTTTTACATGATTTATTTATGCAAGATAATTTTGTTAGAGAGATGTTACACTAACATAAGTAAATTTAAATTAAATTAAAAGACACAACACAACTACCATTGTTACCACTTCTGAAATAATAAACTTAAGTTACTTATTAACACTATAGCTTACAATTTATATATTTTTTTACTTGCTTAAACTTAAGATATTACAATTTTTGAATTTTAAGTTTACGTTAACTTAGCTATTTGATATTTGTACAAATAATGTATACACTCATCTTAATAGCCCTGTATTACATTGTCATATCTTTTTTTTAATTATGTATTATTATTTATTTTTATTGGACAAGAAGGCAAACAAGTATGCGTGTCGGCTGTTACAAATCAATGTTCATACCATTTACAACAACAGAAGTATTGCAGAAGATTTGCTGGCTGGCGAACAAGCGTACAGCTTGTTTTTGAAGGTGTCGATGGTCACGTAGGTTCAGAAATACCGCTCAAGATAGCAGCACAGAATATGCGGAAAAAAGCGAACAAAAGAAAACACACTGTACTGGATCACTACTCATCCAGTTGGTTGAGATGAAATAAGTATGTATTTGCATTATAAAAGTATGATGTTTTTCTTGGGACTGCTACAATATTTTCGCTCAAAACTACTCTCAAAAAGCATTGGTTCTGCTTTGTATAAGACCTTACTGAGACCCATATTGATATATGGTTCGGAGTGTTGGGCGCTGACTAAAGAAGACGAAAAATCTCTGCTCACCTTTGAGAGAAAAATTTTAAGTCGTATATTTGGTCCTATGTTGAAAATTAAATGATGACGTACACTTTACATTCACGAGCTAGCGAGCCGAATGTCATCAAAAACAACAAAATTGGACGCGTTCGTTGAGCTGGAAACGTAATACGGATGGACGAGGCTAGCGTATCCAAACGCATTCTAGACGGCACAACAGTCCTAGAAATTGCGGAAGGCCTATGATGGATAGATGGAGTGGAGGACGATGTAAAAGCAATGGGTGTGAGGAGCTGGAGAGAAAAAGCCAAAATAAGATCCGATTGGAAAAAATTACTGAACCCGGCTAAGACCACCCACGGCTGTAATACCTTGATGACGATAAATATGATTAAACTAAATATAATGTAATACAGGTCTATTGTTAGATTTGCCGCATGCCATATTACTTGTACTTTAAATAAAATTATTTGATGCCATGCACTATTCCTATGTACATACTGATAAATTGTTCAGTCCAATTTTGCGATTTATAATAATTAAACACTATACCAAATATCACATGTGTAAAATAATTTACAATAGAAGGAGCCAGTAGACTCGCAGTGTTAGCTGACGTTACAAAAGATAATAAATATCTTTATTTTACAAAAATATACGCCCTTGACGCGCTATTTTCCTAACTATACTCACATAAAATATTATGAACCAAACTGGTGTGAATGTTTTTATAACTACTGTTGGTAAAGGTACTGACACACATGCTTAAAGCAGATCATGTTTAAAACTAGCATGCTCTGAGGTTGTACTGAGTGTGGTACTTCCCCGGGCGAGCCGACCCATTCATGCTACAAACAAATTTTTGCCATTCTTGACAAAGTATTCGTCTGCAGCATGGCTCTAGCACTATTAATCTATCACCTTTTTATAGTTATATTACTATTGTTTTTATTTTTTATGTGATAGGAAGGCCTCACCTGATGGAAAGCAATCAACGCCGCCGATAAACATGCGCAGCGCCATAGGCAATTCAGAAGCGTTGCCGGCCTTTAGGGTGTGTCATTATGGGAGGAAAGAGTGGTGTTGGGCCTCCGAAACTCAACCGCTCACCGGACGAAGCACGGTAGCTAAGCTACCACTCAGACACCGGTTTTCTGCGAAATTGAGGTCCTTTCCCGGGCCAGCCAGCCCATTCATGTTACAGACCAATAATAAAGTTCTTGACAAAGTATTCATCTGCAGCGTGGCTCTACCACTCTTATACTATGCTAGTTTTAAGTATGCTACTAACAAAGCATGCTCAAAGTAATAACACACATGCTTTTTAAGCACAGGCTTTCAGCCAAAATGAAAGGAAGAAAATACAAATCAGTGTGTTTCCTTACAAAAAATTCTGGTCTTTTAATAAAGCTTCATAAGCATTATTTCGAGCTATTGTGTATTCTAGAAACATTCGTAACTTTGATATTATACGACCGTTGATATTTGTGCATGCTCGGAATAAGCATGCTCATTATAAGTAATATATTGACTCACGTGCCACTAATAAGCAATTGCTCATATATATCAGTACCTTTGTAAGCTTTAGTGGCGCTACAAGACATGCAATACTTTAATGCTATATTTTATTTTGCATTACTGTGCGTCACCCCATTTCTACACGTGGGTGTCGTACGTCGTCTTGCTGAGAATAAAAACCTATCTATGATTCCCAATTCGGACACCAAGCGTGGATGTTACGGTATAACCCCTTAAATTAAAGAGGCCAATGTCCAGCGCTGAAATCTAAGGAGTACAGTGGACCCGCGGTAATCCGGAATCTGTCTAATCCGGCGCCCCCTGTAATCCTATACGCTTATCACTGTTTGTAGATAAGATATTTTAAGTGTACATAATAATTTCTGCAAAACTTCACTAATATAATGCATGATTGGACAGATTATAATTTGTACGCGCCACCACTATTGTTTTTGTAGGTTCTATAGCACTGTTTTTATAAAGAAATGAATGAATATAGTTCTCCATTGTGATGTTTAATTTACTAAATTCCACATTCATATTACAATATATATGTAGTATGATTCGTATTTTAAATATATTCTTTGTTTTGTAATTTTTCGGATTACAAAGTACTCTTATTCAAAGTATTCCGGTTAATATAGTCCGACAAATTCGATAATCCGACATGACTCTGCAAAACGGTTATTAGATTACCTCGGATCCACTGAATATATATTATGTTTATTTTGACACCACAAGATTGTATATACTCAATCCGAATAGTACGAAAATTACGCAATATACTATACAACAACACATTGACAAGACAAAGTAATTTTTCTATCTACGCATTAATCTACAAGAAACGACGGCAAATAAAATTAATTTTCCAATAAAAAAAGAATTCAATAATAAATTGTCATGTAAATCCCTAATAAGCAAAAGATTTCTTCCGAACATGTACAATACGATTGTATTGTATTTGATTGTATCTGTATTTAATATTATTGTTTTTTTGATGTTATTGACATGAAATCACCTCAAACCTTCGAGGTTTCTTATTGATGTGAAATGGTATGCGTATCACCTCAAACCTTCGTGGTTTCTGGTTATTATGTGGACCTGAGTTATTTTGTGTTTTCTTCTTTAAATGATAATAATAAAAAAATCAAGCGTAAAATTCTAACTAAATTTGCCTGTTTCTTGTAAACATAGTTTTTTCTTTATTTTTATAAAGAACGATAATTCTATGAAACAGTAATTTTTATTACGTTATGGATAATGGAAAATTAATTTTATATACATATGTTTCTCATATATTTACCTAATGAAGGTGAAGGTTTTTCTAACACGTAATTGCTGTATTAAAGTTCGTGATTTCAAATTTGCAATAACTACATTCTTCTACAGGATATAATTGCGAGCCTAATCCTCACCGCTGACGAGTGGAGCTCACTATAGCCCGTGAGATATCGATGGGGAGAGTTTCTCTCTATTCTTGGCCTTTGCGCACTGTGAGTTGCTGGCCGTGTTTAAAGACCCAGACCAGTCCGCCAGCTGTGACGACGGCCGGTAGAACTTCGTTGATGTTCGATTAAACACTGGGAGTAGTTCGTTGGCTTCGTTCGATAGCGCCTGGAATAATAATGTATGCTTATTTTAAATTACGAATATGAACAATTTTTGTTTTCAATAAATATAATTTTCACGATAATGAATTTTTTACACAGCCCATATATGTCCCACTGCTGAACGCAGGCCTCTCCATTTTTGGAGAAACGGATGTTAACCCACCACGCTTGTCCAATGCAATGCGGATTAGCGGAATTATTAGAAACAAAAAAATGATTCTATGGCTGCATCGGGATATACATATATATATTCGAGTGTGTGGGATCTTGTCCATATCATTTGCGTTGGATCGCGGAAAAGTGGGCTTCTTTACATTCCAAATAATATTTTTAATCTTTCAACCATTTAAAAACGTTAGTGTCGTCATCTATTTCTATCTGCGGTTGCATGCACCTTTATCGGCCGGCTATAATATGCATATAGATGCTCTATCTGGCCAGAATGCATCTCATCCACTCACTTATCGTCAATATGTTGTGATGATGATTGTAATTACCCGGTTGAGACCTGAATGGGTTAGCATTCATGGTGTCATGGCTCTACTGCTGATGATAGTTGCATAAGATTTTTGGATACGGAAGAAAATAAAAAAATCCCATGGAATAAATGCCTTAAAGCAGGCTTACCTTTAAATAAATAACGGCATCAGTTCCAAACCCCTCGCACGACATGAGAACGAGATCGCCGTGGAAGTAGCGCGCGTAGAGCCTCGAAATTGGCAACCCGTAACCGTAACCTGTAACAAAAAATAATATAGTACGACATTGGAACCTTCAAAATCAAGCTTACATATTTCTCTAAGGCTGGGAACGCTTCTACAACGCTTATGGCGCTTCAGATGTCTATTGATGGTCTTGATTGTCTTCCATCAGGTGACACACCTACTCGTTTGCCTTCATATCCCATAAAAAAATAAAAAAATAGTAACATAACTATAAAAAGGTGAAAGATTAATAGTGGTAGAGCCATGCTGCAGACGAATACTTTGTCAAGAATGGCATAATATTTGTATGTACCATGAATGAGTTTGAGTGGTAGCTTACCTACCGCGCTTCGTACGGTGTGCAGCCGAGTTCTGGCGGCCAAAACCCTCCCCCTCCCTCTGCCCCTCCCATTCCCACTCCCATAATGACACTCCTCCTTAAAGGTCGGCAACTCTTCCGCACTGCCTATGGCGCTGCGGAAGTCTATGGGCGGCGTTGATTGCTTTCCATCAAGTGACACACCTGCTCGCTTATCTTCCTATCTCATAAAAAACCTACCTAGTTAACCGAGAGGATAAGAGAAGATGCTAGCAATATGGTATAAATTTCTGTAATGTGCGAGCAATATTATTTACGCAGGACGAAAAGTTTGCTTTTTAAATATTTCTCTTAAGGTTGCCAAGTCTAACACGGGCAGTTGGACGTCTTTCACCAATTATAAGTCTATTCAAAGAGGCCAATATGGGTATAATGATAGTGTTATCAACATATTACTATTATAAAGATATGTTCGGTATAAGAGAAGCGAATGCTATTTGATATGTAATCATTTTCTGAGCTCTGACAATCATATGTCAATACAGAAAAACATTATCTGGAACTATTGTACATGGATTATTTTTTAAAAATAAACTAAGTGCCACATCGTTATGGTTATAGACTTCCCTTTTCATTAAATCGTTTTGTACAAATTAATATACTAAATACTATATTAAAACAAAGTAAAAACACAAATGAAATGGACAAACACCCAGACTCAGAATAAATACTAGTAGAATATACGAATATCAATTCTGATGTGAGAATCGAATCCACGACCCCTAGCTCAGAAAGCGAACACTTTTACAGGGCATTATTTGAATGGCCAATCTGAAGTTTATAAACAATACCTTTTTCTTTTTCTACATTTCTTTTAACTAAGTTTACCTCAAAGTTTTTTCAAAGATTCTGGAATTTACGCTGACTGATCTAATATTCATAAGTCATCACAGTAGTAAGCCTGTTTCGCTTAGAAGTTAACCCAAGTGTCTAGTTGACTCTATGCTTTCAAAAGCAAGATAATGCAGTAAATTGAATAATAAGAGTCTACTAATCTAAGAGTAACTCTTTTAGATTTATATCACAAAAGTCAAGAATTAATAATTTATTTAAAACTCATCAACATTTATCGTAGACAACTGTTTTGACGTTTTATTGAAAAATAGAAAATAAAAATAGTTTATACTTAAACTATGAAGTCTTGATCATAAATACTTGATCATAAAATAGTTAAGTTTTGACTAAGATATTCAGGTCGAAAGTCAAGATATTAGAAAATACATGTTTAAAGGGTAGGTATCACTCATTGTTAATCATACATACAAATTTATACATCCAATAACATAAATATGAAACAGTCGTGTGAAAATTTAACTATAGAACCAAAATACACGGCTCAATTTGTTCTGAAAATTTATTAGGAACTTGGCGGATCTTTGGATATTATTTATATTTTACATTCTTCTCAATAATTATTATTCTGTTATTAGGCAAACGTAGGAAAATAAAAGTATGCCTTCTAAGTAAATGACCACCTCCAAACCAATCTTCTCAGTTTCACAAGCAGGTAGATAATGCTCAATGGCATTAAGTCCGTCTGATGTACATTTTGTGTAGAAAATATTATATAAACAAATAAATCTAGCCCCGAGAAATAGAAAAGTATTTTTTTTATTTAAATTTTTTTGCACAAAGTGCACAACAGACGAACTTAGTGTCTCCTAGGCTTTAGACTCAAAATCAAATAACCTCACTCACCGGCCAACGGTACGGTGTGTGAATCTGACTTCGAAGGTTGCGGCGCCGTACTGTACATGTACTTGAACAGAAGGTCTGTTACACTGCGAGGTATACCGCCGCCCTTGTCTGACATCTGCAACGAAAGGAACATTATAAACAATTCAATTTTTTTTAAACGGTTTTACGAATAAACACAGACACAGAAATAAACGCAGATTGATTTCCCGTCTTTCCGACTTGGAAGCGAGAGACTGTCCAGGAGAACTCTTCTATCGTTACTAGTAATCACCTCGAGTTCGGGCACACTTGATCGGTTTTGATGAGAACTATACATAATACTTTAAATTAAAAACTATAAAATAAAAATAGGTTAAATCTGTTAAGTAGTATAACTTAACAGATTTAACCTATTTTTATATGTATTTTGATATGTAATACATATATAATAATATAACTAACTTAACCATTATCGGTCGCTAGCTTTTTATACGTAATTCTCGCTAGGTTGTAGCTACAGATACAGTTTTCATTGACTTTATTCATTTTTGGGCTCAATATATTAAAAAGTAATTGGAAAAGGCAATAATATATAACTGGAGATGTCAATTGCTCTGTTACGGATAGTTAACTAATAATAGTGCCTGCATTTCACACAGAGCGAGATTCAACATGTAGGGTCTTGTCACCTCCCACGTGACCTACGACCGCAGCAAGAAAGTAGTGTTGTCACGTGAGAAGTGACTTACGACTGATAAGGGTTTTGATAATTATATCCTTTTCTCAAAAAAGGTCGCCGTAGGTGATTAAGCTAAGATAGACATCAACAGCTCTAAAAATAGGAAAAAAAAACTTCAAATGGTTTTATTAACGCACTAAAAAAATGTGTGACGTATAAAGAATCCGTATAAACACCGTGTAATTAATTCTTATGACTGGCAGAAACTGGATGCGTGAAACCGAAGATCGGGTTCGATGACGCACCTTGGGGGAGGAGGCCTATGTCCAGCAGTGCTTATTAATGATAATTTCTTTCCATGGATGTCGTACGAGACTATTATAGAAACAAATACAATGTCCTGCAGAGTCTGCTTGAGTAATAAAATCTATATTCTATCTAACTACAATCCACTGGCCAAATGTAGGCATAACGGCAAGACTCCTCAACTTTGACGGATGCCAATATTCAGCAGTGAACTGTTAAAGGTATATTGATAATGATGATGATCCTTCACAATTTCCTAACACAAGCACTCTAAGTTTCTTTCGAACGGTTTATGAGAATTGAAGAAATATGATAGTGTTATTTATGCAAGTGATATGAGATATGACAGTTACAAGTTACTGTCACTGATCACGAGGGGAAAAATCGCGGGCAAAAGACAAGTTGGTAGAAAAAGAAAGTATTGGCGACGTAATATCAGGGAGTGGACCGGGATAGCGAATGCTCCAGAACTACTGCACCTCACGAAGGAGGAGGAAAGTTGTGCTGAGTTGGCTGCCAATCTTCGCAAGCCGGTGAGGCACTCTTAGAATAAGATGCAAGTGATGTAAAATAGGAATATTTAATATGACAACAACATATAGTTTTTGTCACGTTAAGATAATAATAAGATGTACATTATCGCAATAGGGTAAGATAACTGTATAAATAAAATAAATGTTTAACAATAATGACGATTGATGTAAACGAATTATCTCAGACAGATGCAGCAAACTTCCTAGGAAGTTTTCAAGTTATTGACATATTGCTATTATTTATACTTTAACACACTGTTATCGAATAAAATATAATGTCTATTTGCTTTAACTACATGCTAATGCCATTTAAAATATAAGTAAAAAAATCTTCGTCATAAGCATAGTATCATCATCAATTTGATATCGGATGATAATCAAGCAGCTGCGTTGTATTTCTAGAAAATTATTGCAATTCATCTTTTATAAATATTTATTTATGAATACAATCAACACACAAATATTGCGATAGTGAAAAGTAACTGCGTCATTTATTTATTTTGATGATTTTGCGATATATAGACATATGCGATACATATACATCCTTAAAGTATTACGGACCACTGATGGATCCTTCGGCTTTTCTAATACGCAGAGCAAATGAATAGAATCGTCGATTTCCCTCAGTACTTCTTGCATCTTTTTGGGATCAGAAAACAAACGTGTCATTTGATCGAAAACAGTCGACATACATATTATGACACTATTAGCCTTTCTAGTCACTATTAGACATTGTTAGCCTTTGAGAAGTATGTAGGCTTGTTTTTTTTAAAGGTTTCAATGTCGTATCGGTCCTGAAGTATCACTGTACCTGTACTACAGAGTCGTGGTTCACGGAAGTTAAAGTTAAGGGAATACCGCACCATACTAGATTGCTTATACAAATGGTGGGTATGAAACTATTCGACGTTGTTATCTCGAAAGTGGCGAATTGTGCCGTAGATTATTTCGAACACTTCCTCGGAGCAAGCCCCATGGTAAAAACGATGCAAATAATTGGGATCCTTTTACGGTTAGAGTAAATTCTAAAGGATTAGTAAGCTCACAATTATCAAAACTAGAGTTGTGTTCAGCATCAGATGAGAATCCAATTAAATAAGTCTATTTAATGTGTGAAAAAATGTCTCATTGAAGTTTTTTTCAAAGAAAATATACTCGTTGTCTGAATGCTGAGGACGGGCATACCCATTTCTGGAGGGTCGGACGTTAACCCACCACGTTTGTCCAACGCGGATTACCACACTCAACCAAACCTCAAATACCTGTAGGCCATCCCTAAATATTTATTGAGGTATGTTCGTGAATTTATTTCAATAACTATACAACTGCCTCTTAGTTATAAAATGTTATATTTTTTCCCAAATTATGATGTTGTAATCCATAATCGTCATAATCTAAACGATAATAAACTCAAGTATCTAATTATATTTATCGCTCGCCACTCAATAACAATTTCATTCTCATTGTTCTGTGTAAATTGATATGCAATGTAATAACACTGTAAACGATTTCTCGATGAATCAGTCGAGAGTTTTCGAGTTAACGCCAAAAACGCTATTTATTTGTAAACATATGTGTATTATTTATGATTATTGTGAATACCCCAACTGCCAGCAAAACCAGTTTGAAGGGCATTGCGGACAAATACAAACTTTAAAGTTATTTATCTCATGTCGAATAACCATGTAACAAAAAACTTGCTAGTGTAAGTGAATTTGACATAAGTTATTAGTTTACGTAACGGTCTGTCACAACTATTTTGGGATTTTCCTAAAAAAATACATGCGTCAAGAAAATACACACGTATAATGCACACATATATGAAATTAATTAACGTTTTAATGTTTTGCAACGACATGAAAATACTTTGTTAACGTAACCCAAAGAAACAATATTTTGAGTAGATCAAAATAAAATCTGACTGTATTGTAAAATATACCCTTAGATAAAAATGCTAGGGCAAAATAAAAGAAGCGTCGTCATATAGATACATTTGAAAATCGTGCTAATGAGTATCCTTGCAAAAGAATCCATCTCAAAATAAAACGAATAGACGGTTACTTGGGACTATAAACGCATGGCTACTCTTACAAAAAAAAAATAAAGCGGCATTTCAATTAGTTCACAATAATGTTGTATTATCGAGACGTACCGATGCCTTCAGAGGTATATATTCCATCCACATTCAAATGAGCAACCTTGTCAATTTTTTTTTGCCGACTTTAAAATAATATATAAATACATGGTCACCCTAAGAAACAAAGCGGTAGTGCAATAAATTCACGATATTTTGCAATAATGTTACGAAAATAATGTTACGAACCACCATTCGTTTCAGAACTATAACATATTTTATAATATGCCAACGTACGAGACAACAACCTATTAAATAAGTATAGCTTATTTATTTCCTTTAAACTTTAGCGCATGGTCATCTAATAAATAGACATTCATTAACAAAGAAACAAAGTGGTGGTGCGATCATATAACAATAATGTGGTATGATTGTGGTGTAATAGAATACTAATGCCTTCACTGGTATATACTTTGCCAACGCTTGAACAAGCGTCCTTGTTAATTGATACTTCTCGAAATAAGACGAGTAGAGCCTGTCAATTTACTTGAAAACATCAAAGTATGGTTACCCCATAACCAGCCGTTCTATGACGAAGGACAAATGAAACAGTGGTGCGATCACGATATGGTGACTATAAGAAAATGTGTCATGACTAAGACGTGTTAAAATGTGTGATGATGATGTTGATGCAAATTATCGCGACTGCTTAGAAGGCTATAATGTTAGCTCGTCTATGTACAGATAATAAGGCCAGATCAAGAGTACCCTTAACTGGCGGGACTTGCATGAAGAGAATAATGAGTGTGGAGGAAGCAAGTGTGCTCTGCCTACTCCTACGGAAGACAGGCGTGACGATATGTATTTATGTACAGATAACGTATATAATTTGAGTGTACTTTAGAGTCAAAATAATAAAAAATAATTTGAAATCGTTTTTCTCTAACAGGTCAGGAATAAAAGTATTCCAAAGTTTATTTTTATACGCCCTTGTAAAACTGCCAGCCATTCCGGTTCCGGTGATGCAACTACTTTCACTTGTCTTCTTTCCTTCTTCCCATTATTTATACCCTTAACCTAAGATTACCTAACCTAACTCTTAAAAATATTTTGAAAACCAAGATATCTGAGTTATACCTTTAGAATACATTACCCACATTTTGTAAGAAATCTGGAGACTATTATATATTTTTACGGCAGTAAAAGTTATTCCAATATTGCGGTCATCCCCTTAATTCCTGGATTTCCTTATACTCCAATTATGACACCAACACCCTTATTCAATACTAGATTACTATCTTAATAGGCTCAAAATATAAATTCTCTCCCAAGTTGTGAGGATTAAAACCGCAGAGACATTTCGTTAGTAACACTACTGTCCTGCACTGTCCTGTTAAAATTTATACTTAGGTTTGATTTTAAGATTAAAATCAACTAACCTTAACTGAGATATCTTCCCTCCCGTGGATGAGGTTGACTTGTATTGGCGGTGGAGCATTTTCGTGTGTTTCCATGACGGCCCGCATGGAATTCTTGAACAACTCGAAGAGCATGTGGTACAAATGTGACGGAACATAGACGATTGGCATAGGTCGGTCACTTGGCACTGCAAAATACAAGTAATAAATATTTATAAAAAATACCGACTTACGTGTACTAAATAGCGTATTACCGCTTTCTGAGTGGATGGTAAAATGGGTTGAATTCAATATTTAGTAATAAATAAAAAATTCTAAATACTTCGAGCCTGGGTGCCTCGCCAATCCGCCTTGGACAAGCGTGGTGGGTTAATATCAATTCTCTCAGAAATTGAAAGGCCCTAGCAAAAGCCTTCCTAGCAGTGTGACATCTCTCTTATATGAATTATAAAAGAAAACACACAATACTAACCCAAGTGTCGGCAATAGTTGTCTAGAGTAATGGGTTCGAATTTTGTATTCAAATATTATTAATATTAGGGATATTATATTAGGTGTACAAATAAGTTTCCGCGGTTTGTCAAAAGATGGCCCCACCAGAAGGTTATGGAGAAATTGTCAGATGTAAAACGTAATATCCCAAGTTTAGTCATCTGGCAACACCATAACAACAAAGTACTAGTGATTCCGTATCAGCATCGCGTAATTTTTTTCGTGCAAAAATGTCAAGTTTTATTCCGAATAAGCATCATTTGCGGGAACTTTTGATTTACTTCTTTAATGTGAAAAAATCTGCAGCTGAGGCGCATCGATTGCTTCTAGAAGCATATGGTGAGCTGCTTTAAGTAAGAAGTTGTCAGGAATGGTTTCAAAAAGTTTAAGAACGGTGAGTTTGACGTTAAAGACAAAGAACGCAGTGGAAGGCCGAAAGTGTACGAAGACATGGAATTAGAAGTACTATTGGAGGAGAAATTCGTCCCAAACGCAAAAAGAACTTGCACTTACTCTACAAGTGACTCAACAAGCAATTTCACATCGTTTAAAATCGTTAGGAATGATTCAAAAACAGGAAATTGGGTTCCATATGAACTAAAGCCGAGAGACGTTGAACGCCGATTATGCATGAGTGAAATGCTGCTTGCCAGGGAATAAAAAAAGTTTTTTGCATCGTATAGTCACTGGTGACGAAAAATGGATTCACTACGATAATCCAAAAGAAGAGAAAGTCATGGGTTAAACCCGGCGAACCATCAACATCGACAGCTAAGCCGAATATTCATGGAAAAAAACTCATGCTGTGTATTTGGTGGGATCAGCTTGGTGTCGTGTATTATGAATTGCTGAAACCAAGCGAAACCGTACTGGAGCTCTCTACCGAACACAATTGATGAGATTGAGTCGGGCACTTAAGGAAAAAACCGCCCATTACTACTCCAGACACGACAAAATTATTCTTTTACACGATAATGCTCGTCCACATGTTGCGGCACCGGTAAAAACATACTTGGAAACACTCAACTGGGAAGTTTTACCCCACCCGCCGTATTCACCAGACTTAGCCCCTTCTGATTATCACCTGTTCCGGTCGATGGCACATGGTCTGTCTGAGCAGCGCTTCGCATCATATGAAGACACCAAAAATTGGGTAGATTTGTGGATAGCGTCAAAAGATGAAGAGTTTTTCGACGGGGTATCCGAATGTTGCCAGAAAGATGGGGAAAAGTAGTGGCAAATGATGGAAAATACTTTGAATAAAACGTAATGTACTTTTCCTTTACAATAAATTCCTAATTTTTTATAAAAAACTGCGGAAACTTATTTGTACACCTAATACATGTTAAGCAATCGCCTAACAATAAATCTCCTGGGTGTCATAATCAGAATGCGCTGACACCATAGAATGTGGCTTTTTTTCCCAGTAACCAGGGACAGCGCAACAGGTATCAATTACAAAATTCTCATCGCTCTTGTCAAATCGCTAAACATTGTCACTTGTATTCGTTTTTAACTTTATATTATATTTTAATTAATTAAAGCATTGTAAAATTAGTTTGGCTTTTTTGGAACTATTTCTGCGGCCGTTCATAATTTTCATCTATGTAACAATGGCATCATGAGGTAAAAACTAATCAAACAATTATATTAATATGAAATAAAAAAGAATCATCATGCTTTCATCGTTGCAGTTTTGAGACAAAATCTTTGGATACACGCAAATTGTCATAAAATAACAATCCACTGATAGAGGTTCTCGAGCCATGTTGGTGTAAAAGACCAGAAGGACGTCCCGACATTGAAATACGCAAATTAAAAATTTCAAGAGACCGGGAAAAGTTTGAATAGAAAGTTTTTAAACAATGAATATTGGACAGTCAAAAGTTTTACTTAGCTAACTAAGATCTGCGACAAGCTAAACTATAACAGAAAATTAATAATGTGTGTTTTTCTGTTGGATTAAGTGGATTTATTTGGAATTTAAACCAAAGCCTTACCGAAAATCGGCCATCAATTCTCCACCCACCAACCACTATACACACACACACTACCACTTTTCCATCTTGTAAACGATACGTGTTTTGTTCAACACGAGGCATCTTCAGGCATATAGCAGGTTCTACGGAAGACAACCGAAAAGTTTTCGGTAATCCACTTAATATCCAAACTCCTGACTGACTCCAATTATAACAATGAATATTATCAGAACTAACAACACGTTATTGTGAAGTACGTTTAACATACCATCATCGGTCGCTTTCACCTTGAAATGTCACATTCAAACAACTTGAAGAAAACTGTGAGTACAGGCATGTACCGTACACTAGATACTCTTATATCCCATTAAAAAAGTCTTTAGTTTCAGTCAAACCGTACAAGTTGAATAATGAGATTTTCCCAGGATAGATTCGATATAAAGTTTGTAGAAATCTATTAATCATGATGTGGATAGTTTTATTGTTTATTTAAAGTGCTCAGAATAAAACTTTTGACGTACGGTAGTCCAACTCGTTTACCTTTCCTTTTTACCCCCCAATAATTTCTTCCCGTTAAAAAATGTCAATAATAGAAGGGGTATTATTAACATTTTTTCAATTCCTACTATTAGTTCACTCTCCCTATTTTTTTATTTTTATTTATATGTATATGTTGTTCAAATTTTCAATCGTTAATAAAATACTTTTAATTCATACTCAAGTTCAAATACATTTTCTTATCTTGTAGTAGATGACACTTGATGTTTATACAGCTTTTCAAGTATTGGTTCATTAATTAAATTTAATTAATAGTAGGCATCGACTTTAATTCTTATTTTATTACTTGTTTCTAAGTTAATGAATCTGCAGTGCTTTCAGTATTGCAGTTATTTATGGGCAGCGGTATTTTTTTTTAACAGCCCATGTATGTCCCACTGCTGAGCACGGGCGTCTCTATTTCTGGAGGAACGGACGTTAATCCACCACGTTTGTCCAATGCGGATTGGCGGGGTTATTCAGAATACAGACTCGGAATAAATATTTGTAATCCATGCATATATTTATTATTACAGCGGTATTTATTTACCATCAAATCATTCGCGTGCCCGTTCAAGTAATATCGAAAAATCAAAACTCACCTCCGTCTTGTAATAATTCAAGCTCGGGCGAAGCGAGGTAATATCTGTCGCACAAAAAGCGGGCGTTTTCGTACGCGTCCCGCACGACGGCCACCACATCACACGCCGGGTCTATGGAGCCGATGTGCCGACCGCCGTACCCCATTCCATTTACCGATGCTTGCTTACCACCCATCTGTTCGCCGAACAACAGAGCTGGAACAATTTTAACATTAACCCCTTAAACTACGATTTAGATTCGAAGATGTTGGGCCGAAATTGTATTCAATTGGGTCTACCACAATTATTGCATCAGCCTGTAATGCATATCAAATATTCCACGTAATATTCACTCTAGCCCAATCACCGTACGCGAGCTGTGCCCGTAATATTCACTTCTGACCCGATCACCGTACGCGGGTTATGCATTCCGTGCCGTCTTTGTAGGTTAAGGGGTTTAAAATCATTTTATCCTCCTACTCAATACTTTTTATGCGAAGTGTGTCGAGGAAACTTCCAAAACTACTACTCCTTTTTAGGACATTCAATTTTAAATGGAGTAGTCAGAATTATAACCAGGGAAATTGTAAAAATTAAATTTCTATTTATCCATATGTAGGTACTACAAAAAAAATGAGAAAAGCAACCTAAAATAATTTATGTCCTAAACTCCCGTCAAATTCAGTTGAGTTGTTCCTGAGATACCGCAAAGACAAACAAAAGAATTCAAGTGCCGGTTTCGTTCAAATAAGTATATCGTTTTAGAAGAATACAGTTATTTTGACATTAGACAGACATCAATTGTCTTTCATCACCATTATCTTCAATCTGCAGCAATCAACTGATAGGCACGTCCCAGCGTAGATGAAGCGAAATTCTGGCTAGGAGCTCTATGTTCAATTTTATTAATATGTACCTGCTCTCTAATTTAAATCAAGAAATTATCGATTAAGTACAGCGCACCCCATACTAACTGCTTAGTGTCAATTAAATGCCCCGATGTACTTTAGAAGAAGTCTGTATCTGACAATAATCGATAAAGACCGATAAGAATAAAGAAGGAAACCACAAGGACATAAGCTGTAGCTACGTACTGCGTACGACTTATGATCGCGCGATAATGTTACAGTAAACCCTTCTTACCGAACAAGACCTAGCATAACTTTGTAATTTGATTCGAATACGTTAATGCTGGTTTAACAGCTTTATCGAATTCGATTAAGCTGTTAAAGAGATAATATCTAGAATTAAGTAAAATGTAATTGAGAATCTGCGCAAATCGCAGACTCCATCGGCTCGACGCTGTGTCGGAGGTACACATATGTGTGTGTGCCGATTTTAACTTCGTCATGATGCTATGTTAAACATATAGGGGAGGATTGGACTGAAGTAACTATTGTCCCTACTAGCCCCATAGGCCCTAAGGTCTAGGGGGTGAATAATTTACCGATTGTACCACCAGTGGATTCGGATGGGATTCGGATCTCTCAAAATGTTTCTTGGAGAACTTTGTGATGGAAAGTTATATTGACTTTATTTGTACTTACTGTGCTGATTAATGAGCATACGTATTGATATCCGGCTCATGTAGAATCTGTCGAGGAAGTACTGAATGGAGTTCTCGGTGCCGGAATCTACTTCGTGGGACTCCTTAAGCTCTAGCACACCCTGGGCCATGGTCTGCACTACATCGGCGTGCCGGTTGCGAATATGCACTAGTCTCTCGCAGAACCTGAAATAAGTCTAAATTGTCAGTCTTAGTTAATATTAGTTTTTAAACTTTAAGACTTAAGTTAAAAAAGACTAACGGACTTTTATAAATACACTAAACTTTCCAGCGGCTTGAGATATCAACTAGAAACAGAAAAATTAGTTCATCATGAGTATATTGACACAAACGGATAGAAATGTTTGATTAATATTAGAATTAAGAAAAATAATAATTCTCACTAATTATAAAAAAATTAAGAGGTAAAAACACCTGAATGAATCATTTAATAACCGGTTTTTAAAATAATTTCCAGACAAAATCAGCGCATTAAATTCTACGAGTTCATATAAAATGTTAATAGGTAAAAAACAAACATTTTTTGTGAAATAAAACAAAAAAAATTTCAAATCATAAATTTCGAATTATTACTGCCGTTCTTCATACTGTCATTCAGGTTAGTTATATGAATTCTTTTTTGAACCAATTATAGGTTTTAAAAGATAATTTCTAACCGTGTTGTGCACAAACGTTTTATAACTTCAATCTATAATTTTTTACTAGAATAAGATTAATGTTTCGTTCATATATCTAATGTGATCTATTGTGTTTGCATAATAAATTAAATTCTCAACCAAAACTACGCACCACGTTATTGTACTTACATTGCATCTATAATTAACTCCAGTGAAGCGTAAGTTTATGAAAGACAATTTCCACCGCTTAATTCCCCCGATGCGAGTATAGTTTAAATATTAATTACGTTACATACTTACTGACTTAACACGGATTGCTCTGGTTCCATCTTCTCAAACTGAATGATTTCCTCAAAAGAGCGCTCGTACCATTGGTTTACCATACCCACAGACGGCATTTGAAGCAGGTTTTCTGGGAGAAGCGCTATCTCCTTCATTATGTTTGCTAGCCTGCGAAAGAAAATATGACAGTAAGTTAGACAATTAAATGAGAAACTAACTTATTTATTTATTCACTAATAAAGGATTTTTAAAATTAATTTTTCATAATCAAATTTTGCACTATTACAAATCAATAACCTTAACAATACTGACCAATTAACACATTGAAGACGGTATGCGCTGAAAAGTGTCTAGCCTCAGTTCCCGCTAATTTTGTATTATTATCACTACAAATATCATTTTTTTCATGTCTTTATGTTGTCTTTACTTGCAATTACACAATATTCCATCAGATTCTAAAATACGTGAATTTCCGTCATCCGTCGCCAACAGTTGAAAAATAAAAGACGGGAATTCTTGTAAAATAAAAGACGGGAATTCCCGTCTCCCATCTTCAATGTGTTAAGTTGTGTCAACTCAAATCTGACTTCGAACTCTGTTTTAGACAGAATCATTATTTTGTCTTCACTCTAACGTTCATATATTCCAACAAGTGTCGGATTTCCAAAAAAACTTGAGCCTATCGCCATTTTACTTTGCTTGTAATGTTGCTATGTCGGCTACTTTGTTTCGCTCGTGGTTTTCTTTATCCAAATCATATCTACCAAAGAAAAAGAATGAATGAATATAGCCCTCTACATAACTTTCGGAGCGATTTTGAGAAGAGGGCCTGTCAGAGTCCACGTTTGAAAATACAAGTAGGACGCTGTGGTTGAAGACTTTTGTCTTCAGGCTCTGTGTTAACGTTTAAGAAACGACTTGACGTAACTTCCTAATTCTGCTACCTCAGTTTAATTTTATCGTATGTTATCATAACCAAAAATGCAATTCTTCGTCATACTGCATTCGAATGACATTGACAAAAATGGTGTTTACATTAAAAAATTTCCCGCAAGTATGCGTAATGCGACGTTAACGATAAATCGAAGGCTTTATCACGGGTCGTCAAACTTTGGAGGACAAGCATTATCTGTTACATCTATGTCTCATTTATCTTTGCGATTATGTCCTGTATTGTTTGTTCTTTGAAGTGCTAACGATGTTTGTATGTCACGGTGAACCATATATATATATATATATATATATATATATATATATATATATATATATATATATATATATATATATATATATATATATATATATATATATATATATATATATATATATATATATATATATATATATATATATATATATATATATATATATATATATATATATATATATATATATATATATATATATATATATATATATATATATATATATATATCAACACTATGTGCCATAGTGTGATACGGGGTCTATGTGACGCGTCATGAGCATCATAACGCCACATAAACTCTACGCCACAAAAAACTCTAAACTGCCACTTCGGCGAAAAGCTTTAAAATATTACTAACTCCATAAAACATCATGCTCGTTTTGACACACGAGAAAAGGCCAATATCAGCAAATTTTGAAAGTGCTGTTTTAATTTAAGTTGTGTAATATGTGACGTCACGCCAGGGGAAGGAGGTTCACACAACCACGTGTAACAAGGGTTGCGAGGGCTCCTCTCTCAAGTTATGAAAAAAGCATACGACATAATTTATGGAGGGCCCCTTAGAGATCTTTATTATAATACGAAACGCTACATCATAAGTGCACCAATTTACCAATTGTATACATATTTCTTTAAACAGTGTAGTTAGTTAATTATATGCTTAAATCTTTTCTTATTACTTGCTCATATTACAAAGACATTGTCATGTTTCAAGATAAGGTTTGCTTTTTCAGTTATAAAGGTTCTTTAAAACACTTATTACTCAACATAATCAAATTAATATAATTATTGAAGATGAAATTCTAATAAATAAATAAATATTAACACAAAAATCAAACGAAAATTTACGAGTCTTCAGTTAGACGTTATGATTAAATAAAGTATCCGAAAATGGTAATGTTATAACAATCGACTGTTTATGTTAAGATATATTATGTTTCTTGAATTTGACCTATATCGAACCCAATTTCATATATTATGTTTCTTAAATTTGACCTATATCGAACCCAGTTTATCGCTAAACTGACAACCTATCAATGGCGATTAGTTGTAAATGATGAAAAAAGCTCTGGTCTAATATGAAAACAGCTTTATTTTTTTTTGCAAGTGGTAGTTTTTCAGTTAAGCGACCTAGTTTTTTTAAAAAAAATACTAATAAAAAAACTTTTGAACTTTTATAGCTAATTCATATCATATGTATGTGCCTGGTGCCGTAATGTACAATATTAGGTAAAGAGCTCTATTAAGGCGTATAAACGGATTTAGATAGAACAAATGCGTTCGTGTCTTGATTTTTAAAGTTTACTGCACAAATTTACAGATAGTTTATATAGAATGATCACCATTTTATTAAGATATAACATAACTTTTTACGTAACGTAACTTTAAACTAAATTTTTTTACTAGACACTGGCAAGAAAGAAATAAAACACACCAAAATTATAAAATTTTTGATTTTTATGTACATTTCAAATCTTTATTTAGTGTGTACACTGAACAAATGTAAAGACGAATTGGATGGAGTTTCGCAGTTTGATTAAATTCATGAGTTTAATCAAATTTTAAATTTTATTTTATATCTGTGGTTTCGGGTGGTATACGACAATCACACGATGAAATGGGTTGGCATTATTCTTATCTTTCATTATGTGGGTATCGTACGATGCGACTATGGGAAGTAAATACTAAAAAATGGGAACCCACGTCTACCTGAGAATAAAAACCATTCGGCGATCTCCAATCCTCCTGCCAAAAGAGGGTATTTCGGCAACACACCTAATATTTGAGGGAGGCGATTATCATTCATGGGACTTTAACGGGTGAATTGCTAAAAACTTTTGTAGAATTTCTACTTAAGTTTGTTAAGGAATAGAGACATCTAGAATATACGATAAATATTATCAAAAGTAATATAATAATAATTGTATTATTATCATTTCATAATAAACACTGTTGCTACAAAGCATGCTTTGTGCGTGCTTTACTAACTAAAGCTAATCATAATTACGATAATAACTACGGTCTTACGTGACGTAATGATACGTGCCAGATAAGAGTCAATGTCACTGTACAAACAAAAATATTATTTTAGTTTTATTATACTTAACTCGACGCCCTGACTGATTAAGTGGCGAATCTACCGGTTCCATTCACGTGTTCGATTTATTCATCGGTCCCCATTTAAGGTGTATTAGTATTTATTCCGAATCTGATTGCCCCGCTAATTTGCCTTGGGCAGGCCGGGTTAGTAAACGTTCATTCTTTCAGAAATACTGACTATACTCTAGAAATCACCGTGGCCGTGTGACATATATACTCGTAGAATTGTGGAAGAAATAAAGATGTGCAATAATCTAGTTATTATTATGAAACTCTCTTAAAACACCAGTCTACGAGGAGTGAAGGTGCTTCTACGCTCCGAATGCGGTAACTTTACCACTAAGCCGTTTAGGTAATCTAAATGCTACAAAAGGATCGTAGTTCAATTATTGCCTAATTATTTTCTTTATAACAAAACTTTGAACATTGACCCCTGTATGAGAGGACCTTGCCATCTCTGGCCATTTGCCAGCGCACGTTAAGCGTCAATAAACAAATGTTTACCTCACTGGTAACTCCTTCCTCAAGAACAAATATGATTTCCTCTCGCACGCGTTTAACCCTGAAACAGAAATAAATACGGTTAATATGACGTGGAACGTGAATTTAGATGGGAGTAAGCACATTTTATTAAGATGAAAATAAAATACGTCAATGACATTAGTTTCCCTTTCCTTAACTTCCTTCTTTTCCTGCCCATATTTACATCCTTACCCTTGGGTCATGCATCTGCAAAGACCGTAGTACCATTCTTACCCTAAGGAGATCCGCTCGCTTCTTTGACTATCGTTTCCATAAAAAAAATATATAATTAAAATAACTATTGTTGTCCCGCCCGTATTTTTAACTTTATTCATTGAATAAGATTGTTTGTCACGTTTTGTAAACCTTATTCATAACTCTGTCTACAGCTTGTACTCACTAAAGAGTTCAATACTTTATTGTACAGGTTGTCCCCGTATAAGGGTAAAAAATGTACCCATTTGTAGGGTACCCCCAGAAGTAATCTATTTTATTTTACGAAATATTGCTTTTTAATATTTATTCTATATATTCCATATATTTCCATAATTATAAATACGTGGAAAATCTATATCATATAACGTGTCATTGACCCGTACCGTGCTGCTGTTTTGCAGAGGTCATTAATCCCTTTATTTTTATAGAGGACATTGATTCTTTTATTTTACGTTTTGTGTTAGTTTCATTCTTCATTAACGGGTTAATGTGATAATTAAATAATTACGGTTTTAATATCTATTTAAACCACTATTCCGATTCCGAGCCCTGCCGCAAAGAAACCAAATTGTTTCATTGCAATCCTCTTTACAAATCAAATAATAACGCAACATTCAACCGCGGGAAAGGCGCTTCACAGTCTGTTATACAGATATGCTTACTATTATACGTTATATTAACTATAACGTTTACTCAGATATTTACATTGATAAAAAAGTTAATATATGTGATACTTTTTTCAATAAAAAAGGAGGAATACGCAAAAGTATTGCAGGTTGGAATACAATCACCACCGTACATAAGCAAATGCAACACCAGATAACCGTTTGCAAAAAAAATGCAACAACCGATTTCAGAAAAGCTACCAGAACGTGTGTGTTATGTTCAACAATTAATACTGTAAAATGTAAACTAATCTTTATAAGCCTCAGCCGCTGTCTTGCCTTTATAAAAATAAATTTTGTAAGGGTTGAGTCATGGTAGCACATATACTTAATAAACATGCCAGTGCCCTTATTATTACTGATATCTGTGATTATATACCATCAGACAACCCACTCAGTCGAATGCCTATCCCTGACAAGCTTGTCGCCTGATGGAAAACAATCAACGCCGTCAATAGACATCTGTAAAACCGTTTGCATTGCAAGTGTTACCGGGCATTGGAATATGTGAAGACTTGTATTGTGAAACTTTCTGTATAGTAATAGTTTGGAAATATCGCTAGAAATTCTACAGAGTAATGGTGCGTGGAAAAATGGTTCGGGAAAAACACACTGTAATGGATCGCCACTCATTCAGATGGTCGGGATAAAATTTTTCATTTTGTCGAATTCTCCTCTTATCATAGAGCAAATTTTTATTTCCGTTAGATTATCCAGAAATCAGAAAAGAGTATAATATCGTGGATCTGTCTCTGAAGTAAATACGTGATCGTGATCTGAAGTAAATACCTATTATGCACATGATAACCGACGTAATTGACTTAGTTGGGAAGGTACCGCATTTCAAGTCAATTGTTGTGGGATCGAATTTCAATGGTGTGTTATATAGCTATAATTGTCCGGTGGTAAAATTAGTGTTTTACAACCTTAACTACTAATTTCTATAAATCTATAACCATTACATAAATATGGTCGAATATTCCTTGTTTGAAAGTAGTACTTAAAGTCGAAAACCTATTTTTGCCTGCGAACATCCTTTTCATTGTGGATGATAAATCAGGGATCTGTTAATGCTTACAATTGCTTCATTTATGTTGCAATAGTAAGTCAGTACGAGATGTACGTGGTGGGATAATGTCCATTCCTCAAGAAATTGGAAGGTACGTGACCAGAAGCGAGACATACCGAGGACAGAAAACATATTTGCTGTATGTTAGAACATGACGAAAAAACATTCGTTGAAGAAGAAGTCATTTTTTAAAAGAAATTAAATCTTTTTTAAAAACGTCCGAAACCACTCGACGTACTTTTTTTCTGATTCAAATGGTGTATAAAACAAAAATATTCAACTTACAGTATAAGTAATTTTCTACTTACAGTATATATTGTACGTTTCCTGTCAACGGTATGTACATACATACATACATACATATATATGTGTACTGTATAAAAAAGTTTGAAATTCGATTTATTCCAATACCTACTTTCTTTTAAAAAATTATACTAGTAAAGTTTTAATATAAATATAATTTTTATTAATCAATCGAAGTAAGTTAAAAATATTAGTGCTAGGGAATGGTTCACATCAATAATCTAATTGTAGATTCGAACTCATGACCTCAGATTGTGAGGACGATTACCAACTGAGTTATTGCTGCTTAGCTTATTTTCAATGTCTTATATGAAGCTTATAAAGCCTCTAGTGTATATTTATATTCTTGGTGTGAGACGTGATTCAGCATCTCTTCGGACTTTGACACCGGTTTACATATTTATAAACAAGAACGTCCTTCACGTCTAGACAATCACTAGCAACATATTCAAACACGTTTACGTATGCGTGTATATTTAAAATAAAGCGTAAAATTTTATCATGAAATGGGGAGACCCGTGCCCAGTAGTGGGACATATTTGGGCATGAATAAGGTCACACCATTTCTCCCGATTGTGACGTATGAGATGACTATGGGAGCAAATATTATATCGACAGCAGCATCAACTTAAGTAATATTCGTAAAATCCAATTAAGTTTCATATTTCTTGTGTAAAGAAAAATGGTTCATCTCAATAGTTCACTGGTAGTTTGAACGAATTTCATAATCGTATGACCGTAAGAGGAAACCCCAATTAAATAATGATAGCCGCTTATTGATTGATATAACGTTATGCGCTCCTAAAATACGTACAATAATCAAGATGTGCCTTATCTAGTTCAAGAAAATATCTGAAATATTTCCTTGCAAATTGACGCAAGTGGTGAGAAACGTAGTCAACAAACAATTACTTGATATCGAAGTCGTTGACTCTGTTCCAATTCCGCGCTTGTTCCTTCATGACATTACTACGATATTCATGTATTGACGTGCATATATATATATATATATATATATATATATATATATATATATATATATATATATATATATATATATATATATATATATATATATATATATATATATATATATATATATATATATATATATATATATATATATATATATATATATATATATATGTCCGCGAATTCAGAAATAATCACAAACTGCGTAGCTACTAGCGTTTTAAATGAACTTAACGATGCCAGATATTTTTGTGGTGGAAAGTTTTACTCTATATACATCGAAAGTGCTAGTAGTATCTTTGCAATAATGTGAACAAAAAAATGCCACACGAATATGAATCTTGTATAAACAGAGATGAGCGTGGTCGCTCAGTCGTTCGAACATTTGAATGTACAACTTCAGTCAAATGTTAAAAGAAAGAGTGGCGAGGCGATTGTTGATCGAACCAGGGCGCATGTCAAGCAAGCAAGTTGGTCACCGGATAGCAAGAAATCAGTGCCACCTATGAACATTCGCAATATCAAAGGGCACTGCTGACGCGTGACCCGTAAGGTAAGATGTTCATGATGGGAGGGGGAATTAGAAGTAAAGGAAGATGAATGTATGCAGCATGCACAAATGCAGGTTTCTCGATATAATTTCCTTCAGAGCAAAGCGATTGGTCAATGTATACTTTTTACAATTTGTGATTAAAAATAAAATATCTCCACTCTTTTAAGATACTAATAGAATACGTATATAGACTAAAAAGATAGTTGAAACAAATGCTTGCGACATATCACAAGTTACAATAAAGTATCATCCGAGAATAACAGCTGATAGTTAATGGAACAAACGAGTCACAGATAAACTGCTAAAACTGCGAAGAGCTGCGATAAGAATATTTGTTATCACTCTTAAAAGACCTGCGTTAAATGGTGAGCTACTATGGGTTTATAAAGATTGCAATGCCTCTGGTGTTGTTGATTTTTACGGGTAGCGTTGATTACCTTCCACCAGGCGACAAACTTGTTTGTTTGTCTTCCTATTTCTACTGATAAAAAACATTAATGATAAAGCCACTGTTTTCAGATTAAATAGTCCCATTTTAATTCGCGTATTAAGATAAATGTATGTATGGCCTAGTTCGACTGCGGTGCCGTCGAATAGATAGGTTGGACCTGATCCGTCTTAGATAAGCATGATGGTTTAATAAACATTACCCCGTGAAAACTCCGTACCAAACATTGGTATATACATATTTATGTATATGGGTTGTAGAAAAAAAAAAGAAAAATAATATCATCTAATATAAGTTCACCGAGTCGAAGATAGCCTGATCTTCTTTTGGTTCCTCTCCATCAAGCGTAGACTAGTAGGTCATTCAACACTCTTGTGTCTTTATCAAGGCTAAACAGTTTTGTAGCACTTACTAGCCCGCTCCGCTCTTCCGTCTTTTACCCGCGACTTTTCCCATCATGATAAGATTAAAGAGGGATCATATTCTTATTCGTGGGGCTTACAAATGTTTCTTACATAATATCTAATACGGGCGGAGCAATGCAACTCGTTAGCTTCGAAGCTGACATAATAACTTATGGGGTCTTACTACCTATAGTACCTGATGAGCTCATTACTGCGATGTTATTCTAATTAGTCGTACGTACGTGTTTATTGTGGTGTTTACATTTCGTCCATATAGATGCTAGTATCAAGGTGCAGCGGACACAAACTAATTCAAGTACAGTGACTCACAAGCTGGTTACGATGACAATATCACATGGTTATTTTATTGTAAGCAGACCAACATGTTGTTTCTATGGAAGAGATATGCAAAAGGTAGTTAATTACCATCATGTGACTCTCTTGTTCATCTGATAGTAACCACCGCCATCGCCCTTGAAAAAAAAAATGTAGAACGCAGTGCAAAAGACGGGTAATTTGTGAAAGTACGTAATTAATATTACTTTCAATCTCTAAGTAAGTTATCAATTAAAATTATTTTAGAAATAGTGATGGTAATTAGTGTTCCCCAACCTGCCTACACAGCGAGATGACTTTAACCCCTTGACATACAATGACGTCTGGGAGACGTCGATAATTGCATGTGGAATTGTGGACTTTGACTTCTTCGAGACGTCCAGATATGTTTCGAACCGACTGATATATTTTTAAATTATTGAATATTTTCACTCATTCACATTAAATATTTCTTTCCCATTACGTTATTTTTTTTAAAAAATCCTACGAGAAAATAATTATTATTAAATATACACTCTTGGCTCTCACACATTGCACACATACACACATATATATAAACAAATATTATTAATTATTATTATTATATATAATTAATAATATTATTGTTGCAAATTGCCCAATATCCACCGAGAGCGCTAATCTATAACTATTATCGAATGAATTACCTGCCCAGCGATCGCAATACAACTCAAGTACCGAAGTCTATTTTTCAAACATACGAGTATATCTCAATATATGAGAAGGTTCTAAAATATGACACTACTCTTAAGATTATAACAGTATATCATAAAAACTGTTATAGTACGTACTAACAATGTATAGTTACTTTTTTTTATTTTAGTTAAAATTAACTATTCCTTATAAATACAGAATTTTTAAACCTAAAACAAATTATCTTATATGTAATTGTCGACAAATATACTGGTGTGGAGACAATGACTTCTTATTTATTTTTTGTTTAACTTAGTGATGATGTTTTTAGGACAGTTCAGTGTCCTATCGACAAGGACGAGTCATTAACATTGATATCACCAGCCTGTTTCATTAGGGTGGCGCCAAGGCTAAATGTGGACCTCAGACACAGTACGTGTTCTAATCGCTGATTGAAGTCAAGCTGTCCCAGTTCTATACATGCTAAGGAAAATTTTGAATTAATAGGCACATTCTGTTAATGATTAATGATATCGGAAACATATTAAACTGTTACTTTGAATTTTTGAGTATACCAAACGCGATAAAACCGTAGAATACTAACCGTACCGTAATATTTATTCGACTTGCCAACGTATTTTTCCTGCGCTCCATGTGTGTTGTATTGTATAACAAAACACCTTCTAAGACAAAAGTAAGTTAATTACTTTTAAATTTAAATTTAATAATGTGACATTATGGTAAATTTAAAAAAAAAAACGCATTTTTAAGGCAGGGAGTGTCCCCATCAAGATTATCCGTGTTGTAAGGATCATTAAAATACGACAAACTATGAAATGGAGAAACATCTAGACTGAGGCTGAAAAATATTTAATATTTATATTTATCCACTCGGGATGAATGCAAATATTTGTCCTGGTGGATAAAATACATTATCATCGTCAGAAGACATTTCCGATCAACTTGAACATAGATAAACTGAATACTACTAAAGTGTATTTGTATATTAGAAAACGCGATGCTTTATCATCTGGCAGTAAATATATGTATGTAAAATATGTTTCTTAATATTTAATTTTATAAATAAATTTAAAAACACAGACATTAACGTTAAGGATCTCTTATCGGTCTTCTATTTAGTGCGGCGACTATACATGAAATACTATTCGGTGTGGGAAGCTACATCTAAATTTTTACAATACTGTTGATATCTAATTTTTTACTTATATCCGTATATATTTTTGTGTGGGCACGCAGTGCCCGCAAAGGAATTTTCGAAAATTGCCATAAACGTTTTATTTCCAAAGATATTATGTTTTAAAAATAAAAAAATAATTATTTCGATTTTTTTTTATTTTTTTTTTTATTTTTTTTATATCACGCCTATCCCCCGCAGGGGTTGGCAGAGACCACAGAGCTCCATCCGCTGCCATTCATCGCAGCGAAACAGCTCGTCATTGGTCGCTTTTCGCCCTCGTGAGAATCAGGACGTGACGGGTGGCGAACCACGTCGCCGTCATTTTCGACAAATTAGGTATATTAAATTCGTCTTTAGTGAATCCCACGAGCCGCAAGGGAGGATGGAGGTCAGCCCCAGCAGAGCCCTGCATGCTGAGGTAAGGCACCATAGTCCCCGGGGGAGCCCGACCCCGGGACGATCGGCACGTTTACGACTAGGCTCGCCCCTAGCCACGCATCCATTGGCACGGCAGACCGTGGATTGGCGGAGAGGAAGGGAAAGGATAGAGAAGAAAGGAAGGGGCAGGAAAGGAAATGCGGATTGGGGGGGTTACCAGACTCGGAATGAACATTTAAAAATCCATATAAATATTTATTCCGATGCGGGAATCGAACCCGCGACCATTGACTCCGCGGGCGGAGGGCCACGCCACTGAGCCAATCGGTCGTCGTCAATTTCGATTTTTTCTTCAAAACACAGTGGCAATGGGTGTGGAAGGGCTACAAAAAATTATGGACTTACAATTTTCGAGAATTAGCGTGCCCTCAAAAAAGAAGTGACAAAAGAGACCTGATTATATCCCCTATTCGTTGGTGTGACATAACTGCGTGCGAAATCATTTAATTTATCTTTATTTTACATATAAATATATAAATTTGTATATTTTTTAAACGAGACAAACATTATTTCTGAAACAGTTTTCTGCGAGATCAATAAGACCCCATACGCACTGCAGTAAAAAAGGTTATGTTCTCACAGATCTCAAACGTACCGTCTAGAGTTCTTTGAAATTGGCAACGCAGCGAAGGTGCTAACCAACACGCTCCTTATATGTTATAGGTCCGTCGATCAGCTTGCAAACAAAGGTGACGTAGATAGCAATTAGTATAAGGCCCCAGTGCATATGTTCAATGTTTACCACCTATACAGAATGCACAATGCACTGTACTATGTCAATGTATCTGTGTCCATGAAACAATAGATTCTAAGGTGCATTGTGCGGAATGCAAAGCGCCACCTTTGCTTCTTACAGTATAATAAAGAATTATTAACTATACTATGTATGCATTATAGTAAACAACATAATGAATATTGTGTTTTTTGTTATTATTTTTTAATATCTTACAGATGATTAAAGGAGTCAGGCGTTACTTTGTGGAAATCCATTACTATATGGACAGTTAGGACTTTTACTTAGCTATGATCCGCGACACGCAAACAAAAATAGGAAATTAACACGTTGAAAAATTAAAGACAGGAATTCCCGTCTTTTATTTTTCAACTGTTGGCGACGGACGACGGAAATTCACGTTTCATTCACTTTTCAGTGCATACCGTCGTCTTGAATGTGTTAATAATGTGTGTTTTTCTGCTAAATGAAGTGGATTTACAGAGAACTTAAACTAAATCTTACCAAAAAACGGCCGTCAGCAACTTTACGGAAGACACTTAACGGTTGTCTTCCGTAGACACTGTACTATACCTGATGATACTTCGTGTGCGAAACCCGTGTCGTTTGCAAGGTGAAACAGTGGTAGTGTGTTTGATGTTGTGGATAGTAGTTGGTCGGTGGATAGTTGGTGACGGCCGTTTTTCGGTAAGATTTAGTTTAAGTTCCCTGTAAATCCACTTCATCCAGCAGAAAAACACACATTATTAATTTTCTATTTTCGTTTGCTTGTCGCGGATCTTAGATAAGTAAAAGTACTATCTGTCCACATAATATCTTACTCTTACTTGCTACACCATACAAAAACTTAATTAATGTTTTTTTTGTATACAGTCTTTCCATGTTGTGATGTGGTGTTTGTTAGCGCAAATTGTGTTTGTAGTGTAGGTAAGTGTTAACATGTAAATTTGCATATGTTGTCATTATAGCCGAAAATTTACTAAGGTAGTGTCTCTGCCAGAAAGATGGGCAATACTTTGAATAATATATATGTAAGCAGTTTTAAACAATAAAGTTGCATTTTTGTAAAAATAAACAGCTAGAACTTAGTTGCGCACCTAATATTTATTTTCTTTCATGAACAACTACCATGTGCGGATTTAATGTCTGTTGTATTCTACCTGTTGTTTGTTCGTAAAAAAGGAACTTTAAAATAGGAGCAATTCAAGTTTTAGTGTCCCAAAATAATGCCTAGAATAATGCCTAATAGACTGTTGTGGTTGGATTAATGACGATTGATGAAGTTATTCTCATTTAAAAAGTTCAAGCTTTCATTCTTTAAAAATATACAGTAATGTTATCCTTAGAGCCACAATGTAGGGTCCTAATCACTAGACGATCACGGCCAAAACGAAGACGACGGAAAAAGCTAAACTAAGAACCGACTGGAAAACTTTACTGGACCAAGCTAAAGCCCACCCATAATTACCAAAATTAAATGATTTACTTAATAACTAGTGTCTAATGAATAATTTAGTGTCATGATATCTGGATAAATTTAAATTAGTTTTGTAGCTTTATGAATTACTTTTCTTTCAATCATAGTTAAAATATATAACTACTAGTATATAAAGGTGCAGCAGTGTCGAAAATGAGGTCAAGTAAAGTCACATGCAATTCGATCCGTCCGAGAAACTAGTTGTACTATGGGCAACATAAGTTTGTAATAGAGTATAAACATTAGTTATGTCAACCTAAAGGCACGTAATGATTTTCACAACTTCCATGCTTTTGACAACTTTCATGTTTTTCATAACTTTCATGTTTTTCACAACTTTCATGATGTGGGATAGGGCTTCCCATTTCTTCCCCAACCCCAATTCGCCCGCCGAGCTTGAAGATTACAACAACAACCTTCAATTTTAAGGTGGCTAATATTCAGAAATAGACTATTACGACTGTTTTAATAATAAATAATACGCTTGTTTCAGACTTGAATCTAAACCAAAGTTTTAATCTGTAATATAGTTTCGATTCAATGGTTTTTAAAGGTGAATCATTTATAAACACGTATTTAAAGTAAGTTTTATATCGTTTCTATCTCCATATCTTTTATTTATTAAAAATTCATGAAGTTAGTACTGCATTTATATTGTCATCAGATATCAGATATCTGCAGAAAAAATCTACAAGGACTCGAACGTTCTGTTAATCAGATTATATCCAATAAAATATGCCTATATCTAAAAGGGCGGAATATGAAGTACATACTTAAGATATAAGTCTTTATGATAAAAAGATTGCACATTAACCTTGTTTTTTGGTCGTACCAATCCAAGGTTTAATACTCAAAAAAACTATCGATTAGAAATGCTTTTAAAATTATTCGAATGCTTGTTAATCATTTCAACTAAGCTAAATAACGCTTGTGTTAAAGAAATGATAACACGTGCATAGCCCAATGTTAGAAAGAATCAAACCTATTTTAAACCCTCCCGCAGAAAACCAGCGTCTGAGTGGTAGCTTAGCTACCGCGCTTCGAACGGTGAGCGCCTGAGTTCCGGAGGCCCAACACCCTTCCCCTCCCTCTCCCTTCCCCATAATGACACTTTCCTTAAAGGACGGTAACGCTTCCGCACTGTCTATGGCGCTGCGGATGTCTATGGGCGGTGTTGTTTGGTGACTGACTTTCCATCAGGTGACACGCCTGCTCGTTCGCCTTCCTATCCCATAAAAAAACCAGTTGAGTCGATAAGTATGCGTCATTTCTCACCAATTTATCATATAAATATGGATGTGAGGTAATAAAAAGGTATTAATTTAAATATAAAAGGGAACACTCCAATTTTATTTATACGTATTTTGACTCTGCAACATGCACACATTAGCAGTCATGTGTAGTGCCACTGCGTGAAATAGTTGCAAAATGTTCGGCGATAACAAATTAAACACTACGCTATTTCGCTTCGATTGCAGAATACACACGGCTTACAATAATTGACTGGGCTTCCAGTGTGACCAACTACAAGTGTTATATATTTATAGTTATTTTTAATTGTTCTTAACAGAAACTCTTGTGGCAGCTGAGAAAACTGAATACATTTTTACAGCCCGTATATGTACCACTGCTGAGCACGGACGACTTTATTTCTGGAGGAACGGACATTAACTAACCACGCTTGTACAATGCGGATTGGCGGGGTAACCAGGCTTGGAATATCTGCAAGTCATATATATGTTTATCTTGATGCGGGAATAGAGCCCGTGACCATTGACTCCAAAGGCGGCAGCCAAACCACTGAGCCAATTGATCGTCAATGACACGTGAACATTTATTTCTTACATTTTCATACATTTAGTTTTAAATTTATATACTTTTCAGCTATTTGTGTTCTTAAATAAATAAATATCCTGGCGCCTTAACAATCGACCCCATCTATGCATGATTGCATCTTATTGATTGATAGACTTGTCACTCGATGTCACATTTAATATGTAATTTATGGACCTAAGTTAGTGCGTTTGGTTCTTCAGAGATTATCCCGTACATACATAAATACAAACAAACAAACACTATTATTATATCTATTATTTATTACACAGTATAATCGCATCGAGTGCTATTGAAGTAATCTTATCTTTCACACTTCGGTGAAGTTATATGCGTGGCAAGTAGTTTTGCGATAATAGCGTATGCAAATACACAATATAATGCATAGTTAAACAATGAAATAGACAAGGAAAAATTGAACTATTATAAAATTTGACATGATAGAATGCATAATTGAAATTTACTAAGCATTTAATAAAATTTAGTTATTCACAGTCCATACATATCCCATTGCCGGGCACGGACCTCCCCATTTCCGAAGGAATGAACATTAACCTACCACGCATATACAAGACGGACTGGAACACCTAGATTTATGGCCATGTATATATTTTTTTATTCTTATGCAGGACTCGAACCCATGATTATTGACTTATTCATGGCATTATATTATGGCTCAGTGCCGTAATTACTATAAATAGTAATTACGGCACTGAGCCAATTAGGTCGTCACAAACGTTTGTATGTATGAAATTAAGACTATAATATATGGATTTTTTGTATTTCCAAATGTTTATAGGGAGAGAGAGGGGGAAAAGGGAGAGTGAGACAGATAGACATACACACACCCATGGAGAGAAACATACACATGCACAAATAGACACACTCATATACATAGAACATGTGAAATGGATAAATACTAAGTACTGAATTTGTACATAATAGATAAATCGCACACAGTAAAAAAAATACAAATATTTATCCTGGTTTGAGAATCGAAATCACGGTCTTAGTGCTAAAAGTAGACACCTTTCAAATGCACCATTTGAGTCGTTACACTTTTTGCATACCCCAGTATGCTTTGCGTTCTGTATAATATATATAAAAAAAAATAACCGATGATTGTGACGATGTATGTCGACGTAAATACATGTTCGTACACAAGCCCACGTGTTTTCGCGGACTTTGGAGTCGTCATAAATATGCTTGAAGTTGGACGTCCTATCCACGCATGTTTAATTTCAATTTATGTAGTTATTAAAAATAACATTCTAAGGAAGTAATAATATAAATTAAATATTAAGTTCATCATTTACACAACAAGATTGTGTAAAAATTTGTGTTGATTTTAAATATAATTAAATCAAAGATAAAATAGACTGAAAAATCTACATACTTTAAGTATATTTAATTTATTAATTACATTTTTGAAAAAGTAATTTTAAGTGATCAATTTTTTAATATTTCAAGTACGATTACAATATGATCAGTTGCTCAAAATTAAAACTGACGCTCTGATATTCAAAATAATAATTAGTTATACAAAACAGAAACAACGACCTAATTAGCTCATTGGCGAAGCTATCGCTTTCGTGTTTAATGGCTGGAGGGATCATTCCCGTATTGAGATAAATATACAGATGTACGGTCAACAGATAATTATTCCGCCTCTAGGTACCCCACCAATTCGCCTTGGATAAAAGCGGTGGGTTACTGTCCATTTCTACAGGAATAGGGGACCTCGAACCGTAGGACATACATGGACTATTGAAGAATCCAAATCTTGTATACTCTACAAAGATGATCTATAATCGAAGGGATTAAAATTTAGTGTCGGTAACACAATCAAAGCATTCCATTTAGTTTTATGGCTATTATTAGGATATTTTAGTAACATAATAAATTAACATCTAGTTCCATTGGACTATTGATGTGAACTATTTCCTAGTACAAGCAGTACTAGCTTAGTTGGAGAGGGTAAAAAGAATTCTAGTAGTATTAAAAAACAATGCTAGCTTTATTTTAAATAAATAAATAAAAGAAACATGTGTGCAGGTTGGTTACATGCGATAGACGTGAAACCTCCAGAAAAGAATAAGATACACTGTATAATATTTTCTTTCTCATTCTCTCGCAGGCTAAATCCTATGTGTTTATTTCTTTTTAATGTTGCTTTTTCGTTTCATCCGATAGGTCTTCCAAGTCCTCATCCGCAGGACCTTTTAACGTCATTATTGCCATTAGCCCGATCTCAATAAGAACAGTACGTTGCTGAAAGAATTGAACATTTTACCATAATTGTGCTGAATTCTGTTCTTTTTTTGTTTGGCTCACGGCCACTTGGCTCAGTGATTAGTTCCGGTGAAAAATAAAATTAAAGATAAAAATAGTTTTCGGATGCCTGGATTTAATTTGTGTTTCTAAGGTGTAGTGCAATTCTAATTTCGTATAAAAAACTTAGTTCCAATGAATAGTGGAGAATTAGAAAATAGAGCTTTTGTTTTTTACACACACTTAAGGCACATCAGTTTCATGAATATAACAATTGAAATCGTACATTCGTACAATTCATTTTAAACCACTATAATCGCTGCAATTTATGCAGGACTACTCAGTTATTAGCTTTTGCTGAATTTTAACCTTTCTAGTATAAGCGCTCTTTCCGCCGCGACACTCCCACTGTACGTGGTGCCCCGCCGAAGACGAAACGCGCATATAGCACATGGTCAGTCTGTGTGAAGATTTCCTAACCTTATATATGATCTATACTTAATAAAACAATGCCACGAACAAATTTCAGATAAAAATTATTAATCAAACAAAATTAGACGACTATTATACCGATTGTTTTCTTAGGAATTCGTGTAAAAAAAGACTATTAGAATAATTTCTATTATTTCAGAAATATTAATTAATCAACGTAGATAAGAATGTAGAAAACGACTGTCTAAAAATCGAAGAGTCTAAGATGTTTTATGCATATGTGCAAAATATATTTAAAATGATATTCATCTAATACGTCGGTAAAATAGAACATAATTTGACCCACTATAGGTGTCGTTTCCACTCATGGCAATCGCCCACATAAGCATTAAAGTGGTAGAGCTACGCTGCAGACGAGTACTTTGTCAAGAATGGGATATTATTTGTCTGTAACATGAATGGGCCGGCTTGCACGAGGAATTACCACACTCCCGCTGAAAACCGGCGTCTGAGTGGTAGCTTAGCTACTGCGCTTTGTCCGGTGAGCCGTTGAATTCCGGAAGCTCTACCCCCCTCCTCCTTCCATAAAGACACTTTCCTTAAAGGTCGGCAACACTTCTGCACTGCCTATGGCACTACGGATGTCTACGGCGCCCATCAACACAAGTCATCAGATGGATGACGGATATATCCGGCGCCCGTACCAAAACAGTTAAACATGAAACTTTTCATCAATCAAGGGCAATAATAATATTTACGCATAAAAAATGTGAGACTATAGTTTATGTATATTTCATACTATAGGAGACAAGTTTTAGATCAGTTCAAGGCCTATCGGCGACCTTAAGGTGATATAGAACACATCGGGTGTTTATTCTTTTTTAACCGCTTTTCCACTACACGCTGAGTGTATTTATAGTCAGAAAAGTGCTATACATTATTGAAGAAAAAAATATTCTTCTGTAATAATGTATACTTAAATACTGTAAAACTACGAAATTATAATTGAACAGACATCAAGGTCCCTATATAATACGTCAGTGTTCTCGCTACGGCAGTTTCCACAAGTCAGCACACTCCGGGAATTTATAAATAACGTTATGTGGGTTATTACCAATTTACATTAGCCTCGTAAACTACGGTTTAGTCGTAGTAGACTTATGCTATGGTAAGAATAGGCGCGCTAGAGTGGGAAACTACCACACCCTTACAAAATATTGGCTTCAAACGGTAGCATTTGTATATCCGGACACCTAAATCCTTTCCCCTTCCTCTGCCTTCTCCTTCATTTGCTCTCCCCCTTCAATAACTTTCCTATTCCTTTCCATTATTCCCATTTTACCCGATCGACGCTTCACCTAGTGTTGATAATAACATTGTAAGCGGGTTTCAATGTAGATTTTTTTCATCATTATTTTTCATCCTTTGGCACGGCAGACCGTGGATTGTAGGAGAGGAAGGGAAAGGATAGAAAAGAAAGGAAACAGCAAGAACGGAAATGCGGATTGGGGGGTTACCAGACTCGGAATAAAGATTTATAAATTCATATATGATATATATTAAGATGCGGGAATCGAACCTGCGACCATTGACTCCGTGGACGGAGGGCCCCGCCACTGAGCCAATCGGCCGTCAATGTAGATTAAATAACAATATAATAAATTGTACAAAAATTTACGCAATTTATTATCTTAATGTAATTCGACACATCATCTGCAGATCGCCGCTTCATTTGGTTTTTGGTTGGTTGGTCCTAAGTTGACCAAATGAAGCGTTGATATGCGTAGAGCAGCTAGCAGGGACTAAATGCTTGAACACAGAGAACGAAATAGGTGACACGCTTTAGTGGATGTTCGGTAACGGATTTTTGACAGCTGTTGCTGATGAAAAACTGAAGATGAAAAAACTTATCTTTCATTAGAAGGATATCATCTAGTATACATATAGATAGATATATTTAGAACTATAGGGTACACTGAGATGGAATTACGTTTCACCAGGAAGAAGGACGTGAGCTATTCCAGTCCCGACTAAACAACTAACATGTGAGCTATTCAAAGCATACGATATAGTAGTATATACGATTACGTCTAGTGATGGACGCACTCCGCTTTATTCACTTATTCAGACGTATATTGTTTATGAATCTATTTATTTAACTGGGATGCTTAGATGATTTGGACACAAAGAGAGGATGGATGAAAAACGACTAATGAAAAAAATTTACGTTGAGATAGGGGATCTTCCATCCCCATCCACACTGTAAATTTCTTTTAACTGTCGTCTTTCATACATCCTCTATATGGGCCCAGACCATCTAAGCATCCCATCACTTCAATTTTCTATGTAAAAAATGGTAATTGCTACACTTATATGGACACATTGGTATTTAATGTAACCTGCCTTAATAAGAATAACTTCCTAAATGGCGCAATGTTGAAGTATATGCTTATTAAATCAAGGAATCGATCAAAGGGATTAGGATCTGTATGGCCCACAAATATTAATTCTGAGGCTAGGTTTTTTGTCCTTGTTATTAATTTGTTTATATGTGCCGCAAATTTACTAATGAGAGAGGAAGAGAAGGAGAAAAAGAGGAATACTATACGTAGATTAACAAAATCAAAACAAATATCTAGTGAAACTTCAAATATTTGTTTCGTATCCGTTATCCTTGGCACTGAAAGAACTTTTTGCATTTCATCATCATTAAATTAAAAAAAGTCTAGATTCATAATACTATAAGCAAATGCCTATAGAAAATGTACATCACTAATAATCTCCTGTAACAAGGAAACAACTCAACCGTAATCGCATGGATACATCGATACGATTCAAACTACTCATAGCTCATAGTTAACACCTGACATTGACCCAGAGCCATGATGGCATCGCGCCAACTCGTAACGAATGTTTTGGATGTTTGCTCTGTTCCGCGCGAACGTCACGTTTTATTTAATAACAGGAAGGAACAGAATAGTCCATCCGAATAAGAACTTACTGCAGTAACAAAGGCTAGAAAACTATGTGATACAACCACGCTGCAGGCTTTTACGTAATCGTTTTTAAAATTTTATGTATAACAGATATTGGCCGGTGCATTCGAAGAAGTATCACATCCGTGGTAAACAGACTTCTAAATATTAGCTTCGATACTGCACTTTGATTTGTTGAGCTTTAAGAATTATATGTTCTTGTTATTACAACAAAAATAAAATTTTGTAGTGTTGAAACTGACCGTTTTTGAGTGATCAGATACAAATTTCTCTATGCTTTAGTGGTAAGTCTTCATTATGCAGTTTACTATGTGTTCGCTTTTTGCGGCGAACACGTAATACACTGCATAAAAAAAACTCATTCAACAGTGAAATCAAGACATTGTGAAGGTTTTAACATCATCTTCGCGAACAGAGGTGTTTTACGAGTCTATATTCATTTAAAATACCCCTTACGTAATTCAATCGACTAACCCTCTCGGCTCAAGGTCGTAAGAACGTTATGTAAAACGTAGTGTTTTTAAGTCTCAACACTTAATTTGACAATGTTCTAAGTTGAATTATGATAATATATAGCCATAACAGCCCTATGCTGGATACAGGCCTCTTTCAAAATTAAAAGGTTTCGCCGTATTTAAGCTTGGCAGAAGAATAGGGGAAGGCAAGTTTATTGTTATTATGTACTAAGGTGGACACTGCTGCTAATCTACAGGCATTTGGTCTCAGTCGTTTCTTACTATATTCACGGGAAGAAATGGGATGACTCTATTGTATTTCGAGAACAACAGTAAACATCGCATCGTAGACAGTCCTTCTCATATTTAGAATTGAGCCCCTGTGAAAATCATTCATTCACAATGTTTAAAAAAAATCCTTGCCCTCAAACCTACGTGGGTGTATGTTTTCCCTTAACTAACTGTTATGCAAAATCTTGAATGGATCGAGTTATTTGAATTTAAAACGGGCGTCGGCGACGCTACTAAGTAAATAACATGCACGTTGCACCACAAACACAGTATCACTTTAACTGTCGATGGCCTTGCTGTGGTGTAACCGTTAAGAGATCCGGTTTTTATTGACATAAATAGTCTAATTAGCGATTCATTCATTTGTCAAAGGTTATTGTTTCGTAGTACGAGCTTTCGCCCGCGACTTTCCCTACGTCCTTGTATTAAGTCTCGCATTGTAATTTAATATGTATATTCGGGAGACAAGTTGCTTTAAGTACTTCCTGAAATGTATTCTATACTTCTGCGAAAGTCCCGGTACTATTAGTTAGTAAGCATTAGGTAGTAGCAGATTATCAGACATTTCCATAATTAACTTGAATAAACAGATGGACAGTAAATTAACGAATTTTTTACTTTTGGTATACTGCAACTAAGCAATAAGCTTATACAAAAGTTATTTCAATATTAAAGAGACCTTAATGTTAAATAGAAGTATTAATACTTATTAACCGCCTGCGGCAGTCCATTGCTGAACACAGACCTTCTAAGGCCTACTAAGACGCACAATCTAGCCTAATTTTTGCCTTCACTCATCCAGTATCTCCCAACTGTCCTTTGCAAATCATAGTTCCATCCAGCCCCTGGCGTTTCTCAATCTTTTGCCAAGACGTCGTCTCTAACACTCGTCTACTCCAACCGTTGTTGTTTCTTGGATAAAGGTGACCAGCCCATTGCTTCCCTAGTTTGCTAACGTGGAGAGCTATGAAGGTGACTAGTTATCCGTTGTATTTTTCGTTTCGATCTGAATCTGAGAAACTTCGAGCCCTCTTTATAGTGGCATAAAGCAAAGCATTGATATTTTTACATACTCTTTGTCACAATTTAAAATGTAGCAAGAGTGACAGTTGACATAATGAAAGAATTTCTTTTGTTTTTACGTATTTATGTCATTTAAATTTGATTCTTTTTTTAAATATCTTTAACCTTTTAGTTTAGAAATTTCATATTTATACTCAAATTTGTTTTTATAATGTTTAAGTATTTGATATGTTCATATTATTATAAAAATAACAAATATACATTTTTTGAAACGAATGAGCTAAAAGGACTGTCAGTGTCTATGTTTCGATACAGTAAACACAGCACAATGCAGTGGTCTGGAAGGCTTTTTTTAGAATTGATTAAAAAACATCAGAAAATGTAACTTTACCGTATTTATGTATATACAAGGCTGGTGATAGCTATTATCAGTGCGTACAATAACAGATGTGTTTCATAAAAACTTAATTTCAAACAATGAGAGAACAGTTGTACAAAGTAGGTCAATATTGTATTACCCGCACATACCTACTTGTGACAGAAGGGCTTGTACTCCAGTTGTACACATGTTATTTAGAAATATAACCCTCTTAATTTATTTATTATACATATAACTTGTATTTGCATGGGGATTGTTCCGACCAATTGTTCGAAATAATACTGCTAACCTGCCGCTTATTTCCACTACTGTATAACTCGTAACAAAGAATAGTTTCAACTTTACTATCTGGGTGAGTTTTAATCGAGTACGGCGTATGACATCCATAAAGGCCGGTAACGCTCAAAGGCCTCCGTTCTCAAAGGCCGGTAACGCTCCTGGAATGCTTCTGGTGTTGTAAATGTTTATGGACGCCATTCATTGAATTCGGACGACACAACTTGCTCATTTGCAGATCTAGCAACAGCAAATTGTCAGCAAGTTTGGCAATAAATGACTTATTTGAAGTTTTGTATGAAAATTGAGAGTAGGTTTAAAAAGTTATCTCGCGAACACAAAGTTCAATTTATACCGTTTTTTGTACTAAATGGCGTTGTTAGTGCTACTGATTTTACAGTTAGAGAAGGTCTCGCAAATAGGAGGCCTGCTAGTTGCAAATAGAGGATAATATGCGATGATAAAAATCTCATTGGCGTCAAGGGCTACTGGTCAGCTTTCAAACCACCACTGAAACGATGAAAGATGCATCATGACAGCTGGGGAGGAGCTAGTACCGATTCAATGGCGTTAAGAGTGTTTTTCCGATATCGGGTTGCTCATTAATATACGGGCTGATACAAGAGAATATGACATATGGACCTCCAAATGGTATGTCGGCAAGTAAGTGTAAATGTAGGGCATCGTAAGTCTGCGGTAGCGTTTTATAATAAATTATCTATACTTGTATTTCCCTTTAGTTTTAAATGCATGCACCTGATCCAAGTACTTCTTTCATAACAACAAATAAAGATTAACAGCTTCTTTTTTAGTAACTATTAGTTAGTCGAAAAGCAGTCGAATTGGACCGACGTCATGTTATACAAAAACATTTTGTGTCACAAAATATTTTAAGTGGACACCACAGGATAAGTTAAATTTAGAGTTTTATGACCTTATTTTCATTTGTTTTCATTTCAAGTGACCTTTCTAGAAGGCTGCTCCACAAGTACGGGCACTGTGAGTAACAGGAAAACTGTTAAGTGGTTTAAATGAAAAGCGTAAATGACCGGATGAATTTAATATGTTTGTGTATTTTTTTTTGTTTGCGTTTTATACGTTATTGAGTTTATACAAGTTGAAGTGTTAGGACTAAAATAACGAAACAATTGTCTTATACTCGTTTTGATACCAAAATAACGTAAAATCAGGTTTTATTGTAAATGAATACATTTGGAACACCTTTGTAGAACTGATGACATATGCATATATTACTTGATAGAAAAACCTCTTATTCTTAAGACAAAATTAACACATTAATTTTTATTAATTCAACATTAAATCAAACAGAAAACATTATACACTAATGGATTTATTTTCTTTAGGGTTTAGATAGATGGGAAGTGATATGTTTTATTTGATGACCGTTGAATTTAGTGACAGTTATATAATTTAGTAAAGGCTACTTTTTGCTAAGAATTTAGAACAGTAATTTGTGCTCATATACTGGTTCATAAATAAAAAATATAATTTGTTTAATTACTTTTACTGATCTCATGAAAGTAATTTTTGACTATTCATTTAATTAATGAATTGCCACAAAGTAACGGCTGACTCCATTAGAGATTAGAGGATTAGATCCATGATACCCGAGACTATAACATGCAAAAAAATTCTTGCCACTTGCTTAAAAATATATAGGCATAGTGTATTGTAGGTATTTTACTACTAGTAAAATAGTAAAATGCCTACAAAATAAAGTTAGAAGAGAATAAAGTTAGAGTTTAAAAAACAAATAAAAGGCAATTTTATAGCACTGTACTAAAAAGGAAAAATCTATTAGAAATACTAATTAAGCATTGTCATATACAAGAACATCAATTATATTATGTTGCCAAATATAACAACAGAAAAAGCAACAATTTACTGAATAATTAGCATAGTCCCAATATTTAAATAAATATAAGTAACTAGCAAGCTTTCTCATTTATAAAAATGAGAAAAGTAGAAACAGCTATATGTGTATAATTATTATTTAAAATTATTAACTATTCATATCTCAGATTTGCATAAAACATGTAGCTAAAAATTAATATTTTGATAAAAAAATTGACATTTATTATAATATTTCTAACAACTAAAAATTAATGATTAGCAACATACAAATTATTATTTTTATTCTTAATTTGGAAGTTACAAAATAAACTACATATATCATATCAACTACTTGCACTCTTACAGCAAACTCAAAAGACATGTATTGCATGTCACTGCCACTTTAGAGTAGATAACAAGACAATGTTCATAACAGGTCTATCGAGTGCAAGATGTTAACAATTGATATCATATTGTTATATATCATAATATAATTATGTATCACCTAAGATGTATGTATCAATCATATATTTGTGAAAGTAAATTCTCAAAATAAAAAAAATTACTCTACAACTTAATTGCTTAAATATAAAATTACTTTTAAATCCTATTTTTTTTATTTAATGAAAATTTTTCAATTGATCTACAGATATAGAAGAAAAAAATGGACTTTGGTAAGTACTTTGAAGAAACGAGTATAAGAAAATAATTTCATTCATTATAATGTGAACAACAAATATAAATAAATGCGAAACTTACCAAAATCAATAAACTGCTTTATAGACAACGGTGATGGATTAAATTGCGAATAGAAATCCAACATTTTGGTAACATTTGTAAAAATTGTCCCCGCCAACCTCATTTTTAAATTTATATCGGTAAAATTTTCTGTCTTCAAGCTAAATAGTAAAAAAACTAAACGGGATAACTTTTCAATCACAAAATATCGCATGTACACATTGTGATATTAACTTGATGCGAATTCAAAACACGAAACATTAAAGAATAACCATGCAGTACAAACAGACGTCTTTGGAAAATTAATCAGACTGATGTAAATAACAATTTGTCCAACAATTAGGTATCGTAGACAACAGATTCCTAATGTTGAATTTGCTTCACTGCACTTCACTCAGTAAAGAGTCCAATCAAAACAACCAGCGATCACAGATTAAAGTCAACACAGTATAGATATGGCAAGTATAGACTTGTTGTTGTTAGATTTATTTAGGTACCTATTTTTTGTTTAAATTCTGTATTCCATACCTCGATAAAAAAGTAACAAAGGGAAGACTTATAATGTCCTTAATAATGTAATATAATCCTTTAGTTCCTTAAGAAGCATAAACAAAAATTCTATTTTGTCGATAAACGGATATTGTCACGTTCTGTAAGATCTTCATTAATAGTAATACAATATGAGTAAATAAGTAGAAGATCAATCTATAAAAGCTTACGTGAATTCATAGGAGGCGTTATAGATGCTATGGATCAAAAATTGTACGATACACATATTTATATGAAATTTTCTAAAGATTTTGACAAAATTAACTGCATATTATACAATACTGCTTTTAATATTTAAAACAAAAAGTTAAATTTATTAATAGAAATTACTTATAAATGGCTAATATAAATGTTTTGCATTTTTTTAATTAAAACTTTTTGTTTTTCTATTGTGATTAGTACATTTCAAGATACTTGTATCTTGTTGATATCCATTCATTCACTCATTCAATTAAATTAATGGCAAGATATTTGATATCATATTTTCCTTGACACTGGCATAACAGTTATAATTAATTGTCATCAAAGAAAAAGAGTACATTGAGGCTGTAATTTCGATCAAACCGATTAATCTCCTTCGTGTTTTCTGTATTCTTACCTCGATCATACCGTTCAATCTCCTACGTGTCTTCTCAATTCTATTCCTTCCTTGTCTCAACCGCAACGATTAATTTCCTTCGTGTCTTTTCCATTCATTCAAATGAATATATGAAAAATACTACATGTCGATATATAAAATTGACAGCAACATTTGACAGTTGAATCAATTTATTACTTTTGTAGATTTGTCTGGAAGTAGCTATTTGATTAATCTTTGATATTAACAATAAATAAAAAAACGCTGTAAGATTAATATTATGTTCTTAAACTCTATGACTAAATAAATGTTGAATTTCTTAAATTTTACAAAATTACGATTTGAAGCATCAATAATTCCTAGACAGTTTTTTCAAAATGTAAGTGTAGCTTACACAGTTTAAATAATTGTTTTGCTATTTGTATATTAGAAAATTTTCCGTCTGGTTATAAACTGTCACTTTAAATATAAAATTAGCAATGTACAAGTTGTCGAAATGTTAGGCTCGAAATATTGCAGTACTCTGTTGAGTTGAGACATGTTTGATAGCTCTTTGATATTTAATGATTGTTTTATAAGCCATCCAAGGAATACGCAACGTCGGCATTATCATATTTTGAGTCCATTAACGCGATGTCAGTCAGCAGATTTGATGGTCTATGACACAGCACTATTTAAAAAAATGGGAAAAACTAGCATTGTGACTATATATTCTTTTTTGTCTTGATCACTATTTTGATCCTTCCACACTTTTAACGAATGTCATTGCTTACTTGGCTATTCCAATGTGTCACTTAATTTCATCTCTGTCGGATATGTAGGCTACATACAATAAGGCGCAATAAACTAAGGTCTTAGTTTATTTTAATTTTTAATTCACAGATGACCCACAAAGTTTTTGTTTATGGAACACTTAAGCATAAAGAACCAAATCACCATTGGTTGTCCGAATCCAAAAATGGAGTAAGCAACTTCCTTGGTATTGGTAAAACAAGAAAAAAATACCCTTTAATAATTGGAACTAAATATAATATTCCCTTTATACTGTATAAGCCAGGGATTGGTTACCATATTCAAGGTGACTTTATTACATTTAAACAGTATAAATTTAGTACATTTAAGAATAATTCTAAAGGTAGTATATATAATAATTGTAAAATATGATTTTTGACAATACCAACAAATATATTAAGTATTTTATTTAAAATGTATCATCTTTTAGGAGAGGTATATGAAGTAGATGATCAAATGCTTGAAAATTTAGACATATTAGAAGACCACCCAAATTACTATGTGAGAGAAATGGATGATATTGAAATACAAAAGTATTAATCCATTAATATTCACTATCTATGCTATAATTACAGTAATTATCTATTAAAATATGAAAATGTTTTTCTCATATATTACAGGAGTGCTGATAAAGAAGAGCTGATAAAATGCTGGATATATTTTCTTAAAAATTTTAAAGAACATCTTTTATCAAAACAGATGTTAGAGAATTATTCTTCCTCAGGAGGCCATGGATTGAGATATTTAGAAAGGTCATATAGAGATCCTACTTATGATCATTATTCAGATGTTAAGAAAACTTAGTATATCAATGTTGTATATTTAAAGCCTTACTTATATATAGATTATTTTAACTTTTTAATAAAAATTTAAGGAAATAAAGCATAAAAGAACAGCTGGCTATAACAAACTCTTTATAGAAATAAAACATAAGTTCTAGGTATCCATATAACTATTGATATACATTTTTTATATTAATATTGCTGATAGTTTAATTTCAAATTTTTTACAGCCACAATGAGTCAACGGTAGATGATCTGGATGATTAACGATGATTGATTTGATCTAAACCAGTGATATTAAAAGTCATAGGGTAATGAAAACGGGAAAACATATAGATAAAATATGTCTTTGATCATTGTTGTTGTTTTTTAAAATTTAAGTACAAATAACATTATTTAAAACATTCCACATCTATATGGTTAGATTAAAATACAATTATATCGTCAGTTACCACTGAAATCTTTAATTTTGATTTCTTATCAATTGTTTTATATGACAAAAAATCAACTGAGTTGCGACTGCTATATTTGGTTCACTGAAGATGGGTTGTCCCTAACTTTATCCCAGGCATTTTAAAAGTTTTTGTAACTTAAATATTGAAAATAATTTATCTTTATTTTAATGAATAAAATAAGTAAGGATAAAACAATATATTTTTTTTTATATATTTACGCCTATAAACCCCTGCCAACCCCTGTGGTTGGCAGAGACCACAGAGCTCCATCCGCTGCCATTCATCACAGCGAAACGGCTCGTCATTGGTCGCTTTTCGCCCTCGTGAGAATCAGGATGTGACGGGTGGCGAACCACGTCGCCGTCATTCTTCGACAAATGTAAAACAATAAGTTCATTTATATTAGTAAAAAACTCAAGTCTCATTTGACTTCCTGTAAAACAACAGTAAAATACTGTAACACTAAAAAATAAATGATCTGTTAGGTAATAAGCTTACAAGCCATGTGTATTAAATGTATTGAGCACTTATAAAAGGAACATAAATATAAATCATATTAGATAGAAATTAAGATGTATGGTGTTTTTGATAGGTCAAGTTATTTTTAATCAAAATGAATATCCAAGCCTTAAAAATTTGTGAAGAGCTATATCAAGTTTTAGTTAATAATATAATATTAATGATAAACAGGCAAAATGCAAAGAAATCAAAACATCTTTATGCTTTTAATTTTTTCTTTTTTTTAGCAGAAGTTTTAACTGTATGGTCAAGTTTTCCTGCACCTTCATTATTGTTACCCTTATCTGTTGTAAAATTCTCTTCTCGTTCCTTCTTCATTGTAGAATTCAATTTGTCATAATTGACCTCAGAATATTTCTCATCTTTGTGGCATTTTTTCTTTTTTCTCTTTCTTTGCAAAATATTATTTTCGAGAGGAATATCTATTTCTGGGTTTGTATCACATTTTTCATTATTAATGATAGAGTATTCTTTAGAGCTGTGTTTCTTCTTTTTCTTAAGAATTGAATTCTCAATGTTGTTGCCATCATTCAAAATTTCACTCATCATCAAATCATTTCCTTTCTGTTTAGTTTTCGTTCCTTTTTCACCTATTAATGTTTTCGATGTTTGTGAATAACCATTATATTTAGCTTGTTTCAAAAGTATTTGTTCCTGTTGTTCGATTCTTGCCAGTTTACCTAATGCCTTCAATCCATGGCGTGCACCTCTGAAAAATTTAATATATCAATGTCAAAAAAAAAATGATATTTTATGGACATGATGTATGTGTTTCCACATGTTTAAGAAATTTTCACATTAGAACAGAGATGCTGTAGCCAATTACCTAAAAGATTAAGACCAGCATATGGCGAAAAAGTAAGTCTGAGTCTTAGTACTTGCTTTTTCAAACATTTTTATGTGTATAACATAATTGTAAACCATTAAAAAATATATTATCATATAATTCCAATAAAATATAATTTGAAATATAAATACTACAGTATGATTAACACACAACAGCAGTTACTACTACCTTGAAATATTTATTAACCCCTATGTTTTATTGATTAAAAAGTAAACACTTATGGATTGATAAACAATAAGGCAGATTACTAAGAGAAAGTATTTTTATATGATAGATTTTGAATACTAATAAAAAGTAAAAAACAAAATTACTTATGAGCTGTTCGTCCTTCACAAGCTGCAAATAATTCTTCATCACTTATTTTAAGAATAACCTCCTCTTTTAATTCAGGTTTGTTGTTTGTTCTTAAAATAACTTCATTATTAGATGTATCATTGTTTAATATTGCAGTTTTTACAAAATAATTTGAATATGGTTGTTCACAGTCAACATCTTTTCTTTTCCTTTTTAGATGCCATGAATTGCTTGTTATTTCAAAGTCAGTTGAATCCTTAGTTTTTATTTTTTTGGTTTTACCATTTTTTTCTTTAATCTGTAAAATAGATCAGAAGAATATTTAATATTTAAAAAAAAAAAATTATACATATGATTTGCATTAAGTATTTAATAAATATTTATGAATTCATTGTGGTATTATGTTTAAACGATTCAATTTCTCTAAATGTCTTATTAACATTTTGTAATAGATTTGGAAGGGTACAGATTATTTTCAAATTAAGATGCCTTACTATTGCAGAACTTAAGTCATTTTATCAGAATGAATGAACAACTTCAGCAGTAGAAGCATAAAGTTAATTGGTATATTTTGAACAAGAGAAATATGACTGATAGAATTGCAGTGTTACTTTGCTATGATCTGTAAATATGAAAATAAAAATACTAAGGTCCTATCCTTAGCAAAGTAAATTTCGACTTTCTATCTCAACAAGAGCAAGAGTAATAAAGTGCCACATGATGCACAAACCATTATGGCTTATTGTTATCCTATCATGTTTGAAAAAGATGTCCGATTGATTTCAGATGAAAGATGGAAGTAATGCAGCTGCATATATTAAAGCAGCCATGGCTCAATTAGTAAAATTTGTTTATGATCCATGGTTGTTGGTTTGATTCTACCATTGGATTACTGATCATGTTTTATAATAATATGTATGCTAATATATCTTGTTAGAATAAGTATATTAGCTTAGAATGGTTATAAGATTTTAGTAAAAACTGGAAGAAAAAGGTATAATCAATCATAAGTTCATCAATTTCTTGGTAAAGAACATGAGCATATGAGTGAGGATGATACACTCATATAAACTAATGTGAGATTATGAGAAGCTCAAACCTCAATATTTCCAGCGGCTTTGTTATACAATGTGCTCCACCAGTGTTCTGTGAATTCAGAAGCGGGGTCATGACCTACTCCAGTGACACTGCGCTTAAGTTTTGGTTTTAGAGCTTCTGATATTCCATTTTCATGTTTTCCAAGCCCTTTACCTAAACATAAATAGCTTTTAAATATTTTAAAGATTAATATGAAACACTGGTGTCATATAATAATATTAGTATATATTATAGTGTTATATAAAATTATTAGCATATAATATAATATTAGTTTTTCAAATCTGGTAAAGCAAGCAACTATGAACTTCAGACTAAGTAAAATACTTATATCAAACATTTTAAAATTAACATTGAGTGCAATAACTACTAGGGATTTAACATTGCATAAAATTTAGGGAACTTTTTAGCATTTTGTAATCAATGTATTATCAAGATGACAAACACTAATATAATACTAGGAATTTTTCTCTTAGCCATAAAAGTATAACTATAAAATAATTTTATTTAACTAGTGCAATTTTTTTAGATCTTAGGATGCAATTCTTACTAAATAGCAATTTCGGTATTCGACAAAACGTGCAATAATCATGTGGGGTAAAGTGTAATTAATTATGAAGACATCAACTGTAACACCAATAACTTATTCATTTCCATATTCAAATTTACTGATGAAAACATTGTTTATATTATATGTAAAATCCTCAGCAGTATTTTCAATAAACACTTAAAGTACATAATACTACTGAACTTGGCCTCCCTCCAAACTGATCTCAATACATCTCCCTGTTCGACAGTAAATAATAAATATTTAATATATTATATAGTTGTTAGTTATAGACATAATGGTTACCAGTAGTCCAGCCGTATTTTTCTAACTGTTTTCGTGCAAAGTCCATGTTTTGGGGTTTAAAGAGTCGTCATCTATAATCCAAATTACCAATATGTTGTTTTCAATACACTAGCACATTTCAAATTAAAACAACCAAAAGCAGAAACTTATCACTATTACTCTCTTATACTTATGTATCTCAATGATTTTTAATAATATTATTAAACATCGAAAAAAAGAACTAACCTAACGCAAATAACCTATAAAATATTTTTTATCTAAATACAAAATATGTCATTCATTCATTCATTCATTTGAGTTAATAGCTTTCAATAGGGCCAAAATAGCACGAATGATTTCGCCAACGTCACGTAAAAGGGGAAAGGAACGGAGGAGGTTAATCAGTGCGGTTGAGATAAGAAAGGAATAGAATGCACAGGACTACAAAACACGTCCATTCATTAATACTTTATTCAATATTCAATGATGACAATTAAGTCATTAAACTTTTATGCCAGTGTTTTCTTTTCTTTGATGCCAATTAGTTATATTATATATAATTTTATAATAAAAAGTTTTATTATATATAACTATTATGCCGGTGTCAAGTAAAATATAATAATATCAAATGTTTTGAAACGTAACTAGTCCGCTTATCACGTTACGTCTCTATATGGACAGTCAAAAGTTTTTACTTAGCTAAGATCCGCGACAAGCAAAACAATAACAGAAAATTAATAATGTGTGTTTTTCCGTTGGGTTTAGTGGATTTATTTGGAACTTAAACCAAAAACTTACCGAAAATCGGCCATCAACTCTCCACCCACCAACCACCACACACAACGCCAAACACACACTATCACTTTTCCATCCTGTACACGACACGTGTTTCGCCCCAACACGAGGCATCTTCAGGTATAGTAGACTCTACGGAAGACAACCGAAAAGTGACCCGCCATTACAACGGGCGCCTTATATAAACAACCCCCACCCACAATGTAAGAAAAACAACACGTGGGCGATACAGGTGTATCAAAACTTACGTCACCACTTATTATTTAGTAAATAAACAATTCATTGTATTGTATTAAACGAATTTCAAACTTTTTTAAGAGAATATATTCAAAAGAGGGGAATTTACAATATTTATTTGATCGTTGAGTATCTGGGACGAACTTTTCTTGTTCTTTAAGATCTCCAGCTGCTCCAATACACCCAGTCTCAAACCCTTTTTACACATGTGTAAAATATTTGGCGAATGATTGTCGGACAGAGAGTGCCCACAGGTTAGCAGATGGTTGGCAAAATGGGACTTATCGGGATGTTTGTTTCTAAATGCGGCTATATGTTCACTATATCGAGTCTTAAAGCTACGGCCAGTTTGACCAATATAAACTGCGTTACATTCACTACAGATAAGTTTGTAGACACCTGATCTAAGTTGTCGGTCCACTTTATCTTTAACATTAAAAATGTTTTTTACTGCATTATCCGTTCTGAACGCCACTCGGATCCCTTTGTTGTTTAGGGTTTTCGCAATTTTGTCCGAGATAGGACCTATATAAGTCAGACTAGCCACTTGTTTATTCTCGCTTAGACGAGGAACTGAATATAAGGAATTGAGTGTCAATTGCTTTTGTTTTTTATAAATTAGACGGTTTATCAAAGTTTTAGAGTAACCGTTGGATATTGCCATTTGATAAATGACATTTAACTCCTTTGTGTAGTCTTTTTCTGACAAAGGAACATTGACTAGACGATTGATGAAGCAATGAAATGCCGCTAGCTTATGTTGCCAAGGGTGACACGATGAAGCCGGTATAACCACATCCGTATGTGTGGGCTTGCGATATATTTGAAAAGCGTGTTTATTGTCTTTTCTCGAAATGGTTAAGTCCAAGAAGTTCAAAGAGCAATTATGTTCCATCTCTAGTTTAAATTTAATTGTAGGATGGACTTCATTCAGTTTTTGGAGGAAAATATTAAATTGACGGTTGGTGCCTGTCCAGCATATTAATATGTCATCAACATATCTAAAGTAGTAGAGTAATTTATTGTTGGAAACGATATGTGACTTTTCAAAATTATCCATAAAAATCTCTGCCATAAGTGGGCTTAAGGGAGATCCCATTGCTAGACCTTCTTTTTGTAAGAAGTATTGATTGTTAAATCTAAAATAATTTTGTTTCATGCAAATTGACGTTAAGTTTCTTAGGTTATCTATCTCCCCAGGATGTAAACGTCGTTTTTGCAGAATATCTGTCAATATGAGTAAACAATCTTTAACTGGTACGTTTGTGAAGAGATTTTCCACGTCCAGGGATAGAAGCTTGGCATTAAGGGGTAAATTAATATCTTTAATTTTGGAGATAAGTTCTAAGCTATTTTTGATTCCATATTTGGGGGAGAAGCTAGTTTTATCCTTAATTATAAAATTTAGTTTTTTGGCCAATAGGTATGCTGGGGCATCAGTATATGAAACGATAGGTCGAATGGGAATGTTATCTTTATGGATTTTTGGTAAGCCATACAAAATGGGGGGTTGGGGATTCATTGGGAGAAAACCGCTCCGGGTGTTGTTGTAAGTGGGGAAAATGTAAGAAGAGTCTTGTAAAGCTTTCTTAACTTCTGCTGTAAACTTTTTAGTGGGGTCGGTTTGGAGGCAAATAAATTCGTTTCCTTGGATGACATCGTTTACTTTTTGAGTGTATACTGGTCTATCCATGATAACTATTGTATTACCTTTATCAGCCTTAGTAAGTACTAAGTTATTGTCCGATATTCTTTTTTGTAAGGATTTGAATAAGGGAACTTCAATGTTAACTCTAGATTCGGTCGGTGTTGCTCTAATTTGATCGGCGACTACGCTTTTCACAATGTTATCATTTCCCTTTTTAACAACAGCTATTTCGGCATCAACCGCGATGGTTTCTAAGGATTTTTGAGAAATTTTAGGCGGGATGTTGTATTTAAAACCCTTTTCTAAGAGGGAAAATTCTTGTTTTGGTATCTGAACGTTAGAGAGGTTTTTGACCCTGGCATAGAACAAGTGAGGAGATGGTTCTTTGGGGGACTCTATTATATTTTTACTGGGAAGGGCAATCAGTTTTTTGATTTTTTGTTTTTGAACTTGATACTTTTTATGGGTTGTAGTTGAGGCAATATCTCTGGCCTTATCATCTAATAGATCAAATTCAATGTCTGACTTATATAGGTCCTATCTCGGACAAAATTGCGAAAACCCTAAACAACAAAGGGATCCGAGTGGCGTTCAGAACGGATAATGCAGTAAAAAACATTTTTAATGTTAAAGATAAAGTGGACCGACAACTTAGATCAGGTGTCTACAAACTTATCTGTAGTGAATGTAACGCAGTTTATATTGGTCAAACTGGCCGTAGCTTTAAGACTCGATATAGTGAACATATAGCGGCATTTAGAAACAAACATCCCGATAAGTCCCATTTTGCCAACCATCTGCTAACCTGTGGGCACTCTCTGTCCGACAATCATTCGCCAAATATTTTACACATGTGTAAAAAGGGTTTGAGACTGGGTGTATTGGAGCAGCTGGAGATCTTAAAGAACAAGAAAAGTTCGTCCCAGATACTCAACGATCAAATAAATATTGTAAATTCCCCTCTTTTGAATATATTCTCTTAAAAAAGTTTGAAATTCGTTTAATACAATACAATGAATTGTTTATTTACTAAATAATAAGTGGTGACGTAAGTTTTGATACACCTGTATCGCCCACGTGTTGTTTTTCTTACATTGTGGGTGGGGGTTGTTTATATAAGGCGCCCGTTGTAATGGCGGGTCACTTTTCGGTTGTCTTCCGTAGAGTCTACTATACCTGAAGATGCCTCGTGTTGGGGCGAAACACGTGTCGTGTACAAGATGGAAAAGTGATAGTGTGTGTTTGGCGTTGTGTGTAGTGGTTGGTGGGTGGAGAGTTGATGGCCGATTTTCGGTAAGTTTTTGGTTTAAGTTCCAAATAAATCCACTAAACCCAACGGAAAAACACACATTATTAATTTTCTGTTATTGTTTTGCTTGTCGCGGATCTTAGCTAAGTAAAAACTTTTGACTGTCCATATAGTGATGGATTTCCGCAAAGTAACGCCTGACTCCATTAAAAAAAACGTTACGTCTCGATAAAATTTTACCAAAACCTATGGACTTTCTCATTCAACTTAAAAAGTCACGATACACATTTCTTTTATATCACTTCGCTTATACACCATAAGCAATCGAACTATATTGTATAATACGCCACCATAATTAAATAATATAACTGATAATAGTATAAAATTATAAAAATGAAATAAAAACACGACGTCACTGGTGTAAGTTAACGGGAAAAATCCTGTATTCTCAACTTATACTAAAAATCAGAGTCAACACTTTCGAAGTGTAAAATCTATTATAGAGATTTAAATGGTGGCTGTTTACCAAAACTTGTAGCAGAATTTTAAAAAATAATTTTAAAAAGCACGATGTACATATTTATTTCTACTGAAATTTCTATGTAAGTTCTTTCGCAATATGCCGCATAGCTTTCAATAGTTTTTCTTGGCAGCTTTCGAGAATATTGCCTAGCTTGTTGTTTATCTAAAAGCCGTTTTATTTATCTCATATCTAATGAAAATATTTTACCAGAATTTTTCATATCGTTTGTAACACATTTCGTATGTAAAACTTATTTAACTGAAGATAGATTGCCATAGCCAGATTCAATATAATCTGATTGCAACATTGTGTTATTGTCAATGTCATCTGTTAAAGTAGTATAGGTATCGTGTTATTATATTAAAATAATTTGAAGACAAAAAAATGTCCGTAGGCAAATACCTTGCCTTAGATAAATTGGCTAAATTATTTAATATTATTAAACAAAATGGTGGAATAAGGGCATCATTGTATAAGCTCTACAGGTAATGTTGATTGCATTATTATTATGTAATTATTGAACTGCTACGTTAAATTGTGGTTTTGTATGAAAAGCTGTGTTGTTTTTTAAAGATCCCTTTTAATTTTTTATCATTTCATTATTTTTAACAATGATATTCATATCAATAGCATAATTTGGTCCAATGTTAATCCTTTAAGCAATGTTATAGTGTAATATATATATATTGTTTACCTTGGCAGACAAGATGAGTTGAAGGATGGTGTGTTGGTGGGTGAAGACAAATTTGGTAATAAATATTATGAGAACCCACGATACTTCTATGGCCGTAATCGTTGGGTTGAATATTCTGACAAATTCAACATGGACTATGATGGCAGCCAGGTAATATATGTATATGATGAAAATATGATTTTATTCATGTGTTTAGGGCAGTGTTAAAAATAACTCCCATTAAATGTAGGTATCATCCATATGAATTTGATGTCTGGGGATCACCATTGTGCTATTTAGTTTAAACTTCACAAATGGTAGAATTTTACTTTCTACTGTTGAATGCTTATATGAGATAAACAATCTACTCTACTCATTGTATTTTTTGTAAATGATGTATGAAACATTAGAACTGAGGTATAAAAAAAAAGAGAAGCGTCATAGGACCCTTGGTAGATGTGAACATTGATGACGGCTTCTATCTACTGTATGTTTACGGCCATATGTAAGTGATCTGGATTGAGTTGAGTGGAGGGGAGCAAAGCCTGAATTCAGACAATGTCTCGGTTTAAAATGTTATTCCCAAACACACAAATGATTAAAAAAGTATGATGTGGTTGAGAATTGCATTAAATAGAGGGTTTAAGATTGCCTTAAATAGATGTCAAATGTTTTTTACTTCCAAGAGAGTATATGTACCTACAGTCCATATCAAAATGTAGAAAAGTATGAAAAATTTTTATAACACTAATTAAAAAGCTAAATTAATTTAAGCAGATATAAAATCCACCCACAACACTAACACTTACATGCACCCTGGCACTAGCCAACAGTTCCCCGGTTGGTTCCCACCCCTTAGACCTCAGGGCCTCAGGGCCATAGTTACTTAGGTCGAATCCTCCCCTACACGTTTAACGTAGCATTAGCGAGCCGATGGAATCTGTGATTTGTGCAGATTTCCATATACTTACTTGCCCATGGGCTCTGAGCCCACAAGCCCAGTATTCGATAAAGCTGTTACAGTCAATGGGCTACCAGTATTAACATCTTCGAATCAAACCATATATAAAATATAAGATCTGAAAAAGAAAAATTTACTCTAATCTGAAAAATTTACTTTGTAAACTGTCATAAATTCAAATATATCATCATAATACATAGGAAACAATATTTTTTTCAGGTCACTGCTGAATGGTTTGGGTGGCTTCACTATAAAACAGATTTACCTCCCCATAAGGTGAGTATTTTTGTTCTGAGATCTCCATCTATCCCTATAGGGTGTCTGAGGGGATTTCTATTCTTACTCATATATTAATATTTCTTATGCCATAGGTGACACAGTGATAAGAAATTCATGGTGAAATGTTTTTGCATAGAGTGTGCAGGTTTTACATTCTATATTACTGTGCAGAAAAAATATTTCCATGAAATATTTTGTTGTATTTGTGTTTATTGATATTTTCAACCAAATACTTAATTTTTTTATGGAATAGGTAGGCAAACAGGCATGCGAGTCACCTGATGGTAAATAACCATAGTTGCCATAGAACACTAGTAATACTAAGGGTGTTACAAATGCATTGCCTAACTCTGGGTAAGGATGTACATAATGAGAAGGAAATAGGGATTTAACAGTAAGGAAAGAGGGAATCAAATTTTAATTAAAAATGGTTTTAAAATTCTAAATTAAACTAGACACCATAGTATGTTCCAAGAGTACAGTTAAGTGTTAGTTTAGTTAGCTAATACATGATTCAATTTTAATTCCAGGACCCAAATCGTCCAAAATACAAATGGATGGCAGAATTTACAGAAAACTTGTCGGGAACTACAGGACAATACACACCTTACAGCACCACCAAGCCTAAAATTGAACCTTGGATTCCTAAACGCCAGAGTACCGCTTAACTAGGAATTTGAAATTAGTATCCCAACCGGCTGCAATACTTTTTTAAAATAACATATTAGCTAATTTACAAACAAAAAAGTTTTTGCTGATGTTATTATTTAAAATAAAAATAAATGTTTATCACCAACAAATGGATTCACATTGTAACAATGATCAAATCGTTTATTTCAGAATTATTAACAGTTACGCAAAGATATTGAGTCAAAAAGATTTGTACATTTTAGTTGTAAGTAGAAAATGAAATAAAGCATTCAAATATATATAACATTTTGTCTTTTTCCCTGTCAATTTCTGTTTCAACTTATTTTTTATATATTTGATAACGCAAATATCTGTTTTTAACAATGTGATAAATTTAATTGACACAATACTCGGAATCCTAGTGTTTGGTAATTTAAGCAGTTCCTATTCAAATTATTTTTTCCCCATAAGAAAAAAGCATTAGTTCAGTCTGTTAAGAATAAAACAGGTGAAACTTTAAGTAATCGAAACTGCGCGACTTTTTTCTTGTTTGGGCTATAGTTTATGGTGTTAAAATATTAGAAATTAAGAAAATATTTAGAACCTGTAAATTCTATATTTCGTACTACTTAATAAAAAACCTAAAGGCTGTGTCTTTTTAGATATGCGGTTTTAAAATGACGGTGAGAGTTTATAGCCGCAATAATCGAGAGGATGTAAGAGTGGAATGTTAAAGAAAAATAATTTAAATTGTAATTATCCATAACAAATAAGATGTATATTTATGTATCCAAAAATAACTATAGTATAGTATGCCACTGAACATTAAAGATACGTTAGTAACGTTATCAGTAAAAATGTTACTCCAATAGATGCCCACACCCATAAACAAAATAATAAGTACCGAAAGAACAGGTTTCGCAATTACATTAATTTCGCTTGGGAAACGAACCAGAAACTAAATTCAGAAGATACGAGCGTCTTAGCAAGTAAGCACAGTGGTAAGAAATCATTTAAAATTTGCAGACATATTTCCCAGGTTGTGTCGGAACCGTGATAGATAACAATCCAAAATGAGTTAATTCATATCTTTTGTGGCCTGTTATTTTATTATTTCTACGCAAAAACCTGTTTGACGCTACGGGTCTTGAACAGTGGTTCTCAATGTTTTTTTACGACTATTACAACGCGTTCTCCATTATTGGCTAATGTTAATGACAGATGGTGTAATGTTCATTCATAAATACTTCATATTGCATTCGATACGTCATATTGTTCATTTTAATAACATAGTCGAAAAAGTCAAGAACACAATACATTTAATATTAAAAAGTGACCGTTGCGCACAGGTAGACATATCACAAGTAATATCATTTCGTCATGCATGTCTTTCTTAGGTCCATTGCAGTGTTTGATATATACAAAACACAAATGTGTACCTCCAACATTGTGTCGAGCCGATGGAATCTGCCATTTGCGCAGATATGTTGATACATCTTACTTGCCCGCGGGCCCAGTATTCGATAAAGCTGTTAAAGCCAATGGGCTACCAGCACTAACATCTTCGAATTATAAAAATATATAAACAAATTCTTTTTTCCTTCAATGATTTGCATAATTGCAATGGCATATCTGAAATGTTTTTTTCGATACGATGTACTTGTTTATACAATCCGTTAACGTATAAACGGTAAAGGAAAATTTTTAAATAAATGAAATATTTATGTATGATTTACAATAACTTAAAAAAATGGTTGGCTTATGTAATAATAGATTAAATATATATATATATATATATATATATATATATGTCATATATATATATATATATATATATATATATATATATATATATATATATATATATATATGTCAAATATACATTAAAAGTATGAAATATAAAAATTTAATCATTAGATGATTCACTTACAAAGTTGTCATTTACATAAAAGGATAATAAACTTCTACGATGATCACAAAAGTTTTGGAGACGTTGATTGCGAACAACTGCTCACAACATACCTACGGTTGAACCTCGAGCTTTCAAATCACGTTATAGAAATTTGTACCGTTTTACATGGAATTAACGTTTATATTTCAGTAAAATATCTTGCATTGACTTGCACACAAATGTGCTTATATTACAACAATCATTTTGAGCTTAAGCGGTATATGAATACGAATAGAAATTGAATACAGCAATTTTTAAGTCTGTATATGGACGGACTTTTTTGTTCTCACAGGTAAAAATATCTTGGACTTGACTCCCATCCAGTCAAAACGCGACGCCGTGTAACACGTACGCTAAAACTTTTAATTACTATTATTTTCAAATGAATTTATCAAATTACCACATGGTATAAATGAAAAATGTTATTGAAATGTTTAGTCCACATTAAACAGTAAAGTTTGTTTCAAAAGTTCAGTGAATGCTTGTAGACCAACTTCGTGACATGTGTTCGCCCCTACAATACAGTTTTGAAATAGTTTAGTGCGTTAAAAGGATGTTTTACCGTACTTAAGGTGTTCCAAATACGGAACTTCACTGAAGTTAATTATATGGTAAGTTACATAATATTGTTATGTATTATCTCTGAACGCAAGTTAAAATGATTTGATGTTTGCAAGAGATAATTTCGTCGGTTAAAGAACAAAGGGGTGATCGTGGTAAACTAGTTTCAAAAGTAGGCGGTTTTTTTTTAATTTATCATTTGTTACCCGCTGATTCCCATGCATATTATGTATATACGCTATTTTGATCTAAGAATTTTGCATAGCCTGTAAAATAATAAAAAAATTACATTCTTTTTGTGAAAGATTTAAAAATAAACATTAGATTAAAGCTTGTTTTTTAAAAGATGTTGGTAAAACTATCATATTTATAAAGTTGAGTGTAAACAAACTTACTGAATTTGAAAGTGATAAAAACAATTAAAAAAAATGTTTCTTATTCCGGATATAAAGTTTAAAATAAGATACTTTCTTAATTATATTTTAATTTGAAAGACGTTTTATTCGACGACGTTTTCAAAGTTCGTATTGAGAATATTTAAATTAGAGTATTGGGATATGAAAAAGAGCAATTTGTATTATATATTTTCTTAAGATTTATAAAATTACGATTGTTAGAATAAAAAAAAGAATTATCCCTGTAATATTAATTTTATAATTATCGCGTGAAACCCCAACTTTGAATTAAAAATATCAAACAACCCTCTCTCTTTACTTTCACGTAAAAGCCCCTTATTACATGAGTTAGCCGTTTTCAATATTAGCTCGAAAAAGAAATACTGACTCAAACATTTTTAAAGAGGAGTATTTCAGTATAGGAGACATACCAATACGAGTTACGGAAATACCAGTAATTTTCAGACCTGCGATTGTCAATTATATTTTATATCATCATCATCAACAGCCTGCGGCAGTCCACTCCTGGACATAGGCTTTCCCCATGGAGCCATTATTATACATATTTCATATGTATTCATTTAAAACTGCCAATCCTGATCGATGAATCGATTCTATTATATGTGAAATAATAAAACTCTTTACTGTTTGTATGGCCTACACGTACCTATGTATTCCGGGACTGGGTCTTGTTTATGTCATCTATATTTTGTACCTATGTAATGGACATAGATTTGTGGTATTGTTTTTTCTTGAGAGATTTTTCAATATATTATATTAGTCACTTACCATATTATATATTAAAGTGTACCTATTATGTATGTTTTATGACAAAAAGGGGTGTGATATAAATAAAGGGCTTAAATTATTTTACTTATGATTGCAAATATGAATTCATGTGGAGTTTATTGCGTTTATTAATATCTTAATATGTCATTGTATTCGTACACGCTAATCTCTGAAACCGCCGTTGGTTCCAGCGTAAAAGATAGTATGATTTTGGACCCACTAGGAGGCGCTGTTGGTGGCGAGATCTATAATTTCATTTACATGTAAATTATTTTTTTTTACTTTTTGTCAGATTCTTAAATTAATTCTCAATCTTAAATCAAATTATCAAAATTATTACATACAATCTTTAATTCCCACTCCGCTAACTCTTGGTGCGGTATGTGGTACAAAAAACGTCTGCCCGGGCTCCATTAGTTAATAACATAGAACCAATGTTATTGTCTTTAAGTTGACCATGATATCTGTTTAGTAAAGTCGGTCTTATACACATGATTGATAAAAGATATACAATAGCACATTCTTTTGATAAATATTCCCACAGTTACATCCAATGTGGTTGTGTTACTTAGTGTGGAACTAATTGCACGGTCATTGACTTGCTGGCTGTTACTAGATTATTGTTTAGAATCTATATAATGAATGTATCATATCGTAGAGTCTTTCACGTAGGTAGGTAGAGCCATGCTGCAGACAAATACTACTAAATACTTTGTCAAGAATGGCGTAATCTTTGTCTGTGACATGAATGGGACGGCTCGCCCGGGGAAGTAATACACTCCCGCAGAAAACCGGCGTCTGAGTGGTAGCTTAGCTACCGTGCTTCGTACGGTGGCTGTGAGTACCGGAAGCCCAACACCCTCCTCTCTCCCCCTCGCACTCCTACTCCCATAATGACACTTTCCTTAAAGGTGGGCAACGCTTCCGTACTGCGTATGGCGCTGGGGATGTCTATGGGCGCTGTTGATTGCTTTCCATCAGGTGACACGCCTGCTCGTTTGCCTTCCTAACCCATAAACTAAAATACAGAGTTAAAAAGACATTTTCATTTCATCATGATCAAGCTTGTGATAGTCCATTGCTGGACATAGGCTTTCTCCGAAGATGCGCCATCTAGTTCGATCTTCAATTATTGCCATTCAGTTTCTGCCTGGATTCAGGCATAGATTTTTGCTCCATCTGTCGGAGAGGCTTTCTCCTCTACGTTTGCAAAGACGGAATCCAATCCTTCACTCGTTTTCTTTAACTGTTATAATCCTTTAAGCTTTTCTTATTTACTTTTTACGTTGTTAAAAGTTAGTCAGATGGGCTTATTAACATCCATTGATTTAATACCATGAAAAAATACGGAGACGGAGTCGTGTGCAATAGTTAGTATTAAATAACTGCTCTTTAGAAACCACTGCGTATGTTATTACCACGATATAATAAAATGACCGCACAAAATAACACTAAGGACCATAATTGAAGGCGATAAGGCTACATTGCTTGATTTACAAATCTTTGTGTGTCTATTCGATGACTGTGAATGTTGTTTAATATTGAGTAGTTTAAGATTTTGTGAATGTCAAGGAGAATTCTAAGTGTCAAAGAGAATACTAAGTGTCAAAGAGAAAAAAACATTTATAAACTCTAATTATCTCTATGCTATCTATCTCTATGCTAAGCTAGGTATAATGACTAACTAGTGGGATCTCCCACTGCGACATGTTTGGCGATTTTAGTTTGTTTGATAAAATGAATTTGTACTTCTATTTAATTTATGAATCTTTAATACATAAGTATAGTTTGAAAACATAAAATATAGAAAAAATGAATAATATTAATTCTTAAGTACGTTTTATTATTTGTGGTATATATATTCCACTGCTGGGCACGAGCCTCTCATTTCTAGAATAATTGGAGGAGTAGCGGGACACCTAGATTTGTAATAACTATTTGTCAGACATACATATGTCAGACTTACATATTTATCCCGATTCGGGAATCAAACTCTGATGATGGAGGGAAGGAATCTCTGATAACGGTATCTTCGTTACTGAGCATTTAAGCACGATTCCATGTAAACTTTTACCTTTAATTAAAAATCGTAAAGTAACTCATAATGAATCTTTGCCTCCAGTAATAAGTGTCTCCGTAATGTTGTTCCATTGGATTTTGTAGAATGCCGGATTCTTACGTCGGCGCCCGTTCATATGAAATTGTCATTAATTTTTTTGGTATGAATTTGTAATGTCCATGGTTATAATATACTTACCTATTTTGAATTACGAATTATGCACCACCTCTTTTTGGAACTAGCTAGCTTCCTTCAGCGGTGTTTCTGATTCGATACAACATTGGAACTTTCAAAACACAAGCCTACATATTTTGCAAGGCCGGCAACTCTTGGCTTTCAGGTGATACGCTAGCTCGTTTGCCTTTCTATTTGATATAAAAATGATGTGAATTGTAAATTTAACAAAGATTGCTTTTAAAAAAAGTAAATGCAAATCTTATTTCACTTCCCCATATAACAATTAATGTATCTGCCTTCGTAAGATTGACAAAGATATGCACAGTTGGCGCTTGACATAATTCCCTCAATTGCCGAGTCCATTCTTCATTGCAATTGACCTCTCTTATCCTTAAAGTTGATTAAACCAGGCCGAAGTGTTGTACTTATTTAAAAGGAACAATGAAACGGCTCCGGGCGAGAGTTGAGCTCCGTTTAAACAATTTGAACGAACAAACAGGGTGTTTTTGTTCAACCCTTTTGCACTAGACGGTGTGCAAAGAAGGATTTATTCGTATTAAATTTCTCTCGCTTTTACAATTTCCTTGTTCATTGGATTTTATTTGAAACAAACTACTACTTTTTTACTTTTGAGCTCAGTTTATACCCCACGAGATTTTCTTGTTGTATACAAGAGTAATCACTTTGTACGTTTTTTACTTTTTAAGATCGGTTTTTTACGCGTGGAATGGCTTTGGTGGCTCCAGAGTTTCAACAATTTCGTCTGAAGGACTTGCAACCAAAAGGCCTGCAAGTTGCAGACTGGGGAGAGCGACGAGGATATAAATTCAGCGACGAAAGCAGCTCGGTCTTCGCACCCCCTTGAAACGATGAACGGCATCGTTTAAGCTGGCTTGAAAAATGGAAATGTAGGTCTGTGCTTAATCGTATCGATAAATAGAGGGAGATGGCTAATGGCAACCAACTTTTTAGACTTTCCATGACCACGAACATCTTGTTAGGAGTATAATAGCATACGAAGAAGAAATTTTAACCAAATAGCTGGCGTAACGTTTCCGTTCTGGATGTTTTAAAGAAGGTAGGTACTTTGGCCTTCAAGTTGTTCAGCTTGGACTTTGAAACGGAAAGACCGAAATGGATATGAACATACGATTATTATAATAATGATGATAACGAACTTTCGCGATTAAAGGAAAAGATTCTTTGATGATAAGTTTGATCACCAGTACTTTTTTTAAGAAGATATCTACCATTGTTTTAGTTTAATATATTTTTTTGAGATTATGTTGTGAATTATCGATACGGCCTCTCGAGAAAATATGTTATCATGTCAGACGTTCTTGCAAATTTACCTTACCATTTTTGCTTCATTATTTTAAAAGGTTATTTTCGTTCTATTATCTACATACAATGTACACTTAACCAATTGTTCTTGTAATGTAAACTGACTGAGCTAGTCCAAACATTTACATAGGATCGCTACCGTATGTTATTCAAAGTTAAAAGCGTTTAGGTCAAAGCGTCACACTAGATCCTTTGTCATACCCAGAAGCTTAATTGTGCACTGTCAATAATTGTCTTTAAAACATGGAATCTTTTGTAATTTTAAACTCCATATACATTTATTTATTAACATGTTCCATGCCAATACGTTTTTGCTTATCGTTCAGGTCATTTGATGTTTTGACTAAAGTTTGTTATATTATTAAACCGTATTATATAACACCATCAAAGTGGAAGTTTTGAGTTAAGTGAATAAGTTAACTTGTTGCATGGCGTCATCGTGTACTGCGTATGGTATGTGTACCATACGTGGTACACGATGATGCCATGCATGCCATGCCATGATACCATGTGTGGTATGCCAAATTTAACGTGTACCATAAATTGCACGGAACGATTTAATTAATGAATTTAACCTCTTGTACACCAGTAGTATATAAGTATATAAATCACATTATGATTGAAACCGATAGTCTTACTGCTGAAAACAATTGCATTTATCTTAATTTATTACTAATTTTAAATAGAACTTCAGTGATATTGATTTACATTTTAGTTATTGTTAAATATGTATGCTACTACAGCTCAGTAAATTTTATTTGTATGTTAGATAATTTATCGTGTAAAGCTTACATTACAGTGCCAAACTAAATAAAACCGTTTAAGATACAAGACTGGTTGAGGCGTACATATGCAATTTAAAATATGTATATTATTAATAAACATTTTTCATTAGGTCCATTTTAATTTTATTATTATTATGTTATCCATCTTTAAAATAAACGCTTTATATTCATAGCCTAGCTAATGGCTAATAGTTGGCCCAGTGAATATTCAATGTATTGTCGATGCCGTTTCGATTTATCACTTAATTTCGCGCTTTGAGTTTATCGCTTGGGTTTTAAAGAAAGAAACTGTTATTTTTCAAATCAATTTTCAACGGCCGTAGCGTGTCTTGACCTTTGCTTCGGTTAGGATTTTTACAGTAAAACTATTAATTTTTAATATATCTAATATAATGAAATTATGTATGAATAATGTATGAAATTTACCGACGACCGATTGGCTCAGTGGCGCGGCCCTCCGCCCACGGAGTCAATGGTCGCAGGTTCGATTCCCGCATCGGAATAAATATAAATATATATGGATTTATAAATATTTATTCCGAGTGTGGTAACCCTCCTAATCCGTATTTCCTTTCCATTCCATCCTCACTTGCGGCTCGTGGGATTCACTAAAGACGAATTTAATATACCTAATTTGTTGAAAAATGACGGCGACGTGGTTCGCCACCCGTGACGTCCTGATTCTCACGAGGGCGAAAAGCGACCAATGGAGAGCAGTTTCGCTGCGAAGATTGGTAGCGGATGGAGCTCTATTGTCTCTGCCAACCCCTGCGGGGGCTAGGCGTGAATATATAAAAAAAATGAAATTTATTCGGGTTTTTGGGTTTATCCGTTAAGTAGATTTTTTTATCATTGTTTAACATTATACACTGTGAAATGATCAGCTCATTTTAATTAGGGAGTACAGGAAATGAAGAAAAGATGTCGTAAATGTCTATGGGTGGCGTTGATTGCTTTCCATCAGATTCGCTTGCTCGTTTGCCTCCCTATCTTATAGTATATAAAAAAATAAATGATTGATAGTTTCTTTCATGAAAGGGTTTTGGCTTTAGCTTTCGATGTTCACGTACAAATACACTGAACACAAAATACGCTGAAAAGTACCAAAAGATACTAATTATAGTATTTTACGGTTACAATATTTTGAAAATTCACTTTTTAAATAGAGACCTTTACAGGGACCGTATCATATTAAGAAATAATTTTCGCAAATTAAAACAATACCAGTTATTTTCTGTGTGATAACTTGAATTTAACTTAATTTTAAAGCAGTGAAAGGTTAGGTTAGATCGTGATACTGTTTTGCATCATGTCTTCAAAGATTACGTAACGACGTAATTGTCGAGAATTTAAGGACACACAAAATAATAATGTACTTATTATTACCGATTAGAGAAAGTGTAGATTTAGCATAAAAAAGTAAAGTAATACGCAAGCTTATTTTACAATAATTTATTTAATGTCAACAGTTGCAATATATTACAATATTAATAACAATATATCAAAATCAGGTTGAAATATATTCAAACTAGCTCTTACCCACGGCTTCGCTCGCGTGGAATTTGGTCTGCCACATTAAGTTTTGTGACAGATCATTTTAAATAAATATTTCTTTTTACGTAATAGTGAACTTATATTACGACCAAAATTACATAAAATCATTACAAATTGTTGCCTATATGTTATTCCGATGTATAACCTATATTACTGTAAAGTTTCATCCAAATCCGTCCAGTAGTTTTTTCGTGAAAGAGTAACAAACATACATCCATACTCACAAACTTTCGCATTTATAATATTATAGTTAGTTCAAAAATAATCTGCATAATATGTATGTATGTGCAATGTAAGTTAAATTTAAACAACTCAGTGCTTTCACTACACGATCTATGGCCATAATGCTCTTCATACACGATTATCTATTTAGAAAATATCGTGTATATATATAAAATAGCCTTTTAAGGTTTTGTATCTATCTTAATATGTTAAGCTGTCTTGTAATTTGTTTCAAACAATATCATATTTAGTTTTAAATACAAAAATAAAACAAAATCTCTTTAGAACTCAGTTAAATCTTGAAAAAAAAAAATTCGGACTGCGTTCTGTCCTTCGTTAGCTTTTTGCTATCAAATCTCGGCTGATATAACTAAACTATGTGTTTTGTGTATGCTAGGGTACCGTCTCAACCTTACCGGCTAAACTAACGAAAGTATTTACTACTTTATGTAAAGTGGACACAAAAATATATTATAATTGAGCTACGCGAGCCACTTCTCTGCAACGAGGAAGAACTGTTATCTTTTATGTGAGTATTCAGTAAGCCGACTTTTGAGTTGTAGCTTTTACTACTATGTTTTGTTTGGAGTACAATATAATTAGAGCCGAAGGTCCATTTTCTCCGCATCGTTTCCCTTTCCTCTCATTTCTATTATGCACTGTGTATGGATACTAAAATGAGAGGGACTGCGAATAGATAAATCAGTGAATCGCTTACTTTACCTGACCCGACAGACCTTTGTTACACTTTCTAAAATGTGGAATATATGAAAGGTTTTCGCGTCACTTTTGTGTGTTATTCGGTCAATTCAAACTGCGTCATTGATGTCTTTCAGGTAGAAATAAGTGAATGCCATCCGAAAGTATTACAACTTATCACATACAATTCGTTTGTTAATTCTGTCTGATAAGTCTTTACCCGCACATACTTACTTGCGTATTTACTATTAATTTGCTTACAAATCAAAAGTTTTCACTTGTGATAATTTGAAAAAATAAATTTTGGATTTTAATAATACTTGAATTTAAGGGTATTTTAATATGTTATTATTTTTAGCTTCACTTGTTATAATAAATTTAATTGTATTTACATTATTTTGTAATTGAAAATCAATATATTCCTTATAAATAATTTTTACATCAAAAAAGATTAATGTTTTACTTTAATAGTTAATTCAAAGTCAATACTGTTGCTTTAATCGTTAAATTAAATATTTACTTATATGAAACAAAATAATTAAGGAGGGATATTTCCCTCGATTACTTTCTAATGAATCTAATAGATCAGGCAAATCAAAAAAATAATCATTATATTATATCATTATATTATAATCCATAAAAAAATAAATAACAAATGATCTAAATGTTTTTCTTAATGCTTGTAAATTTCTTAAAGTAATATACATTACTATTTTTATTCTTTTGTATATCTAGTATAGTATTTCGCATATTATTAACGTTTTTATTACATATATAGAGCTATGGGTAAATAAACTTGACCAGGAAGTTAACACATCTTTATAGAATATCAGTGTTAAGTGTTTTCTGTGTTATCGCATTTCATATGGTGCTAGAACCGGCTTCCTCTCCTTTCCCCTTCCTAATTTCATTCTTCTCCTCCTAATAAATCTTATTTCCTCTTTCATTATACACAACCTACCCCGAGATGAGCATTGAATATGCAGGGCCATCGGTATTACCGATGTCCAAGGGAGACAATGATTTCTTACCATCAGGTGACATGTTTTACCGTTTGCCTACATCTTTAATGAAACAAAGACATTCCGAAAATTTTCTAACTTACACGTGCAACTGACCGAATTCATCTTCTAACTTCGCCTATTTTTCATACATCTTCACCTATTTTTTATGACAGGTTTTTGTTGCTAAGTAACCGTGGTGTACCCTACACCATTTCTTTTGAACGAAATCACCGCATCGGAAACGCATAACTTGCCATCTGAGTTATTTGTTAATATAATAAGGTTCAACTTGCTGTAAAATATTTCCAAGTTATTTTCTACCTGCTTAAAATGCCAATGTGATCAGTTTTTTTAACACTAGATGTACGAGCGATTGAAGTATACCTATTTATACCAAACCAGTCAAAATGACTGTTCTTAAAAAGGAAGTGTTTAATGGGGTTTCAAGTCTTTATTTACTTTTAAAAGAGCAAAATAAGTTTAATAAATTTATTGAAGTAGAGTTTAGTTTATTACAGAATATAAAAATAGAAATATTAATTTTGTTATTATTCTCCTTCACAATTTTTACAGACATACATTTTTCTTCTTGTATTATACATTTACCACATACATATTTTTTGCAATTCGAGCAAATGAAATTTATCTTATTATTATTGCATTTGCTTATTTGACACCACTTACGTACACGAGAAGTACTAGTACTCGCTCTTAGTGTATCAGTGCGTTCCGATGTTTCCTTCGAAGCCAGATGTTCAGAAGCAAGTTCATCTGCTAGACGGAATAGAAAGTTTTTCCTTGATAACTTTTCTCCTGTTATATTTTTATATAATATCCAGGAATTTATTCCGGCTAGATCGAGGATATTGAAAAAAACGTGAACTGGCCACCTCCTGGAAGCTGATTTTACACTACATTTTCGTGCCATTTGGTCAGTTACATCGACCCCACATTTTGTTTTGTTATAAAACGACACAGTTTCGGGTAACTTCTTCTTAGTTTTATCAATTTTGATATTCTTATGTTTTGTACTTAGTAGCAGCACTTTCTTATTTGGTTTAGTTTTGTAAACTGTAAGTGTACACCCATTTGATTCGTACAGCAAAGTTGAGAAACAAGTCATATTATGATTTTTGTTCTTGTTGACCAAACCTTTTAGCGATATTAATTTTTTTATGATCCCGGTCTCAAATAATATTTTGCGTAGCACAGGTGTGAAGCAGAAATTCTGACCCTTGTTCCTAGAGGTATAAATAGATGCAATACCCAATACGTATTATAATATGACTACTAAACTAATGTAACTCTGCTTTATTTTTGTAAAAAGTATAAAATTTTTATATTATTATTTTATATTATTTTATATTAAAGTTTTTGTCAAAAGTATAAAAATTTTCAGGAAATCATATATTTTGCCCGGCAATTATGATACAAGTAATTATTAATTGTTGTTGTTGACTCATGTCCATTTCACTGCATAAAAACTTACACCAGTCATTTTGACTGGTACTAGTATAAGGGTCAAAAACGCAAATTATTTTTACTAACAACATATATACAGTAATATAAACTTTATAAAATTAATTCTTTAGTTATAACTAGAAAAGTCATGATATCATTACGAAAAAAAAAATATTACACGTAGTAGGAATTTTAAATTGAAATACCGAAAACAGTCATTTTAACTGGTCTGGTATATCTAGTGTTAAAGTAGAAGATATTTTTATACTTTGTATATTATTATTTAGTTACTTCAAAAAACTTCATACTTATTATATTCCTTTTTTGTATTTAGAGAAAATTAAGTCGTAGAGATTGTTTGAATAATAGTTTAAAATAATAATATTATGTAAGTTTAAAATAATAATTGTGTATAATGTTTTAGTATACTGCTTTCCTACGCTACAGACGTAAACAGAACTTTTAATAGTGGTAGAGTAATAGTGATATACATTGGCCAGTTCAACTTGGGAAGTACCACGCACTCACAAAATATCGGCTTTAAGTGGAAGCGTTATACTACTTGACATGTCTAGGAATCCGCAGATCCAACTCCTTTCCACTTTCTCTATTTATTTCGCCACTTCCCATTATTTTTTTTTGTCTCCTTTCATTATTCATACTCTTGTCCTAATGTAGGTAACGTATCTCCAGTGCGTTTAGTACTGTAGACATTCATGGGCGGTGGTCGCTTATAATCAGTTGGTACTCACTTGCTCGATTGCTTCTCTTCTCCAAAAAAAAATTAATCAGCTTGTATTCGATTGTTCGTCTGTATTGTGATTGTGAAACATTTCGTATTTGTGGAAACAATTTCCAAACCCGTGTTGTTGGCGTTTGTAAGTAAGTATATGTTATGTACCGCTATTGGTATGAACGTAGGCAGTAATGGATCCATTACTTGTCGTGTGATGTGATTCGACGTATTTGTTATGAGATATTCCGCAGGGTTGCTAAGTCGTATCTCAAACAATTTTGAGTCTATGTACAGAATACGTTTTTTTTTATTTTTATAATTTATTTACTTATTTAGTTTTTTATCATAAATATATTTATTTCCAAATTTATTTTACTTTAATAGTCTTTGGGGAGGGTCATATGCAGCATCGGATTGCCGTAGGGTGATGATAACGATGATTAGAGAAACTGAACTAGTAACTGTCTTAATTTAATTAGTAAAAGTCAAAATCGAAGTCCTTAAAAAATTTTGCGTTACTCTTTGAACTATTATATATATATATATATATATATATATATATATATATATATATATATATATATATATATATATATATATATATATATATATATACTGTAGCCAATGCGATATTAAAATACGCGAAAGTTGATAACAGTTTTTTTGGTGATTATAGAGGTGAATTTTATTTTAAATGAGTGAGGCGGCCTTGTTATATTTTTTGACAACCCTAGGTGTAAGTTGTAGTGTGGGCGCGTTACGCATTACACGTAGTGTATTATATACGATTAACCTCACGCAACGCAACGCAAGGCACATCAAACAATGCATTTTACCAACTCTCCAACAGGAAATAATTGATTAAAGACTCATCCATGTTTGTCTAAGCTTGCCTTTGATCATATTTGCTTTTTTCTTTTTTTAAGTCAATGAAATTGTTATTATGAGAAATAACTGCTAGGAAAAATATTTTTAATGTTTCGTTAAAATGTTGGCAACAGAACAAGAATGTTGAACGAGTTTTCCTGGTTGTAGTTAATGATAACCTGCTTTTAATGGATTCAGTTACTTCACCAACTTAGAGACTAGATTAGGTCCGTATGATTATAAGAATGTTTTTTACTGCCACAAAGTTTTTTAAGAAAATGTTTTATAAAATACATAGTAATAGAAATGATTGTTTATTTTGAACATTTTTTTTCATTTTTAATTAATGGATCATGAATTTAATTACCAATTTTGTTAACTTATAGAAACGGTAATTAATATAAAGATAAACACTTTGCATAGTATTATTGGAAAGCTGAATATATATAAATAGTTTTAAAACGACGAAAATACATTATGATTGTCATATATAATACATCATAATCATAATTAGCAGTTTACGGTAGTCTGCCGTTGGATATGAGTTACTCCAAAGACGTGGCACCTAGCCTTATTTTCGGCTTCACGCATCCAGTTTCTGCCAACCACCCTGCGCTGACTGTTGCTACATTAAGCCGGGAACGTACAATTATATTTGCCGAGACACGGTTGCCAATTCGGCACTCGTCCACTTAAACTAGCCTTCTAGAGCAGGAATTCCAATAGTGGTCAGTGTTGACCGTTTGGGGGCAAAGTTTTGAAATTTGTAAGTATTTTGTATTAATAAGAAAAAAAACTGTTTGCTGATGTGCTAGGAAAGTGCGGTTTACATGAGTAGTCTACACTGAATTTATAATTTCTTTTCGTTTCAAATTCAACAAGGGTTGAATCGAATTTATGAAATTGTAAACGCAGTGCTTGTCAACTGAATTATTGCCGCTTAATTATTATAATCATAATATAGGAAACTTAAAAAAACAGATAGGTAGGTATGACTTATTATATATTTTATTATAAATATACAACACGAAGATAAAAAACACACACAAACAAAATATAATAGCAAGCTGTTATAATTGAATGATTGTGTGCGGTCGGTCGTCGACCTTGCATTGCGAGCATGGGAGTGGTTTGTCAACGAGCTTAAATGTTTTATTCTAGTCGTGAGAAGTGTGTCTTTTGTTGTTTTATTTCTTGACGTTTCATTCATACTAGTGATCTTCCAGTTTGAGCAGCAAATTCGACCGTAATTCATTGTTTTTTTTTATCTTTTCTTCTCTACATGAATTTAAATATACTAAATCTAACACTGCTATGTGTGCAAAAAGGCGGAGGCTGGAGAGCACAGAGCTCCATCTGCTACATTCATTGCAGCTAAACGGTTCTCCATTTGTCGCTTCTCGCCCTCGTGAGAATCAGGACGTGACGGGTGGCGGAACCACGTTGCCGTCATTTTTCAACAAATTAGGTATATTTAATTCGTCTTAGTGAATCCCATGAGTCGCAAGAGAGGATGGAGGTCAGCCCCAGCAGAGCCCTGCATGCTGAGGTAAGGCACCATAGTAACCGGGGGATTTCTGTTATGTTCCTTTCGGTATATATAGGTTAACCGTAAATAGTAAATGAATAAATAAAACGATACATAGATATTTATAAAGTTAGATAGTGATTTTTGACAAGTTTTTTGGAAATTGGGAGGAACTTCGCTTGTCTCACATTCAGCGGCAACAAATTCCATAATCGAACCGCCTGTACTGTAAAAGATTGGTCATAGAATTTGGATGATGAGCAGGCAATACAAATTGTATACATAATAATTCAACAAAACCCCTCAATTTGAAGGGTAACTAATGTCCAGCAGTGTAATTCTTGAAGTAAACCTACAGCATGAATCTGCTATTTCTTTATTTTTAAAGAAAAAAGGAACTTTTTCCTACAATTAAAAACAATTAAGCTAAGATATAAAAGAAAAAGAACTTGCTTGGTCTATATTTTTATAGCTTTACGGCAATGGAGGACATCTTTCTTGTTTATAGTAAGGGAAAGAATTGTCATTGAACTGTGAACTGATTCTTATTATTACATAAAAGCTACCACTGTAAATGTGAAGAAAGCATTGCATATAAATTTGAAGAAAGCATAATTCACTCAGATTGCGAGTTTTAACTAAAGGCAAATATTCAAAGTTACTGTTCAATTATTTGGCATGTCATTAATTTTTAGTATTGTCTTTTGTAAATTTTTAAATCCGTTAATCGAAATATTTAATATAATATTTATGAGTCATAAATTATGTTGGGAACGTATTTTTTCTATTTTTACAGTTAATAACCACGATACGTACGTACGTATATCTGGTCAAAAAGTCTGATAATATTGCAAAATTAATAACATATAACCTACAAACGAAAAACTGGATGCGTGACATAGCACATCTTTGGGCTAGGTTTATCTAGGCTATTTAGGGAATTGATGTGCGCTATCAATTCTCTAGCTGAAGAGTGTGCTAATTGTTCTGGGGTGTCTTTAGCGAAGTGGGAAAGAAACAACGTTGAAGTCTCGGATATGTTCTGCCAAGAGTACTATAACCATAATTCCGATCCAAGCGTGAAGAAGGACCACCCTAAAGTTTTACTCGGTATTAGGAGACCGATATTAACTTCTGTTCTATGTTTAGTTCCATATAAGAATTTAGTTACTAACATGCTTTTGGTTTTTGATTGTATAATAATTAATTAACTTATAGAATCAAATTACTTTCTCAAAACAATTAAATGGTGATTTAATCATAATAATAATTATATATAAAAAAAAAAATCAAACGAAAATAAGTTCTACAGTGTAACCCTGGAAAAACTTACAGATTTGCCCTTACTAAGTTTTTTAATATTGGCACAAATATAAATAAAGTAATAGATCCTAAGGTTGATCAACCTTACTTATTTTTTAGTTCAAAGCAAAAAAAATTTAACATTAAATGGAAAAATTTGACTTTGAGGCTTTTAAAAAAATGCTGTATTAAATATTTCGAAATTCGATATTGTTATGGGGTTGTGAGTAGCATTATAAAATAAATCCAGTAATTATTATATAAATATTATAAATTTGCATAATCAGCAATTCATGCATACAATGCATGTATTAGCGAAAACTTTGGCAAGAAATGTCGGTTGACAGCTGGCCGGACGCAAGCGGTCAGCTGTGGCAGCCATAATGGTTTTTGCCGGGAACAATGCTGAAGTGAATGTGTAGTATGCTTTTTGAATTTCATTTTTTGCAATTCTTAATCTCCAAAATTTATTTATATATATATATATATATATATATATATATATATATATATATATATATATATATATATATATATATATATATATATATATATATATATATATATATATATATATATATATATATATATATATATATATATATATATATATATATATATATATATATATATATATATATATATATAACAATACAATAGTTTTATTTCTATTATTATATACTATAAGTTATAACAGATGGGTAACGGGCTACGGCGTTACCCATCTTTTATATTGTTTAATTATGGTGGCGTATTATACAATATAGTTCGATTAAGGTGTATACGTGAAGTGATATGAAATAAATGCGTGTATCGTGACTTTTTCAGATGACTGAAAAAGTCCATAGAAGGTTTTGGTAAAATAGCCACCATTTTATCAAAACGTAACGTGACAAGCTGACTAGTTACATTTCAAAAGATTTGACATTATTGTATTTTACTTGACACTGGCATAATAGTTATAACTAATTGTCATCAAAGAAAAGAAAAGATTCATAACAATAAGAATTTTTGCCAAGGTCATTAATCTTAGTTTTGTTTTATTAGCAGTTTCATGCGAGATGTCGTTGGCGGATGTGACGTCAGCGCGCAGCTCCCCAGCACCAGATGCTTGCCCGGAGTGCGATACTAGCGCTTCCGTCACTTCCGATTTACATAAGGTTCGTTATTTGAAATTAATAATTTTTATAATTTATTATTCATAAATTGACAATAAAATCTTTGTTACAAAAAAAAATCTCTTCTTCATATATGTAGTGCACAACAATACTCGTTTCAAACAATTTTCAAAAATGTATTATAACATTACAGTTTTTCCTATTTTGTATATTATAGTTTAGTCTGGCACATTCTGTAAATGATAAGATGATACGGAGATCATTAAGTTAATTATCAAGGTAATTAAAATATAAAATAAACATAAAAATGGAATCGTATATGCTCCTGCCTGCTTTCTCTATAGCTCAGATATATAAGCTCAGGTTTTTGCTTCCAGTGCTACATGAGGCGGAATGATATAAATTCCAGATATTGATATCATATTTAAATAAACCTTGTTAGTAATTATTATTATGAGCATAAGGTGTATTCAGTAGTCTGTGTTCTAAAGAACTTAAGTGACGTGTTATACAAAACTATCGTTTTTTTTTATGAAAAATTTATTGCATTTGAAATTGGTTTTAATTTTTTTGGGAAAAAGAAAGGTTTATTTTAAGAAAAGTCTTGATTAAAGTAAATTGTAATTCATTTTTATTATTATTATTAATGATACTAGGAGAAGATAAGCTGCTAGAAGACAATTTAAATTCGATACCTGTCACCCAATACTAGGAGAACATAAGTTACCAAGAGATGTAGAAATCAGAATGTTGTTAAAAGTTTTATTACTAATAACTGGCTCTTTGATGTCGAATAAATAATGTTTATTTCTTACACTTAATATTTTCCTACCACTTTTAATTTACAAGGAAACATAACGGATAGATCTTATTGGTTTTATAACATTTTATATGTTTTAATGAAGTAAATAAATTTTCCAGTACCAAGTGGCGTGCACGTGTAAGCCGTCAACAGCGCAGTACGCATGCGCTGACGATCCGGGCCCCCCTCCACCCGTGAAGACTGACACCCCCCCAGCGCTTCCACCGCGACCACCCACTAGCGTACTAGCTGCCACCAACAGGCGAAACAATAGTTAGTATTTTATTGTAATGTATATGAAATTTAAATATTTGTACATTGATATAATATACTAGATGGCTCAGTGGGGAGGTTCTCTTTGGAAGTCATTGGTTGCTAGTTTAATTCCTGTATCAGGGTTAATAGATGTATTACTTCTTGAGTCTAGATGTAAGGCCATTCTGCCTTGAACAAGCGTGGTGGGTTAATCTCCATCTCTTCTGAAATCGGCAGGCTCCGTGCGTAACAGTGGGACATACTCTAGTAGATAGCATATGAACATATGAAAAGTTGGCAGGTTAAGACTGCTATAAATAGATTTATATGTTTAGTTAATATTAGTCAAGAAATACAGTCATAACAGCTCACTGTTGGACATTGGCCTCTGTCACAAATGAGGAGTTTTTGTAATCCCCGTGCTTGGCAGTCGGATTGGAGAAGCAAGATTAGTATTTTTTTCTCAGGAAGTCCCTGTTGCCCTTCTACTGGTATTTATTTTCTCCCATATTCTTACCGTATGACACCCTTCAGCAATATATTAAACTGTATTATTGAAGTAAGCCATTTTTAAACACATACAATATATGTTTTAGTTGAAGCGGTTAACATTGGCACCTTCAAAAAACAAGCCTACACATACCTAACAGGTCGGCAACGCTTCCGTGACTCCTGCGGTGTCGCGGTTGTCGGGCGGCGTTGATTGCTTTTCATTAGGTGGCATGCTTGCTCGTTTGCCCTCCAATTCCATATAAAAAAAATAACCAGAAGTTCTACGCTACTGCGTTAAAAAAATTGCTAGTCTTTTTAAAAAAATGTGCCTGCAAGTACAATAAAAATTATTTTTTAAAAAAAGATGCTTCAGACTGAGGTTGACAACAGACATTAACGACAAACATTTCACTTTTAAGTATTGATTGCGAATTTAGGCACAGAAAATCTAAAATCGTTAATGGTTAGTTACACTTGTGTATGTTGTAATAAAACAATATCTTATATTTTTTATAAGATCATGAGCGCGGCTGTCTAAAATTTGATTCTCATGCGAAATTTTAAATTCAATAAATGTATTTTTGTTAATTCATAAGTAGTTATTTATGTTTTCCGGTCAGTACAAAAATTTGCACAAAGATTTTTGTTTTTATGTTGAATGCTGGCGATTTTATGTTTAAAGACCTGTTTCACACAATTGATGTTTGGTCACACCATACGCAGGTGTACCGTTGAATAATTCTCATGAAACGAAAATGTTTTCTATTTAACTCGGTAACAACTGAACAATAGCATCTTTCCACACAAAAATGTCTACCTGTTTCACAAGCTTTTGTGAATAACCTTTGAAAAACGTGTCCCTTACGGTTTGACATGTGGAAAGATGTTACGCTTTATAAATGGGAACGCACTTTTATATCGACGCTCTTGTAAATTACCTTTGTAAGTACAATTTGAGCGTAGGTAAAAGTGTGTGGTTAAAATCCATAAGTCACATTCGGCTTTGTTTATTTTAAGACCTTTTTACCTGCCAACCCATAAAGCACGCATTGCTTCTGCGCGAGTCAGCCGTTGTCAGAATACATAACCTAGTCGGCTCTCGTAAACGTATTAATAAGGGATGTAACCTATATATTTGGATTCGAGATTTTGTGTAATTGTTGCGTTTAGTTTCATAACAATTATCTAATCAGTGCTAAAATGTGTGTGTTTAAGTGCTGTGTACATTTTAAGTCATTATTGTTTATATCAGAATGTAAATAAAGGAGGGAAAATAAATTAATTAATGTACTAATTTATTAAAAATGTGCTGTTTCAAGAAAAGTACTAAGTTACATGTTTACGATATCACTTTGAGCAAAAGAAACGCATGCCATATAAAAACAAAAGTGTTTATTTCATACGAAAGGGTCATTGTTCTTTACGCTGTTTGTAAGTGTTGATATTGATTCGCGGAATGGCGCGCAATTTGAATGTGTCATTTTGTCTGTGCAACTTGTTTGTGTCGTGATGTGCTTAAAAATGGCGTGTAAACGGACATGATATTTACATTTATTTAATCTTTGCGTTCTTGATTTTATTATTGGCCTGCATTAGAAAATAAAGGATATGCATGCGTGCAGCATTATGCAAGTACTTCAATACCAGGTGGCTACGACTCCTCAATCGACAATAACTGCTGATGTAGCGCAACATTATGTTCCGCCACCACCATATTTTGGTAATTAATTTTAATGATATTTAAGAAATTGTTAATCATATAGTATTCGGGACATTTAATATTTTCACTCCTCAAATTAAATACACGTTTTTTTATTAAGTTTGCGTATACCTATTAATTTTTAATTGAAGTCTCATTGATTAAATGTAAAACTTAAATTTCTTTCAAAACAGTTAACGATTTTAATTTAGTCGGCTTCATATCACTCTAAATGCTTAAACTACTTTATTAAATATGTTACATTGATGCTAAGTTTTTCGGGTTTTATTGAATAAAAATAACTCCGTCCACTTGCATCAGACACACACATATGTTTCATGTTTCTGGCTCCAAAACGATCTTCACGCAACACCCTATCCTCTCCTATAATAAGTTATCTGGAGAATGTAATTTACTAGAATAAATCTGTTTATCACTGGTATAGTTTCAAAAGTGTTTTAAGAAATTCTCTTTGAGAAAAATCAAAATTGAATAAAATGTAAATTAACACTTTTACTCATGCATCTACTTATACACGCATATAGTAAATAAATTAATAAATTTTATGTATAATTAATAATGTGTACATACATATATAACACATTAATTATTAAAAAAAAAAAAAAAATGACAACCTAATTGACTCAGTGGTGAAGTTAACTTTCGGAGTCAATGGTAGCTTTGTAAGATTTCGGTGCGCTTAGTACAAATTTGGTGCGCTATGTACATATTCGGTGCGCTTTGTACGATTTCAGTGCGCTTAGTACAAATTCGGTGCGATATGTACACATTCGGTGCGCTTAGTCCAAATTCGGTGCGCTTAGTCCAAATACGGTGCGCTTAGTCCAAATTCGGTGCGCTTAGTCCAGATTCAGTGCGCTTAGTCCAAATTCGGTGCGCTTAGTTCAAATTCGGTGCACTTAGTTCAAATTCGGTGCGCTTAGTACAAATTCGAAGCATTTTGCAAGATTTCGATGCGCTTAGTAAAAATTTCAAATCTCCCTCATCTGCAGATAATTCGAGTCTGGATGCTTTGCCAAGTCCTTTCGGTCAAGCGTAGTGGGCAAAAGTCCATTTCTCCAGTGCCCAGCGTTGGGGCATATAATATATAGGCAATAAAAAATGATTATAAATGTTGACGTTTCTTTACCAGCGTCAGTTGGCTGCAATGGTAATGAGAACTCGTGCCGTCGGCGCAAATATGCTTGGTGGTGCGTTGGTTGTGGTGCGTTGGCCGCTGCGTTGGGAGGACTGCTTGCAGCACAGCATATCCTGCTGCGGGCTTACACCGCCTCGCCACAACATCTGGAAACAGTGCCGGCCGCTGTACCCGCTGCTATGGTTTGTACACGATTTGCATCACTCACATTGTGTTATCACTATTACGAATCAAAACCTTTTTACATTTCCGCTAGTTGTTCCATCATATATTGTTTTACAGTCTTTTCTCTGTAAATGAGTTCAAGGAACATACATCAATTTTGGTTTACAGTGTTCTATCAGCCATATGATCATTTTGCGTATATCAGTGTGTCAAGCTTTTTTTTGTAAAGCAGAGGAGGCAAAAGAACATGCGAGTCACCTGATCGTAAGTGATCCAGTGATCACTATAGCAGTCTGCCTCGCCGGTGGCGTCATCAATGCGTTGCCGGGTTTTCATGGACACATACGTTCGTCGTTTGAATACTCCAATGTCGTAGTCGTTCGGAAACACGTAGTAGATCATTCCTTAAGCGCACCATTCATGGCAGAAATTTAGACTGAATCGCACGATGGTGAACTCCGATGGTGGAACTGTGCGATTGATAGAAGATTGGACAATTCCTCAGAACATTGATATTTATCGATTTTAATATTATATATATTTAATCGAATATTATATATATTGATATAATATTATATATATTGAATCGAATCTTTTACATGTTTCTGGTATTCAGACATTTTTAATTCGTTCACAGTTGGTGTTAACTGGCGTTTGCATAATGAGCCTCGCCAGGCGGCGAAACCGATACAGCTATATGGTAAGAAAAGTATGTCGCTTTTAACATTTTTAATAAGTAACATCCACTAAGTTTTGTTTATTTAGTTACTTATCATTTTTCAAAACTTTTTAAATAAGGTTTTTTGAATTGTTCTTTACATTATTTGTTGATTATTCTGATCGTTAAACTACGGTATAAAAATTCTTGAGTGGACCATGTTGTGTAATCATTAATCCAAATACAAAGTAGCCAAAACAAGGATAATTATGCAAAACAATAAAAAACGAACTATATTCTCATGAAGTGAAAGCTCAGTTTATTATTGACTATTTTTTTATGATGGGTTGTATCAATTAAGGCAAAAGACTTAAATCAGAAAGGCAAGTGATTTAAGACTCTTTGAACTACTCCAATAAAATTAAGAAAAAACAATTTTTGATACAATTTATTCTCGTTCAAATGATATACTCTTATATAACATGGTATAATAGTGTTACTAGAAAAATGTTTTTCTGTAACAAATTGTAGTAATTTTTATTCATGTATTTGTCGATGTGGATGAAAGTTTTCTGCATAACACATATATTCCTACGTGGAATATGATAATTTCGATAATTGGAATATGATAATTTCGAACGACATTTTCGATTCGATAAATTCTTTGAGTTAAAAAATAGCCAATCTGCCCATTTCGGGAGTCGTTCACTTTGGGACAATAACTTGTCTGTTTTCAGATTAAGGTGGTCGGTGCGTGTTGCCTGGTGTGTGCGTTGACATGCGTGCTTGTCACTATCACAACTACCGTTATACATATGAACAAGTAAGTTGGAACAATAGAATTTTTGCCGGCTCGTTTTTTTTCCACTGTTATAAACAGCAGAGCGGGCAAACGAGCATGCGGATCACGTTTAATTTTTTTTATTAAATTATTTTTTTTATTTATTAAATTTGGAATTATACCTACATGAATTATCTTTCCACGCATAACTACTTTGTAGAACCAGCTACCTCCAGCAGTGTTTTCGAACCGATACGACATTGGAACCTTCAAAAAACAAGCTTACATATTGCTTACAGGGCGGCAACGTTTCTGCAATGTCTATGGCGCTGCAGATGTCTATGGTCGGCGTTGATTGCCTTCCATCAGGTGTCACGCCTGTTCGTTTGCCTTCTTATCTCAAAAAAGGTATCTACAACTATTTATTGGTTTCAGATTGCAGACTCTAAAATTTTGTGAATATACAAAGCGGACTCGAACCTGCACTTGTTATACCATGCCACCTGACTCACAGCATAGCGGATCTGAGGAAGATGGTGAGAGATACTTCTTTAATGGCGATTATGAATATTTATAACATACAAACCTACTACAGTTATTACATCTAAAGCATTTTTAGAAAGAAAATCCGAATGAAAAATAATATATACTCGTATTTCGAATTGTAGGAAGTGGGAATAAAACATTCCGTCTTTCTACAGTTTTATTATATATCCACTTACGGCCAGTCGATATATGTGGAATTGTTAAGGAATTCATTATGACTTTAACAGATCGTTTTAGCAGTCTACTATTGGACCTTCTATTTTAATTATACCTTTTTCCCAACGAAATAAAGCTGAACTCTTTTTGAAATGCTATTGTCTATTAATAGTGCGAATACTCTGATTTTTAAGTACTTTTATAATTTTCACATTTCAATGACAAGTGGAGAAAAATAGCAGGAAAGCCGATTTACGCTGAAGTCGGGACTTGTGGTTAAGAGGAAGAACATTCTAAGTATCTATATGCACTCGAGTTGTGAACTTTGAAGTTCAAATATAATCAAAATATATCTTATTTGTATCAAAAGCATAATTAACCATATTTTGTATACAATATCATAAACGTTGTCCTCTTTGTCAGTAGTGAGGTGCGAGTTTGAAGGAGTGACCGAGTGCGGAGTGGTACACGGCGCCCTCTATTGGTGTTTGCGTGGAGTGTTCGCTTTGTCAGTCAGCGCAGTACTTGTCTGTATCTTTAGTTGCATGCTGGCTTATCAACTGCTGAGGTAAGTTATTGTCGTCTTTAACGTCTATTGTTTCGGTTCCGTTGTATTCAGTTAAGGTTCGAAGAAAGTAAAATATGTGTCTAGTAGAGCGTAAACTACCAATAATATTAAAAACCAACATTTGGTGTTAGAAATTGTATTTTGATTACAAAGGCAAACGAGCAGGCGTGGCACCTGATGGAAAGCAATCAACGCCGCCCATAAACATCCGCAGTGCAGAAGCGTTGCCGGCCTTTAAGGAAAGTGTCATTATGGGAGGGGGAGTGGAGAGGCTTCCTTTCATCTCTTCAGAGGGAGGTGGGAAGTTGGTTGGACCTCCGGAACTCAACCGCACACTGGATGAAACGCAGTAGCTAAGCTACCTGCTATATGGGAGTATCGTTTTAACTGCTACACTGGTTATACGCTTTTAATGTCAATAAAAAAAATAGAAATTAAATAGATGTTATATTAATATCAAATTTTCACTCTCTTTAAAGAGTGATAAATAGAAATGACTAATAATACTAAAATTCAATTCTAACCGTTTAAAAACATCGTTGTCAATTTTTTGTGGTGTGACATCAATGCAATTTGAAGGATGCGCAATCTGTTTTGCAATAATTTCACGTTATGTTTTAAGTCTGCAACATTTGCTTTTATATATACATATTCCATCACGTCTGGGACTTCGTAAGCCATTCTTAGCTTCTTGACTTCATTCAACTTTTGCTCTAAGCTATCAACTTGCGTTTGAATTTTCTCCCTTTCTTTGTTCAGTTCCACTGTTTGTTTTTGTTTGCTAACAACACTGTTTGCAATTTGCGTCAAATAAGTATTTTGTTCCATTAAGGATTTTTTATGTATAGTTAAAATTAAGTTGGCATCACCAGTCATCTTTTTTAATTCTGCTAATTGCTGTAATTTTTGGTCAATGATGTTCAAGCATTCGCCGTTTTCAATTTTTATTTTATCAAAGTCAACTGGTCTCAAGCTTTCGCTTAATTCGGCTTTCATCTTAATCTGGCTTTTGAGTTTACTGTATTGTGTATTTAGAGTGCTAGTTCTGAGTCGAAGTTTACCAATTTTACTATCTATTGTTTTCATCCATTCCGACATATATCTTATCCAAATTTCTGCAGGAATTCTTTGAGCTATTTTGTCCCACCCATCGATTATCACTTCTTGCTTGAATATATCATTTGCTTTCTTTATGTCGTCCACTCTTATATCAATTTCTTCTAGTTGAGCTTTTAATAGAGCATGTTGTTTCGCAGCATTATTACGAATCATTTTTAGATTTGATACCACGATCTCCATCTCTGTAGATACTAATTCCGATCTCTCTAAAACATTTATCCTAGGGCCAGATCCAAATATAACAGTACCTCCAAGGCGCGCTGAGGATTCGGCACGTTTGGAAAAAACTTTTGATGTACTAAGAAGCATTCTAGATGGACTTGTGAAAGATTCAAAAAGTAATTTTGATTGTTGCGACTTCACAAAACTACCAACGTTAAGTGAGGTGTTACTGTGTAGTCTAGACGCATAATCTAGTGCTTGCTGAACTCCTTGTAACAAAGTTGGATCACATCTCAACATTGTCTTTTCAATTATTTCGTTTTCCAAAGACACAATTTTTATTTGTTGTTTTAAATCTTGTACTTGTTTCACTAATTCTTCGTCAGTTAACTCTTCTAAATCATTGGTGTATTGACTCATAGACCTTGAAAGTTGACTAGTATTGCTCCTATTAACATGGGACTGAGAAAGTGACATGATTATTACTGTAAATTGTTAAAAATACCGAGTAAAAGATTACAAAGAGCTTGAAAATGTTTTGTTGTTTTGACAACTAAATTATAATTTTACATGTAAATTCCTATAAGTAATCCCTATGGTCTTACTATAAGGTTTATTTTCAAACGCAAAGTTCACTATTTCACTGAAATCTAATTTGGCCATTGTCCATAGCAACTGTTTCAGTAACCATAGTTACATGTGAAGTGAAATATTTTCTTCAGTCCAAGTTTACTTCCTTTTAAGTTTGTTTTGGATATTTGTTCGATGGCAATGTGTTCGATGTTACACAGATTATAAAACAATGTGTTAGTATAAAATTAAAATACACCCTAATTTAATGATTTCGCTGTAACTATTATATAAATGATATATGTCTGATAAATGATATATGAATGATATATCCAAATGCATAAAATTTATCTAGATTAATGCGAAAAATATTACTTATTACTATTAAAGTTGATTAAACTGTATTTTAATATTGTCGACAGCCATGAACGTAAAAAGATGTACTGGGAACAGCTGGAGCTGAGATGTAGGTCGCTTTATCGCCCACCAACTGGACAGACCGCTGCAACAGCTGGAAGACCTGTGCAGGTGGTTTTATATGAAGTCATATATTGAGACAGTTTATTTATTTAATGTAATACCGGTTTTGTAGTGTTCTTGTATGTGAAATATATGTACATGACTTAATGCACTATCAAAATCTTTTTTTCAGGATGCAACATTCATAGATGAGATTTTTAGATTCAGAATAATAAGTAATTGAAAAATTAAACACATTTGAATAGCTAGGAGTGTTTTTTTTTTAATTAAGATGATCAGATACGTACATGTTGATTCTACAAGCCCACAAATCTAAAACTGGCATGTATTTATAGTTTTAAATACAGATCTATTATGTATTCATAGAAGGTGTAGTTGTAAATGTTTCCAGGCCAACTGTAATTGATTATGCATTCATATAGGGTTTCATTGTATATGTTTCGAGACCAATTGCAGTTGATTATGCATTCATATAGATTATCAGTGTAAATGTATTCAGACGAAGTGCAGTTGATTATGTATTTTTCGGCATCGACTGCAGTTCGAATTATAATGACCTTCCCCCGACTGAATATCAGCTTTTATTCACAAAATTCTTGATTTTGAGACAAACAAAGACAATTAACAATGAAAAATGAATCTAAAAATAAATTGTCTTCGGCATAACAACAATGTCGTTTTTTTAAGAAACAAATGAAACTATTGCAAAATAACACTACTAATAATACAGCTTATTATACAAATTACATATTTATATGAATTTTAGATAATTCTAAGTAATTTATTTGATATAAATTACAATTATTATATTGATTTTATGTAAACCAACATTATTATTACATAATTTGCCAATAGATTGCGCCACTATACATATAAAATTAATTTTGGACTTTTCCTGCCAACTTACTTGAGTGACGTTATGATTTTATTTAATTTCTGTAATCTTATATTATTGTCAATTATATAGTATAATTGTGGTGGCGTATTATGCAATATAGTTCGATTAAGGCGTATAAGTGAAGTAATATGAAATAAATGCGTGTACCGTGACTTTTTAAGTTGACTGAAAAAGTCCATAGAAGGTTTTGGTAGAATAGCCACCATTTTATCAAGACGTAACGTGAAGAGCTAACTAGTACATTCCAAGATATTTTATATTATTATATTATATTTTACTTGACACTGGCATAATAGTTATAAGTAATTGCCATCAAATAATACAAAAAATAGTTTTGTCTATTGCATAAAATAATTAAGTTATGAAATTGATTCTAATATGCTAATATATTCTTATAAGGTGTCGTTGTAACTGTTTACAGACCAACTGTAGCTGCTGTGCTCAGTGCCACACGGCGCAGCCTGCCTGGGATTTCAGTTTACAACACAGGTTCTGGGCACCTGGTGAGTCAATTTACGTTATTTAATTAGTAATTATTATTTTAATTTCTTTCTAGCTTTCACATTTAAAGGTGGCAGTTTGAGTGGTAGGGGTGTGTGGATTAGAGTGATAGAGCACAACCATATAGTTCCAATTAGTCAAGATGGGGAATAATTAATTTGTTAAATTATTATCACACACAATATTATATGTGTAAAGACTCCAACGGCTGGGAAGGCGGAGATAGAGGGTATCAATACAGCGGAGCAGGCGGAAGAAACAAAACCCAGTGCAAGCTGCCCTTGCATATTAAGGTCATAGGTTACATTGGAGTCAGGGTGGTGTAGTAGGGATGGCGGCGGAAGAGATTGTGCAACGCGAAGTCCAACGACGGTTCCCAAGCTCTTCAAAAGAGCTACTGTCTTGGCGTCTGGTGGCAACCGGCCGTAAAACATAAACAGCCAATAAATTTATCTTCTCACAAAAAGTGATGAGACCCGACCCCAAATAACGGGAACAGGGGCAGAAGAAGAAAATTTATTATCATATCCCACATTCACATATATATATATATATATATATATATATATATATATATATATATATATATATATATATATATATATATATATATATATATATATATATATATATATATATATATATATATATATATATATATATATATATATATATATATATATATATATATATATATATATATATATATATATATATATATATATATTAACTAGATGAATACAATATTTATTTTCTAAAATATATTAAAAGAAGTGTTTTATACTAAATAATAGGTCTCCAGATAATGGAGGTAATATTTATTTTTAATTCCTTTAATATTGTTTTTATTAAGTTAAACTTATATCGGTTCTTGAACTAAATTTATTACTTCAGCTGTAATAATATTTTCGTTACTTTTTAGGTCGTATAGGTAACCTTTACTCTCCGAATCCGGGCACTGGACGGAAAACGTCACCCTGGAGCTGGTTCCCTTGGCCCAGGGGGAATAGTCAGAAGTGAGTAATTTGATACTTAAGTACTTAAATAGGTAATTTTTCGTATGATTGTTAAGAAAAAAAAAATCAGATATGACTTCCAAGCTACCAACAGAGAAATACACGGTTGTATGATAATTAGGGCAATTCGTTTATTAATTCAATAGTGAAGCTACTGTTTTCGGAGTAAATCGTCACGGGTTCGATTCTTGCATTGGAATAACCATATGTATGACCCATCACGCCTTCAACATATAAAGATTGTAAAAAAAATAATAGCATTCAGAAGAACTGTCACAATATAAACCTATTTAGATAAAGATAGGGTGTAGTTCTACTTATCATGTTCTGTGTTAAGTACTATATGCAATATTACTAACTGTATATTTCAATACTACTAATGCAATATTGAAACCGATTGATGAAAAATACGCTTAAATCGAAAATCTAAGAGAAATATATGCATTTAAGCAGCAATGAGAGCTATGTTCGAAATGAACAAATCCACCAGAGAACTAAAGTGACCGACATAGCCTTTCGAATTACCAAACCGACAATCGTTGGAGCAAACGAGTGCTGGAGTGGACACCGCGTCTCGGTTAACGTAGTGTGGGACGCCCCTCGGCTAAATGGTGCGACAATCTGCGCAGGGCGGCTGGCAGAAACTGGATGCGTGTAGCCGAAGACCCGATCTTCCCGATCCCGATTTAGGTGGCGCTCCATGGGGGAGGCCTATGTCCAGCAGTGGACTGCCGCAGGCTGTTGATGAAGCAGCATTAACTCAATCGGTTAGCCTCGGCCTTACGATCTGTATGCCGTGAGTTAGTATCTTCCTCTGGACTATTGATGTGAACCAAAATGTACTGCAAGCATTATTAGCTTAGTTGGAATGGTTAACAAGAATTCGTGTTAAATTAAAAACATTGCTAGTTTTCTTTAAAAAAAAATATGTACTTAAATATTTATTCATTCTATTACAGCTCCCGTTGTCGTATGGGCGGCGTTCCTCAGTCAGGCGATAGCGCTTATGGCTTCTGCGAAAATGACCCTACACCCCAAAATCCAATACAACCTTACGATGACCGTTCGTATCCGTCCAGTTTCAACCAACCGTTTCAACGCGGTCAAAACTCAGGCAATTTTTCCCAAAATCCAGGCAATTTTCCACAAAGCACGGGTAATTTTCCCCAGAATCCGGGCAATTTTGGTCAAAACCAGGGTAATTTCTCGCAAAATCAGACCAGTTTTAGTCAAAACGCTGGATACGCTCAAGGAGGCTACCAAGAAGGTTTTGGAGAGGCTAGTGGCAGTTTTGATGCTCAGACTGGCGTTTGGGGACCACCGCCTCCGTATAGTCCGCAAGGAAGAAGTGGAAGCAGGTGTGTTTTTAAAATGTTAACTATATTGATTAAGTTAAGAAAATTAAATTGTGTTTCCTATGTGGTTTCCGTTGTAGATTAGGGTCACCAAATTTATTTAAGTGGTTATCTTACAAGGCGAGTATGGGAGCAAATATCAGTAAGTGAGCAGTGTACACTAGAGTAATAAAAATCAATCTGCCATTCCTAATCCGCCAGCCAAGTGTGGGGATTACGGCGACACTCCTCAATTAAGAGAAAGGCGAAATGACTGTAGTGGATAGTTAAGGCTGTTTTGATGTTGACCATAAAATTTGAAAAATAGTTTATTTTATTCAGCTAGGTGGTGACGGGATCGGAGCTAAGACAAGGCTTTAGATATTGCTAAGGGGGCGCCACAGTTTCATTTTCATTCCCATGTATTTGTTTCTTGTATATTCTTTCCCCTCAACTGCACTGACCAAATTAAGTCATCTATCTTTTTATGTCCATTATTAACATATTTGATTAAGACAAGGATTATTTTGAAAATATCATTATTAGGATGCGATAATAAATTAACATTGTATAATAATGAAGTATTTTGTGCTTCAATCTTACGACTAGCAAAAAGTTGATAAAAAATTGGTTTATTTTATTTAAAATAGTTTGAATGCTGCAATTACATATAATTTAGAGCTTTAAATGTCTAACAGATAATATATTTCAGCTGAGGATATAATTATTTCAGACATCATCTTCACCACCAAGATCCTGCTGCTGCTACACTTCTTCATCACCACCATATTGATGTACATCGTAACTCCATGCCAGTACATGACCATGCAAACATGCCCGTCCAACCACACACTTGCACCAGAAGTTCTTACCTCATGCACCCAAACGTTCAAATGAACCCCGAAATAAATCATTTAAATCCGGAAATAAGTCGTTTGAACCCAGATATGTCTCGTGTGAACCCGGATATTTCCCGTTTGAACCCGGATGCTAATAGGTTGAACTCTGAATTGAGCCGTTTGAATCCAGATGTGGCTCTAATGAATTCAGAATTGAGTCATTTGAATCAGATGTATCCAACAGACCCCAATGAAATGGCTCGTATGCAGGCAGAGATGGCACATATGGGCTCAGAGAGGTTCAATACACTGAGAGGTCATTTAGTACCATATAGAGGATGTCCAAGGTCCTTAGGAATGAGTGCGGGCAATTTACATAGAGACTGTAGAGTCGATGACAATATTGCTATCGAATGTTTGCATCAAAAGAGTCTGAGTAAAGGTACGTTTATTACTTAAATTGATTGTTATTTATTATAATATATTTAATATAATAAATATTTTTATTGTCACTTCCTTAAAAATTGATAATTCTTATCTATATATTTTATTAAAAAAAGCGGGAAGAATATTCTATATTTAAATAAGTACTAGTTGCCACAAATAGACTTTAAAATTAAGATGATTGAAAGAGTCAGTCGGAAATCCATTATGAGATGGTCAGTGAAAACTTATTTTATTTTATAATATTAACTGTTCATCTATTTAAAATTTAATGATAAATCCCTTTAAATTTTATTGGGTTAACAAAAAGTGAAATGAACAAGTTGTAGAGAGTTGTATGATTATAATTACGCTTAACGTGCTACGAAAACTTGTATTTACCACAGGTTTATCAATTAATAAGAATGTCATTCATCAATTTACAAAATAGTTAATATCTTATTTTTGTTTTCCAGTTTCGGATCAAAGCAGTGATTCATGTCAAAAGCAAGGTAAAGAAAATTTGGGATTCCAAAACGACAAACATTCACCAATAAGGTTGGTATTTACGTTGTTTGCTTTTTCATAAGTTTGTAATTATTGGGTTATTATAATGATAATTGAAAATAATATATTGTTTAATCCCAGCTGGTTTAGCAACGGCAACCTCTTGTGAAAAAATCCAGTAGTGTGAACCGTACGGGATAATATAATATTTTGTTGCCTTCAGTCTGTTTGCGAACACACAAGATATACTTTCTCGTCCGAATCATTATTTACGTACGATTTAAATTTCGATACGACTGTAAGAGATACAATATCTTCGAGAGTCTTATATGTGTCTTATCTATTAATGATTTGATTTTCAATTAATTTTTACAGATCATCAATGCAAGACTGCAGAGCCATCAATCAGAATGCAGAGTCAGAGGTCTATTTTGCAGATGTTTCAAGCTGTTGCAACGTTTCTGTTAAGGTATTATTATGAAAATTCTATTTTTAATTATGATATTGTTTTAATTAGAGTGGTTATTTACTAAGCTTATTGCTTGTATTGGGAGAATCTTTATCTAGTATACTATTTTTTTTTATTTTTTTTTTATATATTCACGCCTATCCCCCGCAGGGGTTGGCAGAGACCACAGAGCTCCATCCGCTGCGATTCATCGCAGTGAAACGGCTCGTCATTGGTCGCTTTTCGCCCTCGTGAGAATCAGGACGTGACGGGTGGCGAACCACGTCGCCGTCATTTTTCGACAAATTAGGTATATTAAATTCGTCTTTAGTGAATCCCACAAGCCGCATGGGAGGATGGAGGTCAGCCCCAGCAGAGCCCTGCATGCTGAGGTAAGGCACCATAGTACCCGGAGGAGCCCGACCCCGAGACGATCGGCACGCTTACGACTAGGCTCGCCCCTAGCCACGCATCCATTGGCACGGCAGACCGTGGATTGGCGGAGAGGAAGGGAAAGGATCGAGAAGAAAGGAAGGGGCAGGAAAGGAAAATGTGGATTGGGGGGGGGTTACCAGACTCGGAATAAACATTTAAAAATCCATATAAATATTTATTCCAATGCGGGAATCGAACCCGCGACCATTGACTCCGCGGGCGGAGGGCCCCGCCACTGAGCCAATCGGTCGTCTAGTATACTATTTCTGTTTAAATTCATTTTCAAGTTGTGAAGTGGGAACTGTGTGCATTGAGTGATTCAAACAAAATATATAAACAAATAAATATCAAAATAGATATATTCAATACATGTATTTTTTCTCTTCCAGGCTGAGTGCTGTGTAAATCCAAATGTTTCTGCCTTGGTTGGGACTATAGAGAATCATGCTGAATCAACCTCCGAGTCCGATACTGGCTCATTCACATTAACACGACAGCAACGACCTCAGCCACAAGTGGGTTCGAAACGTCGACCCAGGCAAACCGAAAAGCATATCAAATCGCAAGAGAAAATACTTCAAGATCTTAATAATTCGATGAGACTAACAGAACAACAGATACAACATTTAAACAGTTCGATGAGAATGACTGAACGAATGTGCGATAGAATGAATGATTCTAGAATATGTGAAAGAATAAACGATACTAGAATCAGTGATAGAATGAATGATTCCAGAATCAGTGACAGAATGAGTGATAGGTTAAATGATTCTAGAATCATTGACAGATCGAACGACACCCGGATTAGCGAACGACTGAATGATTCGCGCATAAACGATAGAATGAATGATGCGAGGATTGGCGATAGAATGAACGAGGCGCGCATGAGCGAGCGTATGAGTGATTCTAGAGACCGGCTGAACGATTCTAGAATAGAAAGAGAACGACACAATGATGTTAGAATTGAGAGAATGAACGAATCTCGGGATCGTTTGAACGATCCGCGAATGGATAGGGATCTTAGAGCCGATAGAATAGATTCAAGAGATCGACTGAACGATTCTAGGATCGATCGAATGAGTGAAAGTCGATTTGAAGACCGTAGGATGTCTGATTTAAATGCCAGCATTCGTATTGAAGGAAGCCCAAAAATGCGGTCTCACATAAGTCCCTTACGTATGCCTAGAACTAGTCCTAAGAACATCCCAAAGGAGCACCCGAGGCAGTCAAGTTTAGACTTAAACAAACCGGAATTTATCGTTCCACCACCGCCAACTCACTCGCCATTATCACCAAAAACAGAAGAGTCTCTTTTGTCTGACGACGACGATAGGAGAAAAGACACGGTATATTCTAATGAGCCAGAAACCTCAAAGTGCTTAGGACCAGATTCTCAATACGAGCCAGTGAGAGACGCAAAGGATGAGATATTAAAAACAAATCATCACCACTGCTATAGTGATACTAATACAATGGATTCTGGGTGGCAAAGTGGATCTGAAAAACAAGTAACAGACTAATATTACGTTGGCGGTTGGTTTTTGCATAATATTGTTTGCATAATTTTGAAATTTTTATATGTGCTTTTGTCTCATTTCTTGGATTAAAGACGAAAGGAAGTTTGGAAGAAATAATAATATATATTAGACAAATAATAAACGTGGCTTCTCTAGATATTTCTTTATCTGCAGTAATACCAAACGATGTTTATTTAAAATTAAATTGCAATAAGCGATTTCATACTACTACCGTTGCTGTCCACGAACCGACATTTTTTTTTTGTTTTTGCTTCCGACCATGGAGCAAAACTTCATTTTAGATAAGGTTTAGTTCTCAGAATACTATATTTAAAGATTAATGTCCAGTGAAGGTTTTATATGAAAGCTATTCTGTCCAATCAATTACAAAATATTTTTTTATTACTTTTAACAAGATTTCAATATTTAAGAACTTCATTACATTACGAAAATATAAAATTATTCCTTTATTGTCATATATCTTATCTTTAAATATGTTTTTATATATTTTTTCCGTGTACATAAAAAGCAGCCAGCAGGGTTCGCTTCTACTATTGATCTATTAAGTGAACCTTATTTTCTTAGCAAGCAATAAGTAGTAATATCAAAATATTACTAGTTTACTCTTTATACAATCTTCCTAATCCATCAGTAAATGGTTATTATCTATATTTCTAAATCACTTGCCCTATATTTTTCTAAATATGTATTAAAATAATTGATTAAAATCACTGTATCTATTTACGACACTTGTTTTTAATTATTTTATTATATTTTTAATTAAAGTCAAAAGTAATTATAAGACTTTACTCATGTGAATTTTGATATATTAAAACTTGCCATTATGATATAAATGAATGTGTATTTAGTAGTAATGTGCCAAGTAGTGATTCTTAGACATTTTATATTAAAGATCGACCAAATAAGATTCTTACATTGTTGTAACTTGTGAATGCGCTTTTATCAATCCTAATAAGTTGTATTTATAAACTACAATAAATCCCATGTTTGGATGTGCTTGATAAAAATTGTTTTTTTTTAATATTTTCATAATAAAAAAATGTTAACTAAACTAAACAAAAAAATGATTTCTTTCTACATGTTATAAATTGTAAACAAAGGTGGATCGTAGCTAGTAGGTATATACAAAGTTTTTAGGAGTAAATTTTTTCTTAGAATTTTGTAAATTTGTTTATATTCTAATACTCGTATTCTAAATGAAGCTGTGTTAATATTCAAGGTCGTACAATTTTATTGTGAGAACGTAAGTAATGGATGTGTAAATATTGACTACTTTTAATTTTTGCTAATTATTGTTATAATTAAGATGCTACGTTATTATACATTTCTATAACCGAATTATTTAATGTTTATTGAGATTACTTAAACCAACATAAAAATTTGAGGTTAAACACTAGAGTTAGAGAACGTCAGACTTGTTTATAAAGTCAATAAGAGATAACAAAAGGAACATTAGAAATTTATAATTTTTTAATTCAATATTATATAGTTTAATAACTATTGAATTTAGAAATAACTTTATAACGCACTTTTTGAATGATTTAATCGAACAAGTTTAAAACTAGCAATTTTTAAATTAAGTTTTGTTTGGTACTATTTACATTAGTTGCAGTAAGTCGTGTTTCTTTATGTATTTCAATTTTTTTAGTAGTATCAAATCGTTATTATCGACTCTATATTAGAATTTAGATAATTGTTTACTACATTCTGGCGTTCATCTCTCACAAATGTTTAATAACAGATTGTACTTTCTTTAAATATTCTGTATAAATAACTTATTTGTTTATTTGTATCTATTATTACATTTGCTATTTGGTCATTTAATAATTTTTATTTAAATTTTAAATAATTTTTATTATAATATGAAACATCTGTTTGATATTTTTTATTCTCAAGAACTATATAAAATTAAATGTACCGGAAACGAAATTATTTGTAATAAAATCGATTAATTCATATAAACGATTAATATACAACGTAATATGTAGAATTGTCATGTGATGTATATTTTTTCGAAATATGAAAGTAACGTTTATTTTCTTGATTGGTAGTTAGTAATGTTAGATTGATCAGTTGCAATGATTCTATTAAAAGACTGAAATCTTAAAATTGTTTTTATTTAATTCAGTTTTGAAAGTGCAATACAAATACCTAATAATGATTATCATTACAGCCGTTTAAAGCCCACAGCTGGATCTTTGGTGGGGCTTTTTTTTATTACTCTTATAGCCGTTGCTTTCTATTAATTTATATTTGCTCTCATAGCCACTTGTTACGATACTTTCGGGAAGATAGGGTGGCCCTTTTCTAATTCGGGAACTACACGGTAAATATTGTTATAATAAGTACTCGTATATTGCCTTAGAGATACCACTATAGATTACAGCGTCTGCTTTCATCTTCTTTACATTATTTATTTTGTTTTAGAAATAATACTAAGTCAATTATTGACTTGTATGTCAATTATATAGTCGTTCCATTCCCTCTAATATAATTGAAGATGGCGATGGTTACTTCAATATGGGAACAAGTGCTACTAGCGGAGGCTGGTCTATTCAAGTCTGTTTACTGTTTTTATTTTCTCTTCTAATATTATATTTAAGTGTACACAACTGAATGTTTTTTTAGTTGATTACGAAACTATAAATGTTTTGTTACAAATTACTGCAAAAATACTTGTATCCTCTCGGAGATACCTGTAGGAATTTTTAGTAAAAAACAAGGAAATTCATATTTGTCAGGTCAAAAATCAAATGCAATTCGAGCTTCTTATTTGTGGGGCCTTTCAGTATTCTATATAAACCCGCGGCAGTCCACTGCTGAACAAAGGCTTCACTCAAGGCGCGCCACCTAGCCTGATCTTCGGCTACACGCATCCAGTTTCTACCAGCCGCCTTGCGTAGATCGTCACTACGTTTTCCGAGTCTCGGTCTCCACTCCAGCACTCGTCTACGTGTCCAGTCCATTGCCACTTCAGTCTGCTAACTTGAAGAGCTATGTCGGTGACTCTGGTTCTCCGGCGAATTTCTTCATTTCAAATTCTGTCCACCAGAGAAACCCCGAGCTTATCGAGGAGACGGATTGTCAGTGTCCACGTTTCGGCACCGGCTTTTATAGGACTATAATTATAAATAGATTGTTAGATTGTATCTCCTTTTCTCATATAAAATTATAATAAAGTAAATAAGACCATAACTGTTATGACATTTTTTATTTCGTTATTTTTTTTAATATCTATCTAGTACTTAGTATAATACAATTGTGGAGTACTTAGTAAAATACAAGTTAAGAAAAAAAAATATTACGTATTCAGGAGCACCGCGACATCATAGAAAAGAAATCTAGTGTAATAGATATATTTTTCTTTTTATAAGTAATTTTTAATAAGAAAATTTATGGCCAATTCAAATAATACTTAGAGCATTCAAAAAATAAAACATTATGTTTAGTAAATTAAAGGAGAAAAAGAAGAATTAAATGATTCCATTATCCTGTTGATAGTAGAAGTACCTTAGTAAGTACGGACAATCCATTTCAACCACAATGTAACAATTATATTGGCATAATACTTTATACATGTTATTATACTGATAACACGAATTACAGAATTCTTCTTAAGATAAATCCAAATACTTGTCCGATTGATGATTTTTAAACAGATTTAAATTTGATTACCGTTTCATTATGATCAGTATTTACTCATGAAATTTTTTCGTATGACATTTCACTAGTTTTTAGTGCGGTTACATCATAAAACCACTAGATATTAAACTTCTGTTCTACTGGATCAGTATTGATAAAACTTCACTAATTATTGATCGTAAGATCTATCAAAATTTAACGGTTAAATTAAATTAATTATAGAACATACCCAAATAATCAATTTATAATACAAATCAATTTTCTGTAAAATCTATACACTGGTATTTTTTTCTCTTAAATAATAAAATTCATCCAATTTGCTTAATTAAGTTAAAGCAAAGAATGTACAATTTTGGCCGCAATATATTATTCAATCTAAACTACTCTAAATAAAACTGCAATTAATCTAGGTTAAATTGAAGACGGTATATTAGAATAGCAAAATTTATTATCCTGAAGTATATTAATGTCATTGAAACAATAATATTTATGAATAATATTCAGTAAATTTGTAAAGGACATTGAAGGCATTTAGTATGAGCATGTACTTCTTAACGTATAAACCCATTTATTTTTAAGACTAGCGGACTTAAATGCGTAAGCATTAGTTATTATTAATATATGATTCTAAAAATTAAGTAGCCACTAAATAATTAAGGCTTCCTTAAATTAAAATTAAATCACTTTCGCTTATAATTAATTTCGTTGTAATTTTAGTTGGTAATTAACACAAGAGTTCGATCGTAAAACTGCTGCTACTTGCTAGTAGTGTCATTTTAATCTATATGATAACTATCATTTGCAGGAAAAATTATATATACAAATTTATCTCTTTACAAATATTTTTTTTGTTTCGTTTTTCATTTCTTTTACAAAATGTATATTCGTTATGTTCTCTATATCTTATTAATATTTTGAAGGGGTTTAGACGAGTATTAGACGCAGAACTTTTTCTGCCAGAAAAATGGGCGGTATTGAATTATATTTTGATGACGTAAGTGTTACAATTAACTCGGTACACAATGTTGTTTTTTCATACTTGATAATTCCTTGTATATTTTCAAAATATTTCTTTTCTCACTTAAAATTTGACTGTAAATAAAATTATAAATCATTATTAGTCTAAAATGTTCATTTAATTCTTATTATTCAAATGAATGTAAATATTTTTATTACATATTGAACAATTATTATTTAACGAATTATTTCCTAATGGCGAAATTATTAATTTTTATAATCTAATACATTTAAGTACTATGCTGACCATATTCAATAATATCTCATAAGCATTGGCCCACGTATAGTTTAGTTATAGTATAAAGTTAAAGTAAATATAATTATATCCTAAATGATACAATTTATATTTTGTATTAAGATATAACATTTGTTGATATAAATGATTTGTAAGGTTTCAGTGGTCCTAAACAAAGTGTATATTATTTACATTTATTTGAATAACAAATGAACTTTAAAGGATTTAGTAGAATAATGCTAGTCCTAAACTGACAAGGATCAGTAAACAGCTGGATGTCAGTAATTTAGAGCTGTTTTCGGGCATTGTGTGTAAAACTAGTTTGTTGTCCTGTGTGTGCTCAGCGACCGTTGCCGGTGTGCCGTCCATGTCGCCTAGCTTCTGATTAGCCACCTTCAAGTTTTTCAATAGTGACATATATTCTGGAACAAAATGTTTTTAAATTAAAATTCTTTGACTAATCTTTTACAGTATAGGCTGTTTAAATGAACAGCCTATACATATGGAATTTGTTGCTGCTAGGGTGAGACAAGCGAAGTCTCTCCCGATTTTCAAAAAGCTTGTCAAAAATAACTATCTTTATACATATCTATGTATCTTTTATTTATTCATTCCATAACTAACATAATTGTATCCATCCTAAGGTTGTCTGGAAGTAATCGCTATTAGCGATATGACCGCCACTTCTATATAAATATGATAATCAATAATCGTATAACTTTGTTTTTGGTGTGCCATAAGGAATATATCTAGTCAAGGAAGTCACAAGATGGACTGGCTTGCTTGGAATGCCTAAAAGAGGAAGACCATTAGAAATATGGTCCGATGAAATATAAAAGATTGCAGGAATTGCCTAAATCTCCATTGATCAGGAAAGATTAAAATGGAAGAAATTGGAGGAGGCCTATACTCGATGAGAGGTCCTTAAGAAAAAAAAATGCTATGTAAATATTTGTAAATAGTTTAATTTATTAAGGAAATAAAGGGTTATATTATTATTGTTAGTTACATTATACATATACATTATATACATTATATATATATATATATATATATATATATATATATATATATATATATATATATAGTAATTAGTAGACTCTACGGTTCGGTTGTCTTCCGTAGAGTCTACTATACCTGAAGATGCCTCGTGTTGGGGCGAAACACGTGTCGTTTACAAGATGGAAAAGTGATAATGTGTGTTTGGTGTTGTGTATAGTGGTTGTTGAAAAAACAAATTTAAGAGAGAGAGCAACGCACCTGACTTTTTGGCAGCGTTGGGATCCGTCCAGTTCACTTTAATGATGGTGGTGAGAGACACCTCATAGACCTTGTTTGCGTCAGCACTAGAGGCCACTGCTCGGCGTTTTCGTCCGTACCCTATTGCTCCATTGCTGCATTGGACCTGTGCATAAGTTTACATATCAAATAAACTGAGGAGGAAGAAACAAATTCCGCCAGAATAATAACAACAAAAAACAATTTAAAGGTATTCCTTTTAAACAATCCCCTTCAATAAATCTATTAAAATATAAGTAACTAAATTGAAGACCTGACACCAACACACAGAAGTCACAATAAGAAGATTTCAAGTGATTAGTCATAAACCATAAGCATTGTCTTCATGTACACTTCATGAACGACCAATTGGTTCAGTGGCGGGTGGCAGATACCCGCATCGGAATAAATATGTGTATGACCCAGAGATATTTATTCCGAGTCTGGTAATCCTGCTAAAACGCATTGGACAAGCGTGGTGGGTGGTTCCTCCAGAAATGAGGAGGCCCGTACTCAGCAGTGGGACGTATATATATGGGCTTTGAAAAAACGATAAGTATCTGTACTCTTAATTATATCTTTGTTTTGAAAATTAAAACTTTAGAGAATAAAGAGGACAATACCACTTTTCACCACAAACGGCGTGTTTTTGTTTCGACTTTTTTGGTGAAAAGTGGTATTGTGTATTTGACTTTGTCAGTGTAAGTGACTATAGCGAGGTCTTGGAGGCTTTGCTGACGACTGTTTCACAGTAAGTAATTCTCTATACACTTTCGCAAACACAATATTTTTCTGATTTGTGTTCGCGGATCTCAGCAGTTTGACTGTCCATCTTTATAATGGATTTTCGTAAATCAACGTTTGACTCAAACAACAAATAAAGAATAAAGGAAAATTATAATAATATGTTTAATACATAATAATAAGGCATAACGCCGTTAGCCTAAGCCTATATGTAGCATAGGTCAGCTATACTCAACCTGCGGTCCGCCGGGCTTTTGTGGTTGGCCCATCTGGTGTTACTTTATTTAAAACCATTGAAAATTTCGCGCTCATAAGAAAAATTGAGAGCGCGCTAAATAAATAGGTTAATAGCTTACTATATTATATTTCTATTATTGATGCGGTAAGTTGGTATAATACACGGAAACTTACTCATTTGTTAATTAAAAAATATTTGATTAACAGCAGACGTGTGATTGTATCACTGCAATACATCATTTTAGTATGTCTGTAAATGCGACAAATCAAGTGTTTGGATTTGATGTTTTGCATTGGGCGTTTTTAGTTCCGTATCGAGCGAGTGAGACCGCGGGAATCCTCTTTCCTTGGCTTCCATACTTCCATGTTCGTGTCGTTTTGTTTGCCGGTAGTGACTTGTTTTGAATTTATTTACATGGTATAATACAATTGTGTCACAACTTAAGAAGGTATTACCTAATTTTATTAATTTTTTTTGTACGGCCCACTACACCACGACTAACATAAGAATACCGATTGGTGACAATACCAATATTGTTCAAATCTGACCGTCATATATAACTTGTTGTAATATGTTTGATTATTAAGTAGCCTTTATACTTTTTTTAATTGTAAAGCCACTTTTAATACACCTTAGTGAAGGAGGTATATTGTTCCAGCATTTTGTTGCAGCATTCACGGGTAATTTTCCATAATAAGGAAATTACCCGTGAATGCTGTAGTTTTATGCTGGTGTTCTATTATTAGGGGATGCTTTTCTCTCTTATGATGAGATGGAACAAATTTGAACTTTTCATACAGATATTTCGGATTCTCTAAGGATATAATATTCTATATGGATTCCCATATAGAATATTAAATTGCTTAAGCCTATTAAACTAGTCTAGCGTACTAACCCCTTGGCATTTGTCAAGGCATACGGTGACAGTTCCACGGAATTGCACGTAGGTGGTGTCGGGGAACTTGAAGGCTTTGAATTTAGCGGCGAGAACGTCGCCGTCGGTCGTCACGAAGTTGTCGAACAAGTAGGGGTCAACGGAACATCTATAATTAACACAAAAATAATCTATTAGTGTTCCTCATACCGGCTATTAAACCCTAGATTGCCCAGCAAGTCATTTGGACTGTTTGTTTACTAAAAAATATATATATATTTATAACGATACAATTTCTTAAAATGTTGTGGCTTTGCATACAGTTGTATGCCGTTTTAGACACATCTGACTTTTCATAAAGCAATGCAGGGCTCCATTAACTTGATTACCAGTTTTCATTTCACACCTTTCAATGTTACCTTCACATGGGGATAAAATGACCTTCAGAAATGGGCAAAAATTATGGGCTGTAAAAAATAGCTTACCCATTGAAGACAATAGTTTCTTGTTGTTTGTCCGTATCGGTAACGTGCATGTAGCTGACGAGTAAACCATAAACTGGCGCCGAGGTATTGTCCAAGAAGATTTCCATGGACAGAGGTGTGCCGGGGCTCACGGATATCTCACCCGATACCCTGAAAGTAAAAAAATTAGAAAATTTATACTTGTTTTCTAATAATACATATACCTTGAACTAGATGGTTAAAAACATTACTAGTACCGGAGTGACATAGTGTACTCAAAATACTAAACCTAGGTTATCTCATATAACCTAGGTGTCAGATGACCCCCTCTATGGTGGATGCATGGAGGTTAAAGAAACAACTGGTCAATTACATGACCAGTTGTTTCTTTGGATTGTAAAAGAGTGACCATGAATAGTGAAGAATACTCTCCATATAGGCCGATGTTCCAATCTCTCCTTTCTATTCGCTTCTTACTCGCTTTCAATTTCTCATTGTAGATTTAATTGTTGAAAGAGGTATATGATATATAGATAGATGCTTAGATGGTTTGGGCATATAGAGAAGATGGATGAAAGACGACTGGCAAAAGAAATTTACCTTGCGAATGTTGATGGAAGGGCCGGAAGAGGTAGACCACGAAAAACTACCTTGACCAAATTGCTGAACTTTTTAAGAAAGGCCAGGTCAAGAGTACCGGCGGGCTTGTATGAGGAGAATAATGAGTGTGGAGGAAGCAAGGGAAGTATGCCGAGATCGTTCATTGATAAGTTTACAAAAATTGTAAACTTATCAATGAACAATAAATATATATATATATATATTATTATCGTAGCAGATGGAGATCTGTGGTCTCTGCCTACCCCTACGGGAGACAGGCGTGACGATATGTATGTATGTATGTATGTAAGAGGTATATAGAGTTATATTTATAGGCTTTAATTACTTACTGTTTTCCATTTTGTTTCACCACGGCACCCAGAACTGGTTCAGGAGCATGACCTTCTTCATAACGGGTAATATTCAGGACGCTGCAAAAAAAGAATTTAATATAATGATAAATTATGTTAAAGAATCAAACGATGTATTTTTATAGTAATTATTTCAAGTTACCCACAATACATATGTACACACGCACCCTCTATACACACACCTCATCACGACAGTATATGGAAAATCTTTTATGGGATAGGAAGGCAAACGAGCAGGCGTGTTACCGGATGGAAAGCAATCAACGCTGCCCATAGACTTCCGCAGCGCCATAGGCAGTGCGGAAGCGTTGCCGACCTTTTAGAAAAGTATCATTATAGGAGTAGGAATGAGAAGGGGAGGGGTAGACGAAGGGGGAGGGTGTTGGGCTTCCGGAACTCGGCCGCTCACAGTACGAAGCGGGGTACGCTACCACTCAGACACCGAATTTCTGCGGGAGTGTGATACTTCCCCGGGCGAGCTGGCCCATTCATGCTACAGACAAATATTATGCCATTCTTGACAAAGTGTTCGTTTGCAGCGTGGCTCTACCACTAAAAGGCTAATGTTAAAATTATTTTTAACGTTATTGCTAGTGAGAATCAAAATTTTTTAAGATGAATTCTTACTCAGGTTCATTGAAGTCCAATGGGAATGGCTCAACTGCTCTTCTCGCTACGGCGTGCTGTTTCCCCGACACCATGCAGCGGACTGTCAGCGTTTCTTGTCCACCGTCGGCCAGTTCGATCACTATTGTCCGATAGAAAGTTATTCTACCCTGAAATTAAAGGAAATTAAACAAATACTTGATAGCTGCTGGAACGCTTCGTATTAACTTTTATTTTTATCTAATTTCATTAAATTAAACAAAAATTTAAAAAAAATTAGATAAAATTTTCTTTTTATCTAATTTCCATCCATTATTATAAATTATTAAAAATTGTAAGAAATTATAGAAATCGAGAAAGATCCGAGACATGGGTTAGTGGCAACCGCGGTAGGCAGAATTCAAAGCATGGCCAAAATTCTGGTAGCCATGGTTGCCATCAGGCGAGGTATCGGCTAAGATAAAGCTACTCAATTTCTTTGCGTTGGTTAGTAGTAGGAGGTGGGAATAAATACCAATGAATAGACAATAGCGTCTACGTGAGTAATATAATCCGATGCGTCTAGCATACGCGTGGATTCGGTGACACCGTTTATACATTAATGAGGCCGATGTTAAGCAGTATAATGGTATTGCTGTATTCATATATAATATTCGTTAGTAAGTGGCATACTTTTATCTACATTTTTAATATGTATTTGAACTAAATAAATCTAATCTTCGTCATCAACAGCTTGAAGCAGTTCACACAAGCCTCTCTTGAGACGTCCGATTTTCCGTTTTACGCATTCAATCTCTGCCTGCTACTTTGAGCAGTTAAGCGCTCCATGTGGCTGGGGAGGCGTGTCATATTACGTGTGCTAATAAATAATCTCTACTCCAACACTCATTTACTTCAGCGGAAATAAAATATGTACTAATCATACATACATATGTATATATATTCAAACATGTTTCCGTAGAGGTTGACAGAGACCACAGATCACCATCTACTACGATCTCGGCATACTTTCTTTGCATCGTCTACACTCATCACTCTCTTAATACAAGGTCGCCGGTTAAGAATATTTTTAACTTCGTCTTTTTTAGGAACTTCGGCAATTTGGTCAAGGTATGTTCTTCTTGGTCTTCTCCTACTAACTCTTCCATCCACATCCGCAATGTGCTAGTCATTCGCGTAAAATTGCATTTCAAGTTTTCTACCATTTGACTATTGACTGTAATATTTATCTAACACAAGCTAATAATGTATTATAGCTCAGTTGGAATAGCCATTCCAACAAGAACTCTAGTAATAATAAAACATTACCAGTCTTTTTTTATAAAAGAAAAATGTTAAAAGTAAAATTTGCTTACATTTAAATTATTGATAACCCGGGTCACGCCACATTTGTAATGATCTTGCAAGTCAAGCATGTACGTTGCCTCGTTGTTTTCTATTATAGGAAGACAGGGCTTATAATCTGCAAAAAAATATATATCTAATTAATATTGTACAGTTTCTTTTATTTGGGTATGTTCACATTGATAACATATTTTAAATATTCACATATTCAGATTGCAAACGTTACATCATTTAAAATATCGTCTGTGTTGTAATTTGGTTCACCGAACTAAGAGTTCAGTAGTTTTAGATTTTATTTCAAATATCCATGAAGGAGATATTTATTTTAAAATGGACGCTATGTTTGACCCAGTGTTTCCTACTGGGTATTCTTTTATTCGACAAAAATATATATATATTCCTGTAAGTAATAAAAACACATTGCATTGACTTAACCCTTAGTACTGCGCTCATATATTGTATGTGAGCTAAAGCATCATATATCAAAGGAACAGAATAAAATGGACTAAAGTAGAACACAATAAAATAGGATAATTTTTAGCCACAACAACAACAGTATACAAGCAATAACATTTTGATCTTTATAAGCGCGTATGTTATTTATTTCTTTCAAGAAAAAGAGTTTTTTAAACAATTTAGAAACAATTTTCTCTTTTTGAAAACATCTTCACAAGAGTTAAGAATAGTGATGGACCATGGTACCATGAGTGAAACAACTGTATTGGGGTAGTATCACACCCTTACATCTATACCATATGGGTGTGATACTTTCCAATCGAGTTGGTCAAGGCGTCAAGTGAGTGAATAAATGCGGTCTCTTTTTTCTTTTTCTTGTTTCTTATTTTTTAATAAATTAGTGGAGACATTGATGCGATACTCACGAGCGGCGAAGGTTTTGTATTATCAGGTGACCCGGTTGCTCGTTTGCCAACTTCCATAAAAAAAATTCAAGATTCTTTAAAGATATTAAAGGTTTATTTCAAGGTGTCAATGGATAAAGAAAGTATTCGATAGAATTTCACATACTGTGTGTGACAATGATAAATTGTTCTTTAAGGGAAATTCCCGAGACATTCGCAAAGTTACTTGATTTGTTCTTTTCATTGAAAACATTATATAATATTTATATGCGCACGTTTGGCTCCATTGATGTGTCAATTCAGAATGGTCACGAAGCAAAGATTTATACGTTGTCTGCTACGAAGCTGACTGACTCTATTGGTGTCGGTTTTTTGCAGAGTAAGTGACGCTAGCAATAAATTCACAAAACTGCTCACCTATAAACGTACTGACGGGTGAATAAATTAACTGCTATGAAATTCAATATATTACACCGTTTTACGATATATACAAGTATAAGGCGGCATTTAAATCTGAACCAAATCTTTCGAACTTTTTTCTAAATTTGAATTCTTTGGGAAAAATAAAATGTAAAAAATAAGATTGAATGGCAAGTATACACTGACAGTTCCTTTGCAGTACAAGTTTATCGCTTAGAGAGCTATGCAGAGAGCTCCTCCTCATGGTTCAAAGTGAAAAATTCCGCCGGAGAATCAAAGCTAACGATATAATTCTTCGAGCCAGTGAAGTGAAGAAGTAATGGCATAGTCGTGTTTGTTGGAGACCCGACAATCGTTGGAGTAGACGATTTCTAGAGTGGAAATTAAGTCATAAGCCAACGCTTCCGTAATACCTATGGTGTTACGGATGTCTATGGGCGGCATTATTTGCTTTTCATCAGGCAGCACGCTTGCTCGTTAGCCCTCCTATCCAAGAATAAAAAAGTAGCGTGGGACAGTTGAAGTTATGATCTGTCTAGGGTGGCTCTAGCATCTGGCAGAGACTGGATGCGTGTAGCCGCATTTTGGGCTAGGTGGTTGACGATAAAGATACTATAAACACTATACATTGGCGTAACTACATATGGCTACCATTACGTTTTGATTTCAGTTAAATGCTACCCGCATCTCGTTCTATACAAAACTTTCACCATTAAGTCAGTACAAAAATGTAAGATCAAAAAGATATTTCACGTCAGGCTTGCACAATTAAGTACACAATAAGTGTGCTTTTATTAACAACAATGCGAAAGTGAAAGTGTCAGATAGCCCAGCTCGTTTCACACGCACCATTCTAATGTCATTCATTCAGAGATATTGTCTCTCGCAAGTCAAACAAAGTAAGAACGCCGCATTGCCATTGTTTTGTGGGAAGCCATCACGTTTTGTTTGTACGTCTCAGTAGAATCAACAGCAGTGTGAGGAAGGAAATTGAAACTCATGATCTCATATCTCACCGAATTAAGCGCTTTATCAGTAACAAGATACTATTCAAATATATTCCGAAGATGTGGTAATTTATGGTCTAACATGCGTATTTAGTTCGGCAAAATATCACACACAATTTTACAATATTTGGTCTTTTGAAGTTTTTGACATAAATTCACTAGCAGCGTTCCTCTATGATGGTTGGATTGACATCATGCGGTCTTCACAGTTTCGTTTATATAATAAACCTATTATCGTAACGCTCTATGGAGCAGGATGCAAGTGTGAACAGCAATGGAAGCATCAGGGTGCTGTTGCATCTTTGTTTTTCCTTTCTACATAAATTTTACAGTCTACAATTCTAAGGAAATACTTTAGGAACATTTGAAGTAGTGTTTAAGTTTTATGCTAAAGCAAATTCCCTTGAACGCAGCAGATTAGTTTAACTTTAGTGCAAAATAGACACAAACATAATGCGCCAGCAAGCAAACGAAGGCAATCTATGTAGTTATTTGCTGTAAGTAAACAGCTAGGGTAATGTGTGAAGAGAAATATGCTTTACGCTGCAGACGATGTTGATTCAGGTAAAATCAATAATCACCTTTTAGCTGCTCAAGGTAGGAGATTTTTCGATCGCCATCCATTGGTATGGTGACAGCCATTACTTCTGGCGTGCATTGTATACGGGATTCGGAACCTGTAAACAGTTGAAAATGATTTTTGAATATCATAAATTATAGATGAATACCGATTGAAGTATATACATATAAATATTTATATATAAACATCACGTGTCACTGTGTTCATTCACGCTATTCTTCGAAACCAGCCAATCGATTTGAATGAAATTTTGGGAATGCGTTTAGTTGGTTCCAATTTGAAGGACAGGATATTTTTGGGTTCGCTGTAGTTAAGATCTTTTTAACGGGGGTGTGTGGCATGGAGACGTTTGCCCGGGCCTACTAGTAATATAATAAATAATAATATAACACTAGTTACACTCCTAGTCCTTTAATAAAAGTTTCTTTTAGCCACACAACAGTCCTTAATATTGCCGTTCCCCAAAATTGAAGGAGTGTTGCTATTACTCCAATGTTTTGCGGACGGATTGGAGGAGATTATTAAAAATCCGACATAATAATTATATTTAAAAAAATGCATTTTTGAAAAGCGAAAAATTTTGAGTAAAATATTAAATATCAAATGCGAAATTTCGCAATCGATATATAACTTTTTAACGAACACACGAATAGAGGAGACAGAAAACCAGTGAATAAAATTATTTCAAAGCAGTTAGAATTAAATGAAATCGCTTTAAAAAGGCGTATCAAAACTTTATGCAAAAAACCGACCGGTCCACGAATTAGCAAACCGGCGTGACAAGTGGACAAACGCGTGACCTCTGCAATAGTGACGCATTACATTACATCATATCGATTATAATCAAGGTTTATTTATAACTCAGGGCTCAAGTATGACGATGATAATGTATTATTTGTTATTCTCTAATGTTCAATTATTTTATTTTTTTATGATTACCTGACGAGACGTTATGTAATTTAAATTTTGTAAAAATCCAAATAAAATGAGTTTTTTCACATGGCAATCACACTTGACGCCACTTATGTTCTTATCTTTACATTTGTCAAGCTATATAATTTGACACAAAATCAGCTAGTCGTAATAATTTGTAAGCAAGGACATAACTTACTGTAATTGATGTATGCAAATATAACTATTGTGCTGATATTATTTTGAAAGAAAAGCAATTAAAGTATAACAGGCGGAGATACTTAAATGTATGTAATGTATGTTACATACATTTATAATGTGATTGGAAGATTCATTAAATATATAATTATGTAGATATGGCAGATTCTATGTGAGCGAAATAGATTAAGGGAATTGTATAAGAAGTGAAGGAAAAATAAAATAACGATGATTATATCGAAAGTAAATGTTTTATTTTACATAATTTATGATCCAAATAATGTGTTATTACACAATTTTTTAATATTTTACTATTAAAAACATGTGTTTGGTAAACAATAATGTTATAATTCGAATTTCTTAAATGTTTTTATTTCTTGAAAAATAGCGATGTATATAATATAATATAATGCACTCGAATTGCATTAAGCGCATTTTGACATATTTTGGAAAATTAAAAGTTCACGATTGCATAGGCTGTAATACTGTAAGCCAACCGTTTTTACCTATTTCATTATAATATAGTCACATAATAAATGGCAGCTAATAATTTATGCACGACAATTTTAACTGATGGGTATTTGATTACATATTTCATACGTATTTAATAAGTGTCAATCAAGCGGGTTTTATTTATCGTACTATGGGTAAGAAGGTATTGTTAGCAGTCATGTGTCAGAAGCAGTAATGGAAAAAGTTCACGCAATTTCTCTTAAGAACTTTTAAGACTGCTCTTAAAGTAACACATACAACTTTTACAACGGCCGCATAAAGTTTGGAGGAAAATAATGAAAATCAGAACTCACGAAAGATAAATATTCAAGTTGATGCATTGTGTTGTGCATAAAAAGTGAAGTATTATAATTTGAAGAGGTAATAATGAGAAACTGCTTGCTTAGAAAAAAATGAGCTTGTTGGTAATTGGCTGTCGAGAGTATGCATAAGTAAATGTGAAAGGAAAGGGAGTGTTAATTCGCAGTCGTTCCCTTGTTCTTCCGGACAAGATATTCCGTCCTTATTGTTTGTATGCAAATGATAGAGAAAGCATTATATATCAGCGCGTTAATTTTTAATTTTTTTAGTGACAGTTTAAATGGCACAGTGCTGATGGCTAACCCATCTTTCTTTCTATCTTGGATGAGGCTCATAGGATCGATTCTTACATCATGATTAATATTTGTACGCTTTGTACATATTTATTCTGAGTTTGGGCGTTAGTCCTAGTTCTCTTTGTTTTTTGTTCTTTGCTTGCTTTGTGTTCAAAAAATGATATACAAAATAAACACATGTGGTAATAAATCTGACATCTTTGTCTCTATATATATATAAATATATATATATATATATATATATATATATATATATATATATATATATATATATATATATATATATATATATATATATATATATATCAGAATTATTTTGTTAATCTTGTTAAAACTCAAATACGGCTCGAACGATTTGAATATTTTTTTTTTTTATTAAAATATGGGGAAAACATAAAGGAATAGCGTGAAAAATTAAATATTCTTTTTCTTCGTTTAACAAATTACTTTCAATAGATTCGTGACGTCACGTAGCTTTATCGTCTAACAGACGTGTTGTTATACAAAATTGTCGTTTTTTAGTACGACTTTGAAAAGTATTGCATACCTAAGTACTAACATACCAGAAGATAAATACGGGGGAACATAAATTGTAGGTAAAATGAAGTTCACCGGGCCATCTAGTTATATATAGAAAAAAAAAAGAAAAAAGGGATTACTAAATAATATATTATCTTTATAAACTTTCAAAAAAGAATATCTGAGGTTTTCTACGTCTATAAGAATGCACGGTATTTGTCAACCTATGAGAGTATAAACATTTATTTCTTATTTTCATGATATGTGTAATAAGTACATGGAACAAGTTTCACGAATAAGCTACTATAAAAACAATGATACATTAGTTAAGTGTGACTGGCTAATTTATTCTTAATAAGCTTAATGTCGGTTATAAATAAGAATGTTCAAAGCGTGCAGCCTGTAAAAATATATTTCCACTTTTATAGTAATATACAATTAGGTAATAGTAGCAGGTTTCGTTGTTTATTTTATTATATTATATAGTATATATATTATATAGTATCTGAAGGGAATTGTACATTAAAAAATAAATAGTAAATGAACAAAAGGAATACTCATTCCTAAGAGGAATTTGGTTCAGTCAATTTTAGAGATATCACGAAAGACAATTAACACATTTGGGTACGGAAAGCTTAAATTAACAGTATTAAAGCACTTATATTTGTGCAATCGAATGTAAGGAGTTGAAAGCAAAATAATATTAAGAATAAGTGTACCTAATATAATGCCTATATAGTTTCAATATCTGGGGGTTTCTAATATCATCTATCTCTGTTCCAAGGATAATCTAAAACTTCTCACTCTTTCTCATCGCATTGGCTTTATCTTTACATCTTTCGCCTTAACGGCTATAAAGCTCTGGAACTACATTCCTTTTGACACTAAAAAAAGCCTCAAAATTACACATTAAAGTCAAAGTACGACAATTTTTGAAGTTCTGTTGATAAGAATGAGAGTATTTGCAGCACGGTGAATGTTACGTTTTTTTTATTTTAATATTTTATTTTCTTGTGAATTATATATATATATTTATATATATATATATATAAATATATATATATATATATATATATATATATATATATATATATATATATATATATATATATATATATATATATATAACCCTACCTTCTTTAATTTAAATATTTAATCAACGCCAAAGAATTGCAGATAAGTCGCTGGCTTTTGTGAAACTTGTTTATTAGAGATTTAAATGTGTTTTTTATAGAAAAGGAAAGCAAAAGTTATTATTTGTTTGATTGCAACGTTTACAACAGTAGTTCATTCGCATAATAACGACACGGGAGTCTATAAACGTTTCTATAATATTTGCCACCAGCGTAAGCTTGCTATCTATCAAACTATAAGTAAACTTAACGTTGCAGATGAAACACTAGTTTCCGGGTTCGTCCAGACAGGCAGGAGTAGTTCGTCGCCCGTTCCGCTCTGGCGCGGTGCACGCCGCGTGTGAACCCAGCCTTATTATTTCGGGGAATCGTCGGGAAAGTTATCACTAACAATAGCTATAAATCCTGCTCCCATTCTTTTATTATAATCCAATCTAATACAATAGAATAAAAGGAATACTAGCTTGTTTTTTTTTTTAATGTAAACGCATCTGAAATGCCTATGGGGTTGCAAATGTTTATAGATGGTGTTGATTTCTTTCATTAGGCGACACGTCTGCCTCCTAATCCCATGAAAAAAAAAACATTAGCTAACTAACAATTGATATAAACGAGGGCGACTTATCCTCGTAACTGAAATTCTTTTTCCAACACAAAAACGTTATCTTTTATGAACAAACGATTCAACCGCCTCAGCAATATAAAAAGACTAGTACGAAGTGTATATTTTTTGCTCATTACAAAAGCTTCTACCTTACAATTCACCTTAAAGGAAAGTGTCATATCTACTAACTGGATGAGTGATCCGGTACTATACGTTTCTTTATAAAATTATTTGTGCATTCAACCACTCTGTAGGGCCAGATATCTTTTGTATTACCTTTACCTGTACCTTTGATATTTTCGAACTGATACGACATATTTATGTACGGTTTTCCATCAGATGACACGCCTGTTCGTTTGCCTTCCTATCCCATAAAAAAATTGTGAACCGTTTCTAACAGTAAGCTCAAGAACTCTTTTCACTCTCATAATATGTAGATGAACATCAGAAATAGGATTCGTCTGCTGTGTAGACTGCTCAACCATGTGTTTATTTTAATTATCAAATCCAATTAATATATGTTCATACACACTGCGACAATGTTTTAAGACTCTGCAATCTCAAGGGCTAGAATGTAACATAAACCCGTGCCATGATTACAATGAAATATATTAGTTTGTGAGTGTTCATGAATAATTATTTTATAATATACTGTGTGTACTACGCTTTTAGATACTTCAACGGAGACCATTTAAATCAAAACTCTATTATACACAAAGTGTTGGTAACTAAGTCTGAGTTATCCGCGAGTTCTTGTAATATTTAAGTACTTTAGATTTTGTTTAAACTTAGGCATTAAAATATAGAAATTATTCAAAACTTACATACTTTAAATGATCGTTGTTGGACCTAAAACAAAAAAGTAAAAGATTTTTTTATGGGATAGGAAGACACGAGTAGACGTGTCACCTGATGGAAAGCAATCATGATGGGTGGCGCACCCATAGATATCCACAGCGCCATACGCAGTGCGGAAGCGTTGTCGGCCTTTAAGGAAAGTGACATTATGGGAGTGAGAGGGGGAGGGGGAGAGTGTTGGGCCTCCGGAACTAAGGAAAGCTCACCGTACGAAGCGCGGTAGCTAAGCTACAACTCAGACGCCGGCTTTCTGTGGGAATGTGGTACTTCCCCGGGCGAGCCGGCCCATTCTTGCTACAGACAAATAATATGCCATTCTTGACAAAGTATTCGTCTGCAGCGTGGCTCTACCAATTTTAAAATATTTGACAAGCTTCGACATTTAATTTTTAAAATTTTTAAAGTCAAGATCTTTGATTCATCTTATGAATACGCAAAAGTAACACAAATAATATTCCAAGTGAAATAGAAAGAGATCTAGTTGTCACATAAACACAAAGAAAAATTCCATCCTCACCGCTGGATAAAGCGATCCAGTACGATGCGTTTTTCCCGGAACTTCTTTCTACGTACTACCACTCCGTGGAACCAGACTTTAAGTGTTATTTACGAACCGATATGGGAATAATCAAAAACAAACCTATGCATATCTCAAAGGAAGGAAATAATTATCATTTTTAAACCTTTTTTTTAATGTAAACGCATCTGAAATGCCTATGGGGTTGCAAATGTTTATAGGTGGTGTTGATTTCTTTCATTAGGCGACACGTGTGCCTCCTAATCCCATGAAAAAAACATTAACATGCTTAGCAGTAAAGGAAGTAGTTTGATAATCTCAAAGATCACATATAGAGCCATGGGCCGTAACTAGTAAAATTCTTGAACCGTAAAGGAGTGCGCACAAAAACACTTCCGCGGACATACGATGCACACCTAATATATACCTCAACAGATTGTGAAATACAGGCTGTTGTTTATAGAAATTGTATCATCGTAATCTTCTCCTGCCTATACATATATACATTTTTTTTAAAAGCCTATATATGTCTTGCTGTTGAGCATGACCCTCTCCATTTCTGGAGGAACGGACGTTAAACCCACCACGCTTGTTCAATGCGGATTGGCGGGGTTACAAGATTCGGAATAAATATTTGTAATCCCTACATATATTTATTCCGATGCGGGGATCGAACCCGCGACCCGGACTTGACTGCGGGCGAGTGGCGGGGCCCTCCACTGCCCTGAACCAATTGGTTGTCATATATATATATATATATATATATATATATATATATATATATATATATATATATATATATATATATATATATATATATATATATATATATATATATATATATATATATATATATATATATATATATATATATATATAAATTTCCTGTTAAAAATAAAACGGTTTTAAAACATGTATCGATTTTGATAATTTGTGTAATTAAATTTATATTATGAACAAAATACAATTGGTAAAGAAATAAGTTTGTATAACATTTTTTTTTTATTTTTTTTATATATTCACGCCTATCCCCCGCAGGGGTTGGCAGAGACCACAGAGCTCCATCCGCTGCCATTCATCGCAGCGAAACGGCTCGTCATTGGTCGCTTTTCGCCCTCGTGAGAATCAGGACGTGACGGGTGGCGAACCACGTCGCCGTCATTTTTCGACAAATTAGGTATATTAAATCTAGTCTTTTTAGTGAATCCCACGAGCCGCAAGGGAGGATGGAGGTCAGCCCCAGCAGAGCCCTGCATGCTGAGGTAAGGCACCATAGTCCCCGGGGGAGCCCGACCCCGGGACGATCGGCACGTTTACGACTAGGCTCGCCCCTAGCCACGCATCCATTGGCACGGCAGACCGTGGATTGGCGGAGAGGAAGGGAAAGGATAGAGAAGAAAGGAAGGGGGGGCAGGAAAGGAAATGCGCATTGGGGGGGTTACCAGACTCGGAATAAACATTTAAAAATCCATATAAATATTTATTCCGATGCGGGAATCGAACCCGCGACCATTGACTCCGCGGGCGGAGAGGTTCGCCACTGAGCCAATCGGTCGTATAACATTAAAGATAAATTTACATTTTTTTTAAAAAATCTTTTAAAGATGTTTCAATGCTGGGTAATATTTTTCCCGAAACGAATCTGCGATCTGAAGATTGATTCTTGGAGCGAAGGTTTCACCACTGTGCAAATTAAGCTGAAGAATACATTATAATAGATTTCATGAATATTTAAATACCCTAATTGAAGTAAGTATGTTATGCTAGACACGCAGGTTGGAGATCATGGAGTCTATATTGATGGACATTACTGATATGCATTTCGGGCGCTACGTGTTTGTGTCTTTGTGCATATCTAAAGGAAATATAAATACAAGTTGGTCGAAAAAGAAAGTCTTGACTACGTAATATCAGGGAGTGGACCGGGATAGTGAGTGCTCCAGAAATGCTGTACCTCGCGAAGGAGGAGGAAAGTTGTGCTGAATTGGCTGCCAATCTTCGCAAGTCGGAGAGGCACTCTTAGAAGATGAAAGGTAAATATTATTTGTAACTGAAGTCGAGAAAAGACAACCACCTGTATTTTGATGTTCATAGTGCGTAACCATCAGATAACTTTGGACCTGTTTATACGTTGTTTAAGACCTGTCTTTTATAAAGCAGGACCAAAATTATCTGTAAACATGTTTGGTAAAAGAGAACCATTCTGAGATGGAGATAATGTGGTGAATGTTACTTTATGTTTTATGCATTTATGATGTAGGTGACGTAAAATATGTTGAAGACTATGGTGGAAGGTATAATATGCGTTGAAATAACAACGTATATTGCGTGTGGTCATTAGCTACTTTGATTTGACTAAAATTAGACCATGTTGCCTTCAATTCAGAAAAATGGCAAGCAAAAAGTCATATACGATTTGTGTTTTTATTCCTAACGATATAAGCTACTATGTTTTCAGCCAATAACGAAATGTAAAGAAAGAATAATAATTAAATTTAATACAAATCTATGATATCTAATTTAACTGTTTTATATTTCAATTAATTTCTAAGTGTTCGTATTGTATTATTTTAAACTTAGAGGATTCTTTATTTTAGTAAATTGTTAAAAATATAATGAAATTTGGCACCGATATATTCAAAGAAGCTATAAAAAGAATAAATTCTATTTAAATCATTAAATTATTAAGAACATCAATAAATTTTATGAATAAATTATTATCACTTTTAATCTAAAAGCAAATAGATCTAGGATTTACTTTCTTATCCATCAACGACTTTTACTGCGCTATATTTCCTCTTTTTACGAATTCAGCATATTTAGCTTTGACATATTCCCTTATAAATTTGGGCATATACGATACTATATATAAAAAAGTTTAGTTTTGATATGTAATAAAGTTATGCTATTCTATTCTGTGTCATAAGATGCTTGTGGAATTTATTATTTATTAATATTATATATAATTTATTAGATAGCGTCCTGGATGAATTGACTAAATAACTTTTACTTTCTAGAGTAACAATTGGAAAAAATATTGTTTATAATGTATTGACATATTTGAATGGATAAACATGTGAAAGAAATTATAGTCATGCTTCCGTAAGTGTCTTAATTGGGAATATACAAAAAGCTAGTTGCTGCGCATAGTTGTCACCGTATAGATGTAATGCAACTGACTTCCTGTTAGAGCTTCTTAGAATTCATTGTTTTATGAAGCTAGCCTTAAGTCATGTATAAGGAAATAAGCTACTAGCATTTAATTACATTAATTAAAAAATATACAGATTACTTGAATTTAGTTATAGTATAGTAATGAAAAGACGACCAATTGACTCAGTGGCGAGGCCCTCTACCCGCGGAGTTAATGGTCGCGGGTTCGATCCTCGCATTGGAATAAATATATGTATGGATTACAAATATTTATTCCGAGTTTGGTAACCTCGCCAATCCGCATTGGACAAGCGTGGTGGGTTAACGTCCGTTCCTCCAGAAATGGAAAGGCCCGTGCTCAGCAGTGGGACATATATGGGCTGTTAAAAAAATAATGAATAAAACGTACAAAGAGATTTACTACACGCGGATCCTCAGTGTTATTGGTAATTTATTTAAGGCAAAATTTATTTTACTTATATGTTACTCAATATTTAAAAAAAACATTGGCTACAATTAATAAGTGAGCAGATGCAAATTGGATGTCACGTCATCATAAATTCTAGCATATAACGCAGTGCTCCCCGTCAGGTAGCGACTCTCCTCGCAGACTGCGGCGGCTCGAAGCCAATTAATTCTCTTTATGTGCATACGACTGAGTCGTAAACGTGTTGGGTTTAACTGAAAATGGACATTGTGGGGGAAGCAATATAAATCTAACGTAGGATTTTATTTGCCGTCCCTTTATGTGGTCAGTTAAAAGTTACTGTTAGACAGTGTGTGGTCTAATTCACTCGCGGAGGCGAATTGATAAAATGAAATAATTTTAAATATGGGTATGCAGGATTTTCTTAATTTTTTTAAAGAAGATTAATATTTTAAACTTTCATATAACAAGAAATCTTGTTAAACATTCCAAATAAGTTAATAATGCTTGTACCAGAATATAGATCACATCAATAGTTCAATGGAGGATACGGATCCAAGACATCAGACCGAAAAGCCATCCTTATCAATAGAGGTATTGCTGCTAGGATAAGCTAGTATCTCATTATGAACTATTTTACATTAGGAATTATTTTCTTTTTACTTTATCGATACATTCATAGAAGAATATTAATGCAGTGTCACAACACACGTCAACAAATTATATCGTAAATTAAGTTTTGTATGTTAAATATTCTTTATTATTTTCTATTTTCTTTTTGCCATCCGCTGTTAATAGATACATTAGAAAGGTCAGGATTATTACTATACAAAGAAAAGGGAATGTTTCTTACATGTTTGTGTGTTGCTAAACCATTGATCAGACTGTAATGAAAATTTGATGAGTTGTATTGCGTCTTCCTGCGAAAGATTCCGGCCCAAAAATATTTTTTTCTTTGGATGTTTGTTTTTTTTCAAGGCATGCCGGGTACAGCTAGATACTATATAAAATGTCTATAGTCGGTGTTGATTGCTTTTCATAGCAAGTATTTGTAACAATAGAGATCTTCAATTCGTCTGCGAAGCGTGGGGTTTACAGCATCACTCCTCGAATTTGAGTGAGTTCAATGTCCAGCAATTAGACTGTAACGCCTGTATTGATGATGATGATGATATTTGGGTAATAATGTATTGGTTAAGTTTTTAAATCTCATATAGAACAACATTTTATTCTACGGATTGGACAGATGGGCAGAAATGTTAACGATGCAAAATGAGTCGTTCATTTGGTCACTTGGTTTGCCCAGCTTTGACGTCTAAAATTTATGTGACCTTTTCTGGTATATTCGTGGTGGTCTGAATGGTCTTTACCCAGATATAATATCCTCTCACCTTCAAATCATCTACACTATAAAAATCTTTCTGTGATTCGATGTTTTTACGTAAAATTGCTTACGAGCTAATCTCTTTAAGGCTTCGATAACGTATTTCTCGGCCGGCCTTCCTATTTCTGGAAAATGCACCTGTAGAGCATACATATAGGTATGTTTCTTTTGTGGAGATTAAACCCCCTACCATTAACACCGTAGACGGCAGTCCCACCACTGAGTCAATTGGTCGCCTTTAGATATAGGTGTCCCTTTATATAATTAAGGGACACCTATATATTGTCTCTTAATAAACTTAAGGGACACTAAGGGCGAGACCCTTATTATAGTTAAGGGACAACTCTTCCGGTCTCTTATAAAGCCATAAGGGTCCCTTGATAATTAGGGGTCGATGAAGAGAAGGACATAAATCTCTCAATTTGAGAGAGGCTTTCATCCAACAGTAAACTGCTATAGACAGATGATAATTAATAATAGTACAACATAAAGTCGCACCGAACGAAGCTATGTTACAAAGTTATTACGACAGCGAACTTGGAAGGTGCCTAAACCGTAATAATGTTTACATTAAAGTAAGTAAGTTATTAAAAAACTTAATGATTTATTTAGCAATTATATTTTATAAAACGGCTACATACTACTAACGTGTAGAATATTTTTTTTTTATTGTACATTTTGTATATTTTCCACTACTGGGCACGGGCCTTCTATTTCTGCATAAATGAATATTAACCTACCGCGCTTGTTCAAAAAGGATTGGCCGTGCACCCATTATGATATTTAAGTAGGTAGTCAGTAGGTACTTCAAATGTTTTAGTTCTAATAATCGTTAGTAATCGTATCTGATAAATGGCGATTTCGATGTATCGGCAAACCTTCGACTTCAATTCAACAAATAACTATTGATAATATGAATATTTATCTGTTTTTTATACAAACATACACATGATGATGCCAGTTTCCCTTAGGGATAGGCAGACACCATAGATCTTCATCAGCTACGATTTCCCCACACTTTCTTTACTTCATCTACACTCATTATTTTCTTCATACAAGATTACCGGTTAAGGGCACTTCGCCGTTTAAGAGTTTCTCGTTTTTAAGTTCTCGTCATATTGTGTTTTTTATGGGATAGGAAGGCAAACGAGCAGGCGTGTCACCTGATGGAAAGCAATCAACGCCGCCCATAGACTTCCGCAGCGCCATAGGCAGTGCGGAAGCGTTGCCGAACTTTAAGGAAAGTGTAATTGTGAGAGTGGAAATGGGAGGAGGAGCGAGGGCGAGCCGGCCCATTAATGCTACAGATAAATATTATACCATTCTTGACAAAGTATTCACCTGTAGCGTGGCTCTACCACTATTAAGCTTTCGCCTTTAGCATCTCTGAAGGTCTCAGGTTCAACCCCCGCATCTTTATAAATGTATGTTTGACTTACAGGTATTTATTCCAAGTCTGGGTGAGCAGCCATTGGACTTACATATATGGGTTGTAAAAAATATAAAAAATATATTATTCAAAATACGCTTCTTTTAAAACTTGTGTCGCCTCCTTACACAACAAAGATCTATCTTCAGTGACTTGAGGAACTGGTGAGGGCAAATGGTTGAATTCTAAATATTTTATTTCTAGATTCAATGGAGATTAGATACGAGTATCGTTGAGGTTTGCCATCGAATCTCGATTAGCTCATACGTTTGCCGTTTTAAATGGTATAGAGTGAATCATTGTTTAATTAGTGTTGACTTTTTAGCTATAAATCGGAGACAACGTTCTTTACCTTTAATTGTAGTTAAAGAAGTCCTTTTGTAATGAAATTGTTTTTTTATGGGATAGAGAGGCAAACGAGCTGGCGTGTCACTTGAAAGTAATCAACTCCGTCCATAGACATCCGCAATGCCAAGGGCAGTGCAGAAGCGTTGCCGGCCTTTAAGGTCTGTATATAATAAAGACTTTGTTGCCCATTTATTAGTATTTGCTCACGCATTGTACAACACCCACGGGGAAAATTAGACTATTTCATGCCGAGAACTGGAGGAATCGTATATCATTCCTATATTCTGTGCGTCGATTAACATTTTTGGGATTTTTAGAAGGAACCCGAGCGCGTGGCAGATTTCCGATGCGGTGGACAGATCAGATGAAGACCGCTCTCAATAACCCCCTCTACATGAATACACGAAGAAGGCAGCCGTGAGGGATGAATGGCGGCGTCTCGTTGAACAGGCCATAACTACTAATAACGACCACCATTGCTCTGCCAAGAGCATGACAACATAGAAGAAGAAGAAGAAGACATCACGATAGCCGAATCTACTTAGAATTCATATTATTTTTTATTGAAATTTGAAAGCAGAAATCATCATATCGTTGAGTCAAGTTGCAGTCACACTATAAAGGTATAAAACAAGCCAGGCATGACATTATTTCTATTGCGATTTGTTGTATATGTAAGTAGTACGTAATATTGAGTAACTAACTGACAGTATTACGTGCTGTTAAATTTCGCATGACCGCCTTTATGTTACGCGACACTTCGAACTTTGAACTCAAGTCACGTAAATATGACGCAGTTGCCGCCATCACACCGGATGCGCGGTACCGGATGCGTCGGCATAGACGTCTGGCCGCCTTTTTGTCATTTTTGCCCTATTTTTACTTTTTAATATGTAATCTTTTCCTTTGTCAGAAATGACTGAATTGATAAATCTATTGGAAAAGCTTTCATTAATAGTATCACCAAAAAATTAAATAAGTATCATACGTAATTAAATAAACAAAGAGTTAGTAAAAATGAAAAACGTTCTTTTCAATATAAGATTGAGACGAAATAAATACACCTGAAATGTTAGATTTCAGGTGTAAATATTTGGTCTTAATTTTGTTCGTTATATCTTGTGTCACATGTTACAAACAACATATAAGGTTCATAATAATTTATCTAGCACGAAGTTTACTTCACTCACTCATCAACACTCGTTTCCTCCAACTATTATCATTTCTTTGACAAACGTAAGCCTTGTCTTTTCATTTCGCTAACTAGAAGAGCCATGTCGATGATTAATCCTCCGGTAAGTTTTTCATTTCGAATCATACTATTAGCCAGAGAACACCTCAACCTATTTTGAAACTGAAATTATTATAATTGAAGCAGTAATAATTCCGATCTGACATGGTTAGTTCGCATCTTCCATCGGACTAATGACTAATTAAGAAATGATGTGAATCATTTATTAGCACATGCATTATTAGGTTAGTTATAATGTTTTACAAAAATTCTAGCTATATTAAAAACAAAATATAGAAGGCTTCATTCCTTTACTATGTTTGAATTGTTGGTAATAAAATTAATTTAGTATTTGGCATAAATTAATGGGAATAAAAAACTGAAAAATTATTGTATAGAAGGTATATACCAACTCTTACATTTAACAATAAATTACAGACGAATTAACTTGATATGCTCGGTAATTCACATATTTTTTTTAAATGTCGCAATTCTCCTGGGATCCCGGAGTTAATAACAGTAATATGTTGGAGGCCCAGTTGTAGCCAGTCAGGTGTACGCAAGACGATCCGTCGGATATTATCATATCTTATTGCCAACGATGTTTTTATGACGTGTAAAAAGTGGCGCAGGAGGTAACTGTTACGCTAGGGAAGTGTTACCGGTTATCGATAACTATCAGTGTGCTTAAATTTATAGTAAATACCAAATTTTTCTTTTTAGATTTATGTTATAATTTTGTGGAAATCAGTTCATATTGTTTTGTGTGAATTTCATCATTGTCATCATCAACAGTTTGCAGCAGCCCACTGCTGGACATGGTCCTCTCTGAAGAAGCGCCATCTAGCCCGATCTGCGGCTTCACGCATCCAGTCTCTACGCAGCCGCCCTGCGCAGATCGTCGCAACATCTACCCGGGCGCCGTCCCACACTACATTTGCCAAGACGCGGTCTCCACTCCAGTACTCGTCTGCTCCAGTGATTGTCGGATCTCCGACAAACGTGGCCAGTCCATTGCAACTTTAGTTTACTAATTCGAAAAGACTATGTCAGTGATTTTGGAACTTGAGACTGCTGAATAGCATAAATTCATAAATGGAAAAGTTTCATTAAATTTTCTTTTTCGTTTGTGTCTCTTTAGTTAAAAGCTTTTTTTGTTTCTGTTTCTTTTTTCTTTCCTAGGGTATCATATTATATATTAACTGAAATAATACTTATATTTTGGATTTTTTGAATATAAGTTGCTTTCTTCTGTTCTTGAATCACAATGAAAACGATTACAGAGGAGGAGCTAACGACAATTCAAGAGTCCATCAGGTAAGGTCAAGACATTGGCTTGAACTGCTACAGGAGAGGGAAGGTGAATCGATTAGTTAAATCTTTGTTCCGTTGCTCAAGTGATAATTTAACTAAGAAACTGTCTTCTTTGTTTGCACATATTCATGACAGGTCTGAAATTGACAATTTAACGACTTTTCCTATCAGATGTCGTCATCGCTAAATCGGCTAGCATTTTGTTACCATCATTCGATAATTAGGTATTCATTTGCTATACGTTGAATTCAGTCATTTTGCATTGCTAAAATTGCTGCTAGTCGTTGCCCTTTAAGAGTTTTAACCCAAACATGGCTTTAAGGATTTTTATACAATATCGATAAATCGAGGCACTTCCCTACTTAATCCTTTTGCATGTCGATAAAGCCCCACAAAGTGTTATTATGGGAGGATCTATATTAAAACTATGGCTTGAAAAATAAACCTGTACTTAATTAAAACAAGTTTCTAGATATTTTTAACTTTTCGCCTCCATCTTAGTTATTTATTTAACATAACATACCAAACGTTAAAACTTGTTCAGTCCATTAAAATATAAGATAATTATATGTAATTAACATTGAAAATAAAAAAATTATCATAAATCATTTGAAGTTTTTTCAAACTGTAGACTAGAGACAATAAGTCACAAATATATTTTAAAATAATTTACCTTATTAAATTAATAAATAAAAAATTTTACATTCGTACCCCACATTAGGTTTTCCTCAATCGTAATATTAAAAATGTAAATACGACAAGAATAAACATCCAGACTCAGAATAAATACCCGTAGGCCACGATATCTGTAGGACAAATAGTTGTCTTATTGCCGGATTCGAAAGTGCGACTCTTCAGAAAGCGAATTTAGCCACTGAGCCGTTTGGTCATCATAAAGAAAATAATTATGTGAATTTTGTAGTTCTTTTTTTGTTACTGTATCTTTTTGTGAATAAATTAAAATAAACTCGATGAACCTTTCGAAAACTAACACATTTTAATGCATAATCATTGCAAAATATTAGGAACAGCCTATATAAACAGTTTTACATTTCTTTATTATCTTTAGAATTCCACGCCAGGCCGATAGTTATTTTCAAAGTCGAACCAATTGCATGATTTGACTTTAAGAAAAAAAAAAAAATTGTTCACTATGTGGTTCCAACATGCCGGAGGGCATACGAGAAAATAGCGTGTATGAAGGTCATACTCAACGCATTGTTATGGTTATTTGTTCACAAACCGCAAATTACCTTGTTAGTGTTCCACATTGTACAGCACACGAAGCGACAGAAAGTCAAGGGAATGGTAACATTCTTTGCTAATCACTGTTGTTTAACAAATGCAAAAAATGTTCTTATTATGTTCTATTAAATGACTAAATTACATATAAATCTTTATTTTTATCAATATCAAAGCATCCGTATAATTCCACTGCTGGAAATTGACCGTCCTTAAAGTAAACCGCAAAGGCTGGTATTTGCTCCTAATATATTATAATCACTTCGATCATCACCCATAGAAAGAAATAGGGTGGCTCCATTCTATATCGGGAATTACACAGACTATAAATAAACTGTCAATAGCAATATAATATGTATTCATTAATCTTCCTAGAGTGTCTTTTCGACGAGAAAAGGTTTGCAAGCAATTCAGAATAACTATGATCCTCGTCTTAGGGAGGCCAAGCGTATTATTATAATATTAAACAGCAAATGGGAGAATGGAAAGTAACTTCCTCTCATCTTTCATGTTATATTTCTTTGTAAAGCTTTCTTATTGGTAATTACATTGAATCATTGAAAATTTAAATCAAAATTTACAAATGTAGTTTTTTTAACTTTCAATTATTAATGGAGTCAGGTGTTACTTTGCGGAAATCCATCACTATATGGACACTCAAAAGTTTTACTTAGCTAAGACCTGCGACATGCAAAACAATAACAGAAATATAATAATGTGTGTTTTTCCGTTGGGTTAAGTGGATTTATTTGGAACTTAAACCAAAAAACTTACCGAAAATCGGCCATCAATTCTCCACCCACCAACCACTATACACAACCGAAAAGTCACTTGACTTTTCGGTTGTCTTCTGTAGAGTCTACTATACCTGAAGATGCCTCGTGTTGGGGCGAAACACGTGTCGTTTACAAGATGGAAAAGTGATAATGTGTGTTTGGTGTTGTGTATAGTGGTTGATGGGTGGAGAATTGATGGCCGATTTTCGGTAAGTTTTTTGGTTTAAGTTCCAAATAAATCCACTTAACCCAACGGAAAACACACATTATTAATTTTCTGTTATTGTTTTGCTTGTCGCGGATCTTAGCTAAGTAAAACTTTTGACTGTCCATATAGCTTTCAATTATTAGAGCAGCATATACATTTACACTGTTTAGCGATTACAATTAATCTTTTTAATAAAGGAAACAGCGAAGGTTTTTAGTAGATGCAATAACAGTTAATGGCATATAAAATTGGAGTAGCAAATTTTGTTATGGGTTATTTTTTAACGGGGTAGGTACGGTGAGTGCAAAGTCCGAGGTCCAATTTCTTTTTCCTTCTTTTATTTTCTTCTTCCTCTATTATAATTAACATCCTTACCCTAAAGTAGGCCACGTATCTAAATTGCTTTTAGTATGCAGACATTCATGGGCTTATCTGGCTGTTTTTCATAAGGTAACCCGTCTGCCCGAGTTTCATAAAAAAATAAATCATATTTGTGGGAATTGTAAACTTAATTTTCCTCATTTATCTTATGAGATTAAAGTGATTAATAGTGTTTGGTACATTTGTCCTTTTTCGTTAAATTATGCCTGATTCGCAGAAGCGGAATATAAACCTAGTTTCACGTACTACACAGATTTATGAAGTGTGATGAGTGATGTGGTTTCGCAACTTCATCCGTAAGTGCCGGCGGTAAGACACGGTAACAAGTGGACCGGACCTCGCGGGGCCTATTTACCCACTCCGAGCGGCCCTAAGGGCACGGAATTGCTGTTACGCTAAAGCTATGTTCACAGTATACATTTTGTAGTCTTTTTTCTTGCATTTTTAATTTTATTTATTCTAACTTGTACAATTATCACGGAGGAGGATTAATTAGGGAGGTAGGAATTTTAAATAAGTCCTTAACTCTATCTTTAAAGCAAGGTTTACTAGGGACTCTTCTTATGTCAAGCGGATGCGCTTTCAAAGTTTAATTATTGATAACTTAAAAGAAATGTAAGTCAAAGTGGTACGGTGAGGAAGAATTTCGAAAGGAAGGTTTTTTGAGGCACAAAGAGTGCGACTGTGGGAGTTACCCAAAACATAAAAGTAGCTTTTTAAGTACACATGAGTGCTTGGATTATTAATAATAGAGAAAAGTAAACTAAGATTTCTTCTCGGACGAATAGGCAACCATTTATTTATATTTGTTTAATTTCTAAAACTCATTTTTAATGTTTAAATATTTACTTTTGAAAACAGTTATAGGAGTTAATATTTTTGTCAACAATACCACACTAAAATATTTTCTAAAAATAAATTAAACGGGACAAGATATGTTTTTATATATTTTATTCTGATATACAGTTATTACAGTTATTCTGATATATTACTCAAACTAAATTAATAATGATCGTGCTAAAAATATATGTTTACATTTATAATAATTTAATAGTAATACCGAACACACAATATTAGACTGTAAGCGCAAGTGTAACAAAAGTTTAACTAAATGATGTTCTTAGAAGAAACAGTTTAAAAAGCATGGTTATAGAAAGCTTGTTGTAATCAAAAATAACCTTAAGGCATCAGTGGAGGATGGTTTTCTTTTCGATCTACAGTTTACGGGTTTGATAATTGCATAGAAATAAATTTTGGTCTTGTATAGCTTATGAGTGTAATGCTATTTTACTTTATTTTTAACATATTTCGCAAATTTTAAAATATAATATTTAACTAGGCATATAATATTAGTACATGAAAATGGAAATCACTAAGCGAAAGACTTATAATGTAGTTTCATTGCCCTTAGCTTCGGGCTTTTAACATTATAATAAGCCAATGGCAATTCATCGTTCATAAAATGCAATCATCAGCTACACGCATCTAGTTTCTTAGTACCCGATCTACGTAGATTGAAACTCCGTTTCGCTTTAGGGCGTTCCACATTGTGTTTGCTCAGACGCGGTCTCCATTCCAGCACTTGGGCCTCATACTTGGATTATTGTGTACGCTTCCTTACTAGCAACTGGTAGGTACATTACTCACGCCTTGTGGCGAATCGTGCGTATTTCCATGCATCTGTTAAAATCTATGCGATGACCCTTGCTCTCTAACATCGGGTTTCTAAATATCCAAGCGTAATGTGTGTGGCCTTACAAATTGTTTTACTATGAAATTATATTATAGTTTATTTGCCTTTTTAATATAATTTTTAAAGTTCGGACGTTTTTTATCTATTAACCCTTATCAGTCGTAAGTCACTTCTCACGTGACAACAGTACATTATCACTGCGGTCGTAAGTCACGTGGGAGGTGAGACATGTTGAAACTCGCTATGTGTGAAATGCAGGCACTATTGACTTTAATTAGTTAATAACAGAGCAATTGACATCTCCAGTTATATATTTTTTAATATATTCTTTATTCATTGCCTTTTCCAAATATTTTTTAATATATTCTTTACTTAGCCCAAAATCATTTTTGGGCTAAGTATCTCTATCTTTAAAGCAAGGTTTATTAGGGACTCTTCTTATGTCAAGCGGAAGGAACTTTATTCATATAAAGTCGATGAAAACTGTATCTGTAGCTACAACCTAGCGAGAATCACGTATAAAAAGCTAGCGACCGATAAGGATTAATACTTGGACCAAAATTTTTTAACTCATTGTATTATTCAATATCTTTAATTGTTTTAGCTTATATTTGTAGTGTTTTAACTTTAGTTTCGACTTATCGGATCAAAGCAGTCGTCGTAAAAATACAAAGGCGACACAATAATATACATAATAATCACAAAGTGCTACTTCAATTTAACACCATAAGAATGTTATAAAAGCATGATTTGTACTTAAGTGCTTGCGAATCTAGTAAAATAATATATAACATCGTAGTCATGAACGTGATAATTAAACCTCACCGAGCCTATATTTAACAATTGTAACCGCTCGTATAACAAACGATACTTGCTACGCTTCACACAATCATTTACAAACGACAGTGGCGAGGTTAACTCCACAGAACAAAAGACAGATGTGTATCAAGAAATCAGGTTATTGTTAAACCATAATTTAACGCAATCACCGAACCCAAGACTCCCACGTTTGCGGGTTATCTCGCTCAACTAGCGGGCTCAGCATAAGATCTTTTTATCTTGTAATTTGGTCTGAAATAAAGGAATGTTCGTGTGAAGAGAAAATGGAGAGAAATTATGTTTTATGATAATTTTGCGGTTGAAAATTACTGCCTACGTTGAATGATATGTTTACTTTATTAAGAATATGAGAAAATTTTATGATTACGAAAACGATTAGTAGTATTTAATTATTATGGTGATTACAAAATATACTGCGTCATTCATTTTAAACGAACCAAAAGCGTTTAACATTTTTAGATTCGTTGAATATAGATCTTCACCCATCGTCGACTACCGCAGGATTTCCGATAGGCTCGATCTTTTATCTGTACGCATTGTGTATCATCTCTATGCGTAATATGTCGAATTTATTACGGCGTATGCTCTGAGGAATTGTCTTATCTCCTCCCAGGCACACAGTTCCACCATCGCACTACGCGCCACAAAAATTGTTTGCAGCCCCATCACCTGGATGGCTGGCCTTCAACCACTGTGCGGTTTAGTCGCAGTTTTCTGCCACGAACTGTGGAACAACTTACCACCTGCTGTGTTCCCACGTTATAACGACGTTCCTCTTGAATGTCGTTATAACGTGAGCGTGAAAGAGCGTATGTGTTCTTTAAAGGCCGGCAACCCATCTGCATAGCCTCCAGAGTTGCGAATGTCTATGGGCGGCGGTGATCGCTTACTACCAGGTGACCCGCATACTCGTTTGCCCGCTCTGCTATAAAAAAAACCATCAACCGCTACACCATATGTATTTTGGAAGCGTAATGTAATATTATGTACTACACTCAAGCCACTTATTTATATCTTATGTGAAATATATGAAATTAATTTTAATTGAATTTTGAACTTATGATCTTTCTGATCGTGTAAGAATGCGAGTTATTTTTGAGAGAGAGATATTTTTATTTACTGCAAAATGTATAAAATGTAGTATTGAAATTTTGATATGACTACTATGACTACTATGATTAGGAGCACTTATTTTATTATACCTATACTTGAGATAAAAAATAGGTACGTTAGTTAGGTAGCTTTGAGAAACGTAAAAAATATATATTTTCCCTAATGGCAATAAACACAATTATATTAACTTTTTTTTTAAATAACATATTTAATAGTCGTTTCCTATTTCATAATAACTACATTAATATTAATATTAGTGATAACACACTTATATTAGTAGTTCCGTAATCGGTTCAATTATATTGCAACACCAAAATTTGTAATAAAAATAATGTTAAAAACTAGGTAAGGTTTCTAAATTATTTTTATAACAAATTTCTTAGTTAAGATACATATAATATTTTCAGTCATTTCGCTTTTTAAATCACAAAGAGTGAATGCAGATCGATTAGAAAATGTCACAATTTAAATTAACCATATTGTTTATTACAACAAAAAATGAATTCAAAAACTAAGAATGTAAAAACTAGCATGAAGAAATATTAATGTATTTAAAAAAACTAAGACTGCAACGGCGGGAATGCGTTCTATATTTAAACCTGTGTCAATTTTACTTTTTTCTCGGCAAGCCGTGCCCAGACTGTGGTTACCATAAAGCCTTATCTCGATTCTATATCGATTTCACTTGATGACAGGACAGTTATCAGGTTTTTTCCCAACTATCAATTACCATATGGATGGATAACGGTTATATTTATTATTTTTTGTGGAGAGCTATTATTTTCCAACAAATTTTTTATAACCGTTATATTTTATTTAAATTTATTCATTTCGTTAATGAATATAGACGAAGAAAAATGTAATTTCAATATTAAATGAAGAAAAGGTTATTACAGTTTTTGAACAGATACATACGAGACACGAACTAACGTGATCATTGAATTATATATATTTTAAAACAATGGTAATGTATATAAAATAATACAGTTTCTTAAACAAAACAAATACTTTAATCTCCATTCGAGAAAACATAGTTGCGACAAAAACATTGATGTTAATATGTTGGGGGACCGAAGTGACCACAATTCTGGGAATCTCGCTTATTGTTCGCCGCTCATAATTAACGCTAAAGCATGAACGTCTAAGGTGGACAAACATTCCAAGTATTTTTTAAAGACCAACGAGTTAAAATCATCGTGTTAGTCCTGAATAAAGTACACAGTACTGTCAACATTGAAGATTACATAATGGAAACGTAATTTAGATTTCCACTTAATTTAATTGGTGGCAGTGCAATGTAAGTGTAAGGTAAAGCGGAAACCTTATTTTATTAAACTTAATCACTATAATCTGACCAGTGTCTACGTTTCATCTATCGAGCTCGAAACTGGCATGATAAATAGTTTGATTGTCACCATAAAAAATAATGTTATTCCATGTTTTTTTTTCTTTTCTTTAATGGCAATTAGTTACACCTATAATAGTTGTCATGTCAAGTAGAATACAATAATATTCAATCTCTTGAAATGTTCTAAGTCAGCTTATCACGTTACGTCTTGATAAAATGGTGGCCATTTTACCAAAACCTTCTATGGACTTTTTTAGTCAAATTAAAAAGTTACGATATACGCATTTATTTCATATCACTTCACTTATACACCTTAATCGAACAATATTGCATAATACGGCATCACAATTAAACAATATAACTGATAATAATATAGGATTATAAAAACCAAATACAAACTCAACGTCACTGATGTAAGTTGGCGGGAAAAGTCTTTTTTAATGTTAAATTTTTGCTTTTATATTTTGTATTTAGGACCTTTCCCGCCAAGTTGCATAAGTGACATACTTGATATTTTATTTGACACAGACATAATAGTTATAGCTAATTGCCGTAAAAAAAGATTAGAATATGTATTTATTAATAAATTATTGCTGTAACAGTCTATGCTGGACATTTGTCTTTAAATTGAATGTCATAATTCGGAATCGCAGATTGGTTATTCTCATGTAAACGCTACTACCTACCTATTTACTAGTATTCGCTCACATAGACGCTTTGTATGACATACGGGTGGAAATGGATTGATCCTCTTTCAGGCGGGACTACACACTAATATTTTTTTTGACAACCCTTATATGTCCTACTGCTGAGCACGGGCCTCTCCATTTCTGGAGGAACGGACGTTAACCATGCTTGTCTAATGCGAATTGGCGGGGTTACCAGTAATATTTACAGGAGTATAATCCAAGTTATTCAATTGCGAAGCATGTGACGTTCGGTTCGTGTTGATCAAACGTCCTCGCAATTTGCATACGCGTGCTCACGACCACTGTACGCACATTGTATTTTATAAAATTATGTTCTATTCCACATGTGCGCGGAATATATCGTACAGTATTATGTAATGCATTTGTAATTACTAAGCGGAACAACGCTGCATTATAGTTTCCTAATGCAGTCTGTTTTACACTGCTTCTTGGTACTATGGGATATAAATATAAATGTTCAACTGTAATAAAGATAATTGTATTTTTTAAACAACACATAAATTATCTCACTTGTCACAATGACAGTACTACAGAAATAAGGCTCTAATACAGGCTCTTCTGGGGCTGACCTCCATCCTCCCTAATGGCTCTTGGGATTCACTAAGACGAATTTAATATACCTAATTTTTTGAAAAATGACGGAGACGTGGTTCGCCACCCGTCACGTCCTGATTCTCACGAGCGCGAGAAGGGGCCAATGGAGAACCGTTCCGCTGCGATGAATGGTAGCGGATGGAACCTTGAGGTCTCTGCCAACCCCTACGGAGGATAGGCGTGAATATATACATAAAAAAAAATATTTAAGAAATATTCCATTTCATCAAAAACAAATATGTGTTACCTAAACTAAAAAATTTTACTTGTTGAAGAAACAGAAATTACTTGGTGCCCTATTATTTAAACGAAATGAAGTAAGAAGTTTAAAAGGCATAATTTATAAATATTCAAATATAAATTAAAATATCTTAAAATGGTTAATTATTTAATATACAAAATAAAATACGGCTCGCCGACGTCCGGATAAACCTTGCGAGGTTTTCGTGCCACGGGCTTAATATTGTTTAGTTTGGATTAAATATATTGGAAAATAAACAAAAGAAAAGATAGAATGTCAGAAACACCAGACTTGAAATAAATATCTGTAGGCCATATATATAATATATTTATATAGGAATTGAACCCAATCATGGTGACCTGTGAACAATTTTCTTTTTTTAATCAAAACTACTTGTTAGTTCTTTACATGGAGTTAGAACGGAACTAGTTTGCGATATTTAGGTTAATTATTTCAACACTAGTCACGAGCCAGTACGTAGACCAATAAGGTTACATCTAAAGATTTGTTTTGCTTATATTTGGGACAGTTAGATATATTGGTTAGCTTATCTAACTTTTCAACCAACGTGTTTTGTCTTTGAATCTTGTTTGAAACCTGTTAGAAACCTACATCACCTAAATTTAAACCTAAATAAAAACTTAAATTCCGGAGAAATGGCCAAGTTTTGGTGATTGATTGGCGGACTAATGCCGAAGTCTACAGCTAATCTTCTATAGTGAGAGTATCTTGAAAGTATCTTGAGATCAAATCAAATAATTACCGTACTTGTGTATTGATAATAATTGCAAATTATGGTAGAAAAGCTTGAAATCCAACAACCGAGATTATTGTATATATATTATTAGATCCAACTGATTTCTAGTATTTTCCGGAATTTATATAACTTCTTGTTAGGGAAAAATCAATTCCGAAGATGCCATCAAGCCTTCAGAGAATGTATTGATTCTCTCTTCTAGTTTTCTGTAGCAATGAAAGGAAGCAATGAAATTGCACTAAAATTTATTTATTTCATTTAATGATCCTAGCATTTTTACATTTAAAATAAAAAAAAAACTAAATAGATACAATTTTGTATGTATACACCCTTATAGACACAATACAAGACCATATTATAGACACAACGATTATAAAATGAGATATTTTATTTATACTATTATAAGAATAATAAAGAGTGGTAAACAGTAAGGATATACAATACTTATAGATATACGTATGTTTTATATATGTAAGTGTAAATTATTCAATGTCATATTGTAAATATGAACTTTTTATCGGTAAGCATTAAAATGGCGGAAATACCTAAGTAACAATGGTATAATATACTATACTTGTATTATTACTATATAGTATATTATACTTGAATTGATTACATATATTAATTATTAGTACAAGCAACCGTTATTCGTTTTCGATATAAAACAGGTAATTTATATGTAAGGGCCTCATACGATACGATATATAAAATACAGAAACAGAAAGAGTTAAAAGAAACAAATTCTAAATAATTTGATATAGCATTTGCATTACTAAGTTAAAGTTGTAACACCACAACAACTGTAGTGGCTTAAAGCCACTACAGTTTTCAAAAATTAAAAAAAAATAGTTGTAAATCAATAGAGATCGATGGAGTGACTAGTAACTGTACCTACTTTGTACTACATGTTACTTAGATCCTATTGAATAAAAAAGTAAATAAAAAGTGGGAACGCACCTAACATCTATTGAACGGCTCGGAATTGTGCCGTACACATCCGCACCATCACGGACACATAACTCGCTATTGGATTAGTAGGTGAACTTAACACACGACGATAAAGGTTCAAACAAGTTTTCAAATAAGGTATTTTATGAGAATATAATTTGAATTATTAATGGAGTCAGGCGTAACTTTGCGAAAATTCATGTACAGTCAAAAGTTTTGCTTAGCTAAGATCCTCGACAAGCAAACAATAACAGAAAATTAATAATGTGTGTTTTACTGCTGGATGAAGTGGATTTATTTGGAACTTAAACCAAAAACTTACCGAAAAAAGGCTAGCAACTCTCCACCCACCAACCACTGTACACAACACCAAACACACACTACCACTTTTCCATCTTGTAAACGACACTTGTTTCCCCCCAACACGAGGCATCTTCAGGTATAGTAGACTCTACGGAAGACAACCGAAAAATCCGTTCATACAAATAAATCCAAATAAATCCACCAGCAGGAAAACACACATTATTAATTTCCTGTTTTTGTTTGCTTGTCGCGGATCTTAGCTAATTAAAACTTTTGACTGTCCACATATAATTTGAACGTCATGACCTTCATCAACATTATAATTTAGCCGTCTATTGCTGGACAATAAAGCCTTTTTGTAAACTTGAACGATTTTATCTGTGTTGTTCTCAAAAACTTACGACATTGGGGTACTTAAGATATGAGCGTATGCGTTTACGAAAGGTCGACAAGGCATTTGTGATGCTTTAAGTGTTGCGGATGTCTATGGTCGGCGATGATCACTTAGTATCTGATAAACCGTATGCTCCTATGCTTTGTCGATATGAGTTACCTGTTGTATACACAAATATAATGCGTTGTTTCATGAAAGGAGCACCCAATTTAATAATAATAAATGATTTTTGGTTCTTCAAATAAGTGTATAGTTTTTGAAGGCAATACCCGATTTCATTCAATTTTATATTGTGTGTTTGATGCTAATAGAAATTCAGAGAAAAGGACGTAATAATATTGTTCATATATTGATATATGCTGATTGCCGAAATTCTAGATAGCTTACGTTACGTTTTTTACGTAATACGTAAGGTGGATAAAGTTAGGTAAAGATATTTACAAAAAAAAAAAACAAGAAACTAACGTCAAATATATCGTTGTGTCTTGTAATCTTAGCTTCTGATCGAACAATAGCCTGCATGTATCAAGCGGTAAAAACGGTGACACTCGCTTCTTTCCTCGGGTAACGTGATTCATAGCGGCCCACGCGTATTGAAACGACCTCTACGCACCCAAATACGGTGGTGGCTGAACGAACCGAGGCTTTTTTCATATACGACTATTGAACTTTATTGTGAAACAGTAAGGTTTTGTATTGAATGTCTCGGTGACAAAGCAACGTTTGTTGAACCCACGTTTAGCCTTAACGCCCACATATGCAAGTTTACGCTCATAAAAGTAAATTAATTTGTCTCTACTGTTCATAACAAATCACATTATACGTTTGCTAATTATTATATTTTGTCAAAGTACGGTTATATGTTTTTATGGATAGCATTTATAAAGTTCCGCAAAAACTTTTTTTAAGACTTTAATTGAACTTATGCGGCCGATTGGCTCAGTGACGCGGCCCTCCGCTCACGGAGTCAATGGTCACGTGTTCGATTCCCGCATCGGAATAAATATATATATGGATTTATAAATATTTATTCCGAGTCTGGTAACCCCCCTAATCCGCATTTCCCTTTCTGATTCTCACGAGGGCGAAAAGCGTCTAATGGAGAGCCGTTTCTCTGCGATAAATGGTAGTGCATAGAGCTCTGTGGTCTCTACCAACTCCTGCGGGGGATAGGCGTGAATATATAAAGAAAAAAAAAATTATGCATATAATAAGTTTATTTATAATGATAAGGTATAAAACTTAAACCAACGGGCCTTTGTCTGTTGTGGGCTAATTATCGTTGCCTATAGATATTCACAACACTTTGGGTTCACAACAGATAAGCAACGCGACTAATACAAGGGCATTATAGTTGCGACGTCTTAAAATAGGAGGGTTAAGAGGAAATAAAAAAAGGGGCAAACAGCTTGGTTTGCATTCACCCTACAAAACAAGGTGACAAAAAAAATTCTGACTCTTACATTTTTGTGAAGGTGAACATTTATGATCGAGCTTTACATCGATACTAACGAGTTGCTCTAATGTATCATCGGCTTACTATAAATACTAACATACGATAATTTATCGAGTTACACGCATGATCGATATAACGTAAGATAAACGTTTTTTTTATTATTATTTGTAGCTAGTAATATCGAAGCTTTCATTAACTGTCACTTTTTATAATAAGCTTTATTTTTGTAATGTATTTTAAAGCGTTATATTTACAGAAACATCGCTTTTTTATAACAGTAAGACATGTATTATTATTCTCAAATTCTAGTTATACAACATCTTTTCCAAAAGTATGCAGAGCGAGATTCATTCAAAACCTTCGAGTGTGGTCCTTGCGTGGCATGCATTTATTTTAGGCACTGGCTCTCAAACTGAAGATTGTTTTTGAATGAATTTTTCTCAACAAACAAAATATACTTTTACATCAGCTGTTTTTTTTCTTCTTGTTTAAAGGCTTCTTAATTTTTGAATGAGAATTCTAAAATTCTTTGAAGAAGAAGAAAGTAGCCTAAATAATGTAAAGTAAGCCAAATAAGTTTCGTACTATCTCTTTATCTTCTAGATTTTAACAGGCCAGTTCCTTTAAAAATCTGTACGACTGTTCAAGATTAGTCCCGGCAAATGGACCGACCGAAAATAATTAAAGATATGAATTACTGATTTGCTTTCGAGTAATTTATATTGTTATGAGTTTATTATATTTTGAGCTTAGGAAAAATGGAGAGGAATCAATTATATTTATACGTGTTAAAAACCATCTTTTTGTCTAACGATATCAAATATTAATTTTTATCTTCGGTCTATTTAATATTTAGGTTACATTTATGGATATGCTTGAATTGGTAAAGTTTGGCAACTTCTAGATTAAGGTGTTTACAAAAGGCCAGTTGCAGCAATGAATACACGCTTGGCGCTTTAGTACGTTTCGCTTTACAAATTAGGAGCGTGTGTGGGCCTTTGAAGTACAAACTTTTTTGTCTTTCTTACGTAAAATCAGTAGTTTTGTTTAGATGTTTAATAAGTAAAGTAATATTATTTTGCAGTCATTTGTGTGATAAATAAATGTACCTATTAGTAATGTCTTTGTTGTGATATAATAATTCTACAATAAAATAAGTGAGAAGAAATCCAGTCGTTACAAAACTATGGTTAGCGTTATCGTTAGCGTTGTTTAAGCCCGTGATACAGTAAATAACGTTTGAAATTTCCTCCAAATATCGCGATATCTTCGTATTGGATGCGAAGTATTTCAAGACGTTTATAAACTTAAATATTAATTAACAGAGATGGACCAGGTAGATTTGCATTCCTATGTATAGATCACCTTTTCACGTCAAGTATATTATTTTCAAAGGATGATAATTGAACTTCCAGACATAACCCAATTCGAGCACTGATCATTAGTTACGATAAGCTGTTTTTTTTTAATTGTAATGGTAAGCATTGTTTTAACTTGTGGTTTAAAAATCACGTTTTATTTATGATAGAGATCTGGTTGCGCTCCTATTGTTGCGCACAAAAGTCTTTTTACGGAAAAACCTCGTGACATCAACAAATTAAATTGTTCAATTGTTAAGTGAAACGATATCTTTCGAGATTTAATTTGGGAATGAAACATTTTTTTTTTGTAACCAATTCCTCCTTATAGGTTACATTACGATTATACGTAGCGGGGTAACAATAAAACTTTACAAAAAATTCTGGATATTTTATTTCAGAGAGTGAACAAAGTGTACATAGCCTATATATTAAGAAAAAAATAACATCCAATGAAGAGCTCGATGTCAGCATATTAACATATGTTGTAACATAACGTATGTATTATTCATGTAAGGTAATTATATATATAGCACAATTATAAATACGGCCTATGGCCAATAAAGACGGCACGAAGCCCCTTGCCCGAGTGATCGTCCTAGATACCGTTCCGATGCCGTGAAAGAGACCTCTAACTCGAGGACTGGCAGACGGTGGCGCAATATCGATCCAAGTGGCGACTCTTATTGGTGGAGGCCATCACTCATTTTGGATCATTGCGCCCGTCAAAGTTAACCACGTATACTGTCGAGTCTATCAGGTCTGTCAAATAAAAACAACTGAAATGTCAGTTACTACAATGGTAGAGAGGCCTTATCAATCAGCGTGCTACAGTTATATTGCTTGAAGATTAAAAAACCTGTCACACGTGGGCATTTTTAAATTTTAATGGTATGAAACTGGTTATATTGAGTTGGCAGACGTGGGAGTTTAGTGTACGGAACTTGTAGGCTCTTATAAAAAATAAAAGGTGTCTTTGAAACCGTGTTCATTGAAGAACATTTCGTTGGCCAAATTATCAGAAATCCTAAAATTTATACTTTTTCTCTATTTTGAATTTAAAGCATTCGATGAAATATTCATATCTCAAAAGTACCTATACATATATAAAGTAACAAAAATGTTATACAAATTTCTCAAACTATGAAAGAAAATCAGTTTTTATTCCTTCTGTAAAATTTACTGGTATGTATTTATGTTTATGTTTTAATAATTAGGACGACAATATCGCTCGTCGCTCAAGACCGATCCCAATGGAGAAGCACTGTGGACGCCCTCTGCCCCACCTCGGGAACATAGGACCATAAGAAAGAAGGCCGACGATATGTGGCATGTAAGAAGTATTAGAAAACCGAACTTTGCTCATTATACTAAATATTGTAAAGAGGAAGAGTGCTTATATTTATAATTTAATAGAAGAAGAGTAGTCGAATTACGACGGCTAACCAAACGGCTACACCAAAGCTGTCGCAAATACATACATATTAGTAGTACATACGTTGCCAAGTTTTATAAGAAATCGTTATTTCTCGAATATCCCAATTTCTTGTTTGGAAACAACATAAGCTATACCTACATTGTTACATTTTACAAAATCCGTGAACCACCAACCATTACAACGATATGATTGATATATATTCAAAATAAACCCTCCTTTACTTCTTTCTTCTCCTCTTCTTATATCTTTCTGCCTCTTCTATAATTGACACGTACCAAAGGCGAAGTATTGCAGTGTCATTTGAGTTGCACATGTCTATGGGCGGCGGTGGTTACTTGTCATCAGGCGAACCGTTTGCTCGTAACAATAAATGGCGTAACAACTATGGGCTACTTCTTCCTTTTTGGAAGAGGCCGGTCATGATATAAAATATGTTTATTACGTGGGTGCGCTATATATTATTCGATATATCAACTCAGGTTTATGCATTCTGCATCTACATTTGCCAACATCTTATTTTATTGTTTTTGTTTAGGCCTACAAAGTTATTCAATAGGGACATGAGGGTTAGCAACCTCAATTTTAAGTTTGAAATTGGGACATATATTAGTGGCCTTCAATGTTTTAAAAAATTTAATATATTTAAATAATATAATTCTTAAAGGCCGGTAACGTATCTCCAATGTTTATGGTATTTCAGATGTCTATGGGTGGCTTTCGTTCGTTTGCCTCCCTATCACACTAAAAATTGATACTTGGATTTGTATCGAAATTCAGGTGAAGTTTACTATTTTAACGAAATATTTATTTGTGGTAAACAGTGAGTGAACTATTTTATTCTTTAATAAAAAATATTTGAATTAAAAAAAATGTTTTGTGTTTGTTAGTATTAACAGAACATGTTAACTATAACATGTTCTGTTAATACAAGACTTACAAGGCTAGTTGTACAAGGCTAATAAGTTTATCTTTCGTTTTCGTTTTTTGGTATCGTGTACAAAAAAGTACTCAATAGGAACATAAAAATGATTTTGACATCGGGACATGAACTTGTATTCATTTGAATTAATGGCTTTCAATAGTGCCAAAATAGCACGGATGATTTCGCCAATGTCACGTAGAAGGGAGAAGACACGAAAGAGATTAATCAGTGCGGTTGAGATAACTTGTCTGGAGTGCCACTAGAGATATTCTTACTTATATATGGGCTAGTGGCGACATCTTATGACAGTACACAGAATAAAGTTGGGAGTTTTGTTTTAGTATAATAATCTACGTGATTTCATTTGATCTCACTTTATAAATAATCCTCAAAAGCTCGAACGCATGGCGACCCTACTTAGAGAGAAAGACCACAAATCACTGATGCGCAATCTACTGAATGCAAAATATTGTATTAGCAATTCACAAAGGCAATTTGCTTAGTATTCCAAACGAAACCGAATACACATATTTATCTGGATTTATATCAGACTACGTCATGAATGTCTGTACAACAAGCTTTGGAGTTTGGTCTATCAAGATACATATAACATATGCTTCCTATGGTGGGCAAATATCTCATTTTATTGCAAAGAGTCGGCTTTATGCAATTTCAAAGCTATTGTTGTGTAGGTAGATTTACAAATATAGACTAATTAGTATTTTTTATGGGAAGGCAAACGAGCAAGCGTGCTAACTAATGCAAAGCAATCATCGCCACCCATAGACATCCGCAGATCCATAGGCATTATAGAAGCGTGGCCGGCCTTTAAGGAAAGTGTAGGATTATTTTTTGAATGTTTCAATTTCGTATCCATGGTTCCAAAGGTCCACATGGTAGTGGTGCGTGGAAAGAAGTTCCTCGAAGCACTCTCCATGATAAAAGCGGTAAAAATGCTGCGAGATGAGACATCCCTTCGCAGCGCTAGAGAATCAAGCATCAAGGGTGTTTTTTGGCGTAGATTAGCATTTGGTGTTAAATTTTAGAAAGAGGCCTCTTGCGGGAGAACAGTTTTCACCTGCACAATTCCTCATGGGTCGCCAGCTTAATACAGGTCTCCTAACAAAAGCCACACTTTTAGGACCGTTTTAATTAATTAAAGCCAAATAATAATTTTGCAAGCGTGGATGCAACGGTGAATTCCACCGATAAGGTAGCCGTTTCGATCGTTTATAGCATAAAAATGCTTCTATTCAGGCTTGCATGTTTAATCGTCTAACGGTATGATGTCATGTTATTAAGTACTGTTCTAATTTTCAATATTAACGTTCATGCGCCGCGCTCTACTGACTCCACTCGCATACTTCACTTCGAAAAGAAATACACTCACAAGGCACAAGTATTACCTATCTTGACAACCCAATGGTTGAGCGGTGAAGTGTTCACGTTCTATACTGAAAGTCGTGGGTACGATTTCCGCATCAAATATGTCAATGGCCTACAGATATTTCTTTATTCAGTCTGTATGTTTGTGTTTGTCATTTGTATGTTTATAATGGTAGTCACAGTACAGGGAATCCTAGTATAAGGCTGTAAATGTAATGCGTATATTGCGGGTAAAAACATATGATGACGGTAAAGATAATTTTTGATTTTTTTACTCAGGATCCCATTTTAACGCCAAAGTTTCCTAATGTTTCGCTAAAGTTCCGTCAAGTCCAGCCATTTTCAATATAAAATAGTAACAAACAAACAAAATATTTAAAGAAGTGGTTCAGTTTTTCTATGGTACTATTATAATAACACGTCACGTTGGTGCAGAGGAGTGCTGGAGTGGAGACTGCGTCTCGGCAAAGCGTAGTGCCTAGATGGTGCGACGATCTGCGCAGAGCAGCTGGCAGAAACTGGATGCGTGAAGCCGAAGAACGGGCTATGCGGCGCTTCTTGGGGAAGGCCCAGCAGTGGACTGCCGCAGGCTGTTGATTGGTTGATTTAAACTAATAGTAGGAGTTGATGGCCGATTTTCGGTAAGTTTTTGGTTTAAAGTTCCAAATAATCCACTAAACCCAACGGAAAAGCACACATTGTTAATTTTCTGTTATTGTTTTGCTTGTTGCGGATCTTAGCTAAGTAAAACTTTTGACTGTCCATATAGTGATGGATTTCCGCAAAGTAACGCCTGACTCCATTAATAATCCTAATAGTAGGAATTGAAAAAGGTCTAAACAACATATTAATTTTTTTGCGAAGCCGATTATGGTGTAATAACGTGAGTCCTTTTATGGCGTGCAGCAAAAACGACAGTGCTAAATGAATTGAACGTCAATGACCCATCAAAAAGTACCGTTAGAAAGTGAATCATGTGAGAAAAAAATATATTGTGCTATGTTATCGTAGGCGGAACTATTTCATGTGACAAAATTGGTTTTGAATATACTATATTTACTTGTCGCATTGGCAAGACGCGTTCTATTTGTAATAGTGCAACGAACTTCAAACATTATGTTTAGATTAGATAGAACAAATTCTAATCGTGACAAGCATGAAGCATGTTGAATATATAATTATTATTTTTGGCAGCTGCGACTTGGCTCAGTGATTAGCATAACGTCTGAGTTAAGGAATGATTTAAAATTCCCGCAAAAACTACAATAATTCAATAATAGCTTACTTAAATAGTTTTTAAAGAATAAGGAATTATTATTCAAAAATTATTCAAAAAAAATTGAACCTTGAGCAGAAGGACGCGACTGTCAAAAAATTGAAAATCTGACTGATGAAAATCAAACTGACGTCTTGGGAAACGTAATGAGACACTCCCCGGTTAGACAAAGCGACGATCTGCGCTGGGCGACTGACAGCGGTGCGTGTAGCGAAAGATCGCCCTTATTCGTATATATAGCAGTATCCTGCCGGTGATAATGAAGAAGTTATTAATTAAAAAAAGTAAAATATGTTTTGTACCAAAACTGTATTAGTTTGAGGCGTTTAGGAGGTGCTTTTGCTTTATAAGACTTTAGAGTAATTATTATATGAAATTTAAAGTAACTGACTTCTGAACCAAAAGTTGGCCTAAAAAAAATCTAGGTTGAAATAAAATCTGTTTATAAAGTTTTGGGTTTTGGATGTAATTTGTATGTCTATTGTCTCTCAAAGATAATGAATTTTATTCCTTAAACTACATACAGAAACTACCATTTTATGTATACCAAAAAAACACACGTAAAAAATTTCATGTTTATAGCTCCAAAAAAGAGATATGAAGATTACATTACGTAGATTTTATAGCTCTCAGTATCATTCAAATTCGATGGTAGTATTTCATGATTTACAGACAGACGCTTAGGCCCCGAGGGCCGACATTTGTTGATTACTAAGTGAAGCTGGATTGTTCAGTAATCTGTGTTGTCTCAGAGTCCTTCTTGGAAATAGTAAGTGGCGTAGCAGGGTGATGTATGTTGCACTTCCTATACAATTTTATGGAAAGGCCTAAAGGTAGAGTAATTTTTCCAAATGTTCAAGTAGTTTTTTATAAAGGCATTTACAAATAAGTTGACAAATATCGTAGTCGTTTGTTAAAAGTCAACTTTATTAAGTGACAAATATTTGTTATCGCTTTACATTTGTTTTCTTTTTTACTAAAAATAACAATGATTTTAAGTACACGCCATCCACGAGCCAGTGAGAGCAAATGGATCTTTTTACTGCCTCTCGTGCATCACTAACGATAAAATTTCACAGCCTTAATTTTTGATCGTTAAACTTAATATACAAACCCACTGGCCGCATAAGGCAAAAGTAATACAAGCCGGTGCAAAACGAAATGCTTTATTAATATTGATGGCTAAAACTGTCGCTGCTGTCTAAAAAATGTGGCAACGAGAATTGTTAGTAAATTATATTTTATTATATTAAATTATAAGCAGACTGAAGTGGCAATGGGCTGGACACGTTAGTGTTTTATAATGTTAATGTATTTATTTTTATAAAACTATATGCATCTAATAAGAAGAAAATAAAAGAAACAACGATTATATATTCTTGGATACACAATTTGAGAAATATAAATTATACGGAATTATAACCCCAGTTTTCGTCAAGTTATGGATTTTTAGAACTTTACAATAGCAATTATGTTACAATCACTGTATAATATTGTTTATGTTAACAATATTTAAGTCGCAATGTATAAGTAGTCAAGGCTCGGGTTTGTCTGACGTGAGTTCATATCCTCTATCGGATTATTGATGTGAACCATTTCCTAGCACAAGTGTTATATTCAGTTTTAATGATTAATAAGAATTCTAGCTGGTAATATTAAAAAAATATTGCTAGTGTTTTTTTTTAACAAAGTATATCGTAATAATAACAATATTATGATGTATTTTGTTGTTATAAGCTTTCGGCGAATTGGTATATACCAAACAATTATTTTTATAAGTTCTATAATTAAATAAATATTAAAAATCTTTTTTGAATAAATGTTTGGGTAACTCACCTTTCGCCAAAGCCATGTGCACCAAACCCAAACAAAACAATAACTTAACGAGCACCATGTTGAAGCTCAAGGAAGCAAACAACAGACAATTTTTACACAACCTGAAACAAAGAGATAAAATTTCAAGAGAGAAAAAGTCAATAATCACTTATATGTAGATAAAATCAATTATCTTAGTACTATGTACCATATTTGAAAACTATCAAAACTCGTATTACGGTATTGGTTTAAACGCGTAAAAATCAAATATTACTAATTCGTGACGTTAATTTAAATGCCCAGAAAAACAACCAAGCCAACAGTGTGTTTAACATTTGAAATATCTTTCTCTACTATTTATATTTATTCTTTTCTTTACTTTAATAGCAATAAGTTATAACTATTATGCCTTTTATATAAATACGATACATCAAATCTATTGAAATATAACTAGTCACGTTATCACGTTACGTCTTGATACAATGGTGGCTATTCTACCAAAACCTTCTATGGATTTTTTCAATCAACTTAAGAAGTCACGATATATGCATTTATTTCATAATATGAATATATAATAAATATAAATAACCACTAATCTAAGTTGGCGGAAAAGTCCATGTTTATTTTTATTTATAAAGAATAATAAAATAACGTTTGTTTTCTATTGCATAAATATTGGCCAGTAGTGTTGCACATGTATCGAATGCAAATGAAGTAAGCTGTTGTTTTGCAACTTTTTAACTGCGTTTTAATGAAATGTAGGCAATGAGAACAAACTTGCTAACATTTCTATAATAATGTTTTGAATACGAATTATATTATATTATTATGTTCTATAATAATATTTTGAATATTTCCACAATAATGTTTGAAATATTGTGAAACTCTTTTAGTTATTTGAACCAAATTTTTTTAATCTAGTTCTTTGAATCAATTTGTACACTCTAAAAAAATCAAGATTAAAATTTAGAAAACTAAAAAATAAGTCTCGAATATATAATGATACTTCGTGTAGAATTTAACAAACTATGTCGTTCAATTTTTTGTTACCCAATAATATGATATATTGATTGTTTTAAAAGAAATTTCAGTTTCGACTGGGATTTGAACCCAGAACTAATTGCTAAGTTAGAGTATCTTCTTCTGAGCAATTAGTTCTGGGTTCAGTTCTAGCTATTGTCCATTAATTTTATATATTTGTAAGTTATTTTAATCTTTAACCTTCTGTGGGTTATGCCGTGTAAATATTAACATCTGTGTTCATATCCTTTAGTATGAAAGTTGTTTGATATAAAGTTTAAATGCAATTAAAATCTCAATACTAATATGTTTAACCTATCAAAACAGCATAATAAATATTCGATTCGCGCTTAATAAATCTGCATCGTGTTACAATAGTGTAAAGGAATTCAATAAAGCAACTAAATTTTAATTACCGGCATATCGAATGTTTTATGGTTCACCGAGTATTGTTTTGCAATCGAATCGAATATGTAATTTTTGAGTACGATAGATGCCCAGTAATGATGGATATAATATGACTTATTGCTATCAAGTTGGATCCGTACATTATAATGGTTGGTAGTAAAATACATAATACCAGTTTTCTTAATACATATATTACGTTTCTTATGTATTAGTAAAAATCTTAACATTTTGAGTTAGTAATCTTAACATTTTGAGTAAGTGTAGGGGCAATGGGGTGACCATATCTGTCGAAAAAGTTACAACCACTGGAATAGACGAGTGGTGGATAAAAGATCGCATACATCGCGTCTTGGCAAATATGGTATGGGATATTCAAGGCATATAGAGTGCTCCACGCAATGTAGCTGGCAGAAACTAGATGTTTGTAGTTGAAGATTGTTGTTTACAAAATGTGCATTTATGATATTTTGTATAAAATGGATATTGAGAAGAGAAAATAAATATGAGTATAAACAATTATTTTACTTTGAATTATTAAAGTTCAAATAGAAAATTAAATAAAAAATTAAAAATCTTATAAAATACTATATTAACTGATATACATACAAACATATATGAATATAATTTATTCTATATTACCATTGATATATAAAAAACTAAAACTAAAGAGGCCCATTATTAAGATTTTCCTTAGTTTGTTTTATCATCTATGTATATTATAGGAATATTTGTACATATACATAGATGTGACGTAATAATTGAAATAACTTAAAGAACTGACTGACTGAAAGTAAAACTATATTAAAACTAAGTATGATTACTCATTAACTTTAACACTGGTGACTTATTTATTTAAAAGACAACAGGATGTGAGGAAAACTACACTCACCGGACAGTATATAATCCCACTCATTGGCTAATAGTACGGAAAACAGTGTCCGAGTCCTTGGCTGCAATACAACCTAAAACTTGACAGCTGATCAAATAAAATGGCGTCGTTTACTTCACGAATATGTATAAAAACTAACTTTTTTTTTGTTTTTCGTTTCAATGTTTTTGTATGAGAATGTTTTGCTAAGTATTTTGTTGAGATGCGCGCGCGCACTACCTTCGTGATTGCGGTTGACGGAGTAACTGAGTGCGCTCAGCCTTGTCTTGAATACCTGATGATTGATAAAGTCGCGTTCACCTGAACTTTAGGGACCTATGTAACTTACAAACAAACATAACTTACATTATTTAAAAGAAGAGATTTTTTATTACTGAGAGTTTTACTATTACTAGAATTCATATTAACCATCCGAACTAAACTATTAGTGCTTGTACTAGGAATATACGGTTGACATCTATAGCACAATGGTAGGATCGAACCCATTGTTCGAGCTGTTGCTAATTGCTACAATAATTGATACGTTTTACGTTAAAAATTATAATATGTACAATTATAATATGTTCAAAAAAAATTTCATTTAATACATAATGGCTTATAAACCTCTAATATTTGTCTCTTTCCATTTATGGAAAGCTTTAGCTTATGTATAAAAAATAAATAAAAAATATATAATACGCATTAAAGCACGAAGTGGCCCTTTTGACATTGAAAGAAATATTCATAATACACTAAACACTCGAATCGAAGCACGTTTTAGCGTCGAAAAATTCTATTTGTTGCATTTCATTTGGAGCATTGTGAACGTGTCTTTACATATCACAAGCAACATTGCGAAGTAGAGCCTCTGAAGGCTGTATTCGCTTTGAGCTAAGGAATAAAGTCCAAAATCTACGTATGTTGTGCATAAAAACGTACCGTATGTGATTCATATAGAGATTATTTTTGTTTTATATAAAGTTAGCTTTTTAAAAGCTTCGTTTAAAATTCGGAATTTGTCTTTTTGATATGTTACTCTATAGTTTCTTCACTATATTTTGTATGTAAAATAATACTCCAGCTCACAAACGTGTTAACGGCTTTTGATACATACATAAACCACACGAATTATAGTGACTGTGACATTAAACTATGATATCTACATATTAAGTATTTTTATTTATGCTATTTTTATAGTTTTAATAGTGGTAGAGCCACGCTGTAGACGATTACTTTGTCAAGAATGGCATATTTGTCTGTAGCATGAATGGGTCGGTTTCTTAACAATGTGTGTTTTCTATGGGTGGGGCGTCAGCCCTCCGCTAAACCCTCAGGTGGACGTTTTTTTTTAGTTAACATGAATGGGCTGGCTCGCCTGGGGAAGTACCAAACTCCTGCCGAAAACCGGTGTCTGAGTGGTAGCTTAGCTACTGTGCTTCGTACGGTGAGCGGCTGAGTTCCGGAGGCTCAACACTGTCCCTCTCTCCTTCCCATTCCCACTCCCATAATGACACTTTCCTTAAAGGTCGGCAACGCTTCCGCACTGCCTATGATGCTGCGGATGTCTATGGGCGGCGTTGATTGCTTTCCTATCCCATGCCTTCTTATCCCATAAAAAAAAGTTTAATGTATTTAAACTTAATTTTATCTTAATAAAAACATGCTGAGATTTCAACGATCTAAGATTAGGATTTATCTACATCATTATTACTATCAGCAAGCGATAGTATACTGCTGGACATATAGCCTTTAAGGCGCACCATCTAAGTCGATCTTTGAGTGCACGCACCCAGTTTCTATCAAATGACATGCGCAGATCATGATTTAAATAATTATCTCATCTATTGATACAGTCGTAGCAATCCACTGTTGGACATTTGTTTCATTCACATTTATTCGTGCTGCTATAATCCTTACGCTGGCGGGCCGATTGGGGATCGCAGATTGATTTTTAAACTCAGTTTAACTATGTTGTTTATCTACTAGTATTTGTTATTATTAATGCCTTGTACGACATCCACGAGAAAACTTGATATTCTATGCCAGTGATAGCAGCAATTAAATATCTACAACAGGGTTGAATAATAGTGTAAGATATTCTTTTAGTTGCAGAACGAAAAGTCCTCCGAAAGATTCTGGGCCCAACCAAAAGTGATGATGGCAATTGGCAAAATCGAATAAATGCCGAAATCGAGAAACTGGTGGCTCAACCCAATGTAACAGAAGTGAATAAGGTTCACCGACTCTGTTGGCTGGGCCACGTTGAGAGGATGGGGGAGGATCGCGCAGTCAAGAGAGCGTATGTGGGTCGCCTAACTGGACGACGACCTGTGGGGCGCCCCAGGTACCACTAGAGAGACATGATCAAGGATGACTTGCGCAACCTTCAAATCTACAACTGACAGAAGGTGGCGCAGGACAGGGCACGGTGGCGTAAAATCTGTTCGGAGGCCAAGATCCATTTAGGGTCGCTGCGCTAACAAAGTTAGTTATATTATATAGCTGTATAAATGAAGGCATGTAAGTAGCCCGCATAATGCAAGGACCAGAGCCGACTCCTGCTAGTTTACTAACAGAGCTCTAACTAGTTTTCGTTATTAGGTGCAAAGGTAAAATGGGAGTCGTTTTCTGTAATTCTGATAACATGGCGGAGAGAAATAAAAGAAATGTAAATAACTCTTAACCCCGGGAAAAGTGGACAAAGGTTAGTGGGTTAAGTACGAGCTCGGCCAAAGAAAGGATTTAATAGCTCCGCTTTTCCACATTAAACCCTGGTTGCCAAAAACTAGCCGGAGAGTTCAGATTGCATTTTTGTAGGGCAGTAAGTCATCGGCCGCGTCGGTGCATCTATGGTACAGACAAAAGAAATTAATGTTCTTACGTTTTCACTTGACTTATCGGATAACCTCCTTTTGACCACTTATGTTGCTTACCTGGATGGCATAATTAAACACTACAGGTATAAATAGTTGCCACTAACCACGATGAGAAGAGTCGCGGGTAAGAGGTGGATTGGTCGGAAAAGAAAGTCTTGACTACGTCATATCTGTGAGTTAGATTAGCGAGTGCATCTGAACCGCTTCGCCTCTGTAAAGATGAAGATAGTTGTGCCGAATTGGCTTTATTAGTTGAAACAACACTGTAATAGGAAGAGGAAAAAGACAAATTTTGTGAAAAAATTAATAATTCTAGTTTATATAATGCGCTATATAATCTAAACTTCTGGATATTCGTCCTATACAGATAAAAGAAAAAAGATCAAAAATCATTCTCTACATAAGATATATTGTAACTGTAAATTCTATGTGTTGAGTTTAAAAATAATTATTTTATAACCTAAATAGCGTGTTTGAGGGCTTCAAACATAATTTTGTTACGAATAGCGTATCATCAAAATTACGAGTGGCAGAATGATTTATGTACAATAGTTAATCTGAGAAATAAAGAACAAAAGGTCGTAAGTAATATCAATTTTTTTTGGAAGAGCTGACTTAATGAGTAAGTGGGTGTACAGGTTAGCAATCACTGCTACCCATGGATATCTTCAATATTAAGACATAGCTTAACTTAGGGTAAGGGTGTGATTAATGATAGAAAGGGATTTAATGTCAGTGTCTTGGTCAGCTGCATGCAGATGTCAATACCGCCGCCTGCAAACATCTGTAGCACCAAAGGTACAGCATTCTTTGGGGCTTAGAAAGGTTTAATAGGAGGTGAAGAAAGAAGTAAAGGAAGAGGAAACGACTTTGGCTTCCTTGTCTGTACACGCGATACAAAATGCAAAAAAAAGTCGCTTAACGCCGATATTCTGTGAGAAATATTCTATACTTACCCGCCTGAACTAGCCTCTAACATGACCTTTACACATGACACTAACATTTATGACATGTAAGCTAAAAGGTAAAAGTTAGTAAAATCAATGTGCTAATAATAAAATTTCAATTAAATATTGAATATTAATTTTTAAAAATAGAGAAAAATATTTCGTCTTTTTAACATCAAATTACTCAAAAGAATACGGTCTTAATGAAACAAGTTTTTTAAAGGAGTTCAAAAGAATTGTAATCCTTAACGAGTTCCTACATAGATGATCAAAGGCTTTGCCTATAAAAAGCGAGTCACCCAATTTAATAACACGAAGAAAATTGTAATGAAACGAATGTAAATAGACATTCGTTTTTTATTAGACATCGAAATTGTTTGTTAGAAAATCAAACAATAGTATCAAACAATATACTGTAACTACCACTGTGGGAAATAAAATTCTACTTTGTTTAAATGCTTCTATACACCCAATTCTCCACAGTGTATCATTTTATAATTCTAATAAGATTGTTAGGATCATAAAAAATGATATTACGACTGTTAGTTTATAGAATTAACTGCTTTTTCATTTTCTTTTTTCGCAGGTGGATATAATTTGCAATTTAGAAGTCCGCCAGAGAACAGAATTGCAAACATAGTCTTTGAGTAAGCAAATTTAAATGGCATCGGGCTTATCACGTTTGTTAGAGAACCGAAAACAGTTAAAATATATAATACTAGTGTTGGAGTGGAGATTCCGTCTTGGCAAACGTAATGTGTGAAGCCGTGGTCCGATGAACGAATGTCTACGTAATGCGGTTGATGTTGATTGTCAATGCTGATGATGGCGAATTTTTAGATAGCCGTAAAAACACGTTCTAACTAACTTTGTTGGCGCAGTGACCCAAAATGGATCTTGGCCTCCGAACAGATCTTACGCCACCGTGCCCTGTCGTGCGCCACCTCCTGCCAGTTGCAGACTTGAAAGTTGCGCAAGTCATCCTTGGTCATGTCTCTCCAGCGGTACCTGGGGCGTCCCACAACGTCGTCCAGTTGGGCGACCCAAATACGCTCTCTTGACTGCGCGATTCTTCCCCATCCATCCATTACATAGGAGTTTTTGAGAGTGTGGTACTCTTTTGTATGAGTTGGGGCCTATTCATAATTCATTCTAGAAATGAAAATATACTCTCTATATATATAGGAAGAGGCGCCATACCTAGCCCGGTCTTCGCCTAATCCAATTTCTGTCAGCCGATTTCCGCAGATTGTCGTCGATTTCCGCAGATTGCTTAAACGTGTGACCTCAGCTGAGTAGGAATATGTTCCACAGGATATCATCAAAAGCCAGGTAGATAGCAATAAAGCCTTTATTTATTAAAAAAATGGGCCTCTGGGCTGGGCTTGACCGAGGAAGTACCCATGTAGAAGTAGTATACTGTGTTATCGTTTTATGGCTGACGAGTGCTGAGATCTAGTGACCTAATTCCAATCCCTTTCTATATTTCATTTTTCTACTCCTATTACTTCGTCCTTGCTCGCTAATTAAATCCTTCTCCCCATCATACACATTTTATCCTTAAAGATTAAGGAGTGGATGAAGTAAAAAAAGTCTACCCCTATAGGAAACAGGCGTGATCATTTTTATGTATGTATGTATCCCTAAGGTAAGCAAGGCATCTGTATCCCTTGGTATTGTCAATGTCCTTGGGTGGTGGTGGCTTACCATCAGGTGACAAGCTTTCTTGTTTGCCTATTCTAGAAATAAAGTATTTTACCTATGTTATAAAAATATGAACTGAAACTTTTTAAAGGAAAATCAAAGTAAGAAATATGATCATTTTGTACGAGATTTAGCATATATATTGAGAACTTTCTTGCGGGTCTTAAAAATGTATTTCTATCAGCTCGGAATAAGTTCTGAGAAATCTGTGGCGTGTTATACATTTCTAAATATAGAACGTGACTGCGATACGTGGCACGCACACGTTTTGGCGGTAATTAAGCTCTAACTTCTTTAATCCGGCGATGTAATGTTCGAGATCGTATAATAATTCACTTGAAAAACTTTACTTTGGAAGTTATTTAAGAAAAAAAAAACAAACTTGTATTATATGAAGGTATTATAGTGGAAGCGGGATTAAAAGTTTGCATTTATAGAGAAAACAATATGTAGAGTGGTAATTTTACGAAAACTCTACAAATTGTAGAGTGTTAGGTTTAGTTAACGATGACCTAATTGGCTTAGTGACTAAGTTACCGCTTTCAGAATCAATAGTTGTGGGATCAATTCCCGAATCGATATTAACATTACGGAAGAGGAAGGTTCCTTAGAGGGTTTTTCCCAAATAAAAGGTTTAGCCTCTATCCTTGGCAGGCGCATAGAGTGTTGGAGATTGATATAACAGGTAGACAAGGCTGGTCATCTTCTCGTGTTTGCCCCCACAGTGGCCTCGTAAACGTGAAGTAGACTTATAAACCGTTACGAATTGATATTAACCCTAATTAAATTTTTCACACGTATGTATATAAGCTCTTCATATATTTTTCGAACTCGCAACTCTTGGTGCCGTAAGCAGTAACTTTACTATCAAGGTCAAAGAGATTATCGATTTGCCGACGTCGACAATTAATAAATTATAGATCGAAATGCTGCGTGGTTCAACAAAAACATAATATTAAAAACTAAAAAATTCATACTTATTAATAAACAAGATAAGAATAATATTGGTCAACTGTTTGAAGAATTTTTAATGTAGATAAATAAGAAATGCAACGGAACAACGACAGAGACAGATCGAGTCACTATTTTGTTAGAAGTGAAGATTGTATTGATTAATCAATTTTCAAAAGAGCAGCATATTTTGAGAACTTCATTATAGCTATAAAAATTATATGGATGTGTATGTCTGTATGTCCATTTCATCCTAAAAACCTGTTTCGGGCATCGACCCCACAGCCGAAAGGCGTTCGAACTGCATGTATACACATGTCTAATTATATACAGACACGTACATAATTGAACGGCTTATAATTTGAAGGTACTTATTTTTGGAGTTCTTTAATAAAAAAGCGACCTTTGATCTTTCCATATTAAACTTTGCGCTAATTTTGACAACCAAGTCAAAGATTCCGTGAAGCAAGCAAAAAAAGTGTAATTTTTAAATTTCATGATTGGTACTTCACTTATTTTGTAAATTGTACACAAAATTATTTCCATTTTAGATTTTTTAGAAAAGTTATTGCTTAGAATTTGACATTTTAGAAAAGTTATTTCAGGTATTGAAGCAGTAATATTATAATATTATGGAGTTAAGTTTAATATTTTATATTTTGCCCCAGGTACCGCTGGAGAGACATGGTGGATGATGACTTGCGCATACCTTCAAATCTGCAACTGGCAGGAGGAGGTGGCGCTGGACAGGGCACGGTCGCGTAAGATTTGTTCGGAGGCCTACATCCAATTTGGGTTGCGGCGCCAACAAAGTTAGTTAGTTAGTTATATTTTAGATTTCAATAATTGATTTACATCATTATCATCATCATGAGTCTACGGCAGTCCACTGTGCTGGTAATAGGCCTTCCTCAAGATGCGCCATCTAGCCCGATCTTCGGCGAACATGCATTCAGTCTACCAGCTGCCAACCGGCTGCGTAGATTGTCCCTTCATCTAGTCTAGTGGCATCCTACATTACATAATATATTAGCATTTTATATATATAAGCAAACAAAAAAACAAAAATTTCAAAATTTCCGAGAAATACTTTTTGAAACTTAAATTCCTTTATAATGATATCCAGACTTAGAAGGGTATGTGTAAAAGTTATATCTTATATGAGTTACGTAACTGGACGACCAACTTCTTATAATAACTACATCTTACAATAACTATCTAATATACCATATGTATAGGTGTATAATATTTTAATATTTTTTTTATGGGATATGAAGGCAAATGAGCAGGCGTGTTACCTGATGGAAAGTAATCAACGTATTGTAAAAAATCTTGCCGTTCTTTGATCTTTTTTAAGGGTTTAATGTCATAATGTTTTAGAAATTCGTCAGTGAAAATAAGCGTGTGGATAGAAGTTGTAAAGTTCATAAAAAATATGCACATAATTTTAAACGTTTACCGTTGACAAATAAACTTTTTGAAATAATACGGTTTATTAAATTCTTACAATATATATGTTCGTGAGCGGATATTGATAGTATACAAAGTTTTAAGTAAGTGTCTCCCTCTTTCGTATCTCATGTTAATTATCTCCTCCGTATATCTACGTATATCGTTGTTGTTTTGGTTGAGAAAAAGGCTACGAAACAAGATTTCGTGTACGTCGTAAAATGGGACTTGATATCCAACAGAGGATACATTATGCGTACAAAAGTGCCTGGGGATTTTATTAAAGGTTTAATTATTAGCGATCGTAACATCTTTTATATTACTTCTGTAATAGATCCTCTATTATACCCGCACAACCACCTTTATAAAAGAGTATAATCGAATTTCTTTAAATATTTTTGACATAAAGTTTTTTTTGAAATAGTTTTTTTAAATAATTGAAGTAATTTTTTGTGCCACGCCCCAGCTATCGTTTTTATCAAACTGATTGATAATTCTAAATGTTTTTCATAATTTGTCGATTTAAATACCGTAAAAGCGAATTCATATAGGGAGGGGAGAGGATGTTGGGCCTCCGGAACTCGGCCGCTCACCGCACGAAGCGCGGTAGCTAAGCTCTCACTCCCCCGGGCGAGCCGGCCCATTCATGCTACAGACAAATATTATGCCATTCTTGACAAAGTATTTATCTGCAGCGTGGCTCTACCACTATAAAAATAATGAGATGAGATGGCTGCTACTGGATAAGTGAAATCGAAATTTATGTTTCAGTCTTTATGGTGTGCATTAGGTGACCTAAAATTGAACTGTTGCAGGACTATGACAATGAAGATAAAATTACATATAAAGAAAAATACTTTGATTTGAACTTTATAAAATTCAAAAGTCGGTAATGTGAATTTAACTGATACTTTTGTGCCCTTAATTGGCCTCATGTAAACTTTTTGTGAACGAGTTTCGCAGATGAGTTCCTCGAGCTGCCGAATGGTGTCCGAACGATCAGACCGGTTTCAAAAGTTACTGTATATGTACATTGGAAACTGTCTTATGGTGATTAAATTAAAAATTATAAGAAATGAGAATACCATACTTTTTTATATAGAAACTTGTTTGAGGAAAGCAAGACAAAACATTTAATTGCAGGGGAGTAAACTTCGAACTAAATTATCGTTTATTATAAAGATTTGAATACACCAACATCAAAACTGCAAATGTTAAATAACAGTTGCAGTTTTGATGTTGGTGTATTCAAATCATTAAAATAAAATATGTTATTAGCTACTAGTCATAAATATGACTAGAAGCTAATAACATTTTTTTAATAATGCTTATTATAATTTGTCAGAAACTGTATTCGTGAAGCTAAAGATCAGGGTAGAAGTGGACTGTCGTAGGTTGTTGTTGTTGTTTTTGATGATGATGATAAGTTAGAGTTGTTTTGTGACCATATTTTTAACTGAAGGCAAATAAAGCAGACAGCTTAATGTAGTGTTTTCACACTTATTTACGCCTACAATATTTTATTAGTAAAATTTTATATACTAATATATTTAAATTTTTTTAACAGGCGTTATGTGGAAACCAAATTAAAATAGAATATAGCAACTACCACACAATTTAAATATTTTCATTAGAAGATTAATATGAATCAGAAGATTAATAATGTTATAAAAGAAAAAGATAAGGTTTTCATTGCCTGGAAATTCGATCTTTGCAATTTCGGGTGAAGGATTTTCATGTGAGCCGTGAATTCCATTCCCGTATAGAGATAAATATGTATACAGCGTACTGGCATTTATTCCGAGTCTGGGCATCTATTAAATCCGCCTTGGATAAGCGTGTTGGATTCATTCTTTCAGAAAGAGGACATCCCCGTGCCCAGTGGTGGAACATTAGAATAATCGGAATTTATTTGTGTATTTCCCCAGTGAAATAGTAAATTGAATTTCAGTAGATGTCTAAAACCACCTGAAGGAATACTAAACAAGGAAGGCAAATAGCAACGTTGTTCTATCTACCTTACAAATGTAGTTCTAAGGAGAATGTGTTGTTAAATAATTTTGATACTTATTGAAAGGACTTAAGGGTCATTTTATAGTTCAAATGCTCCAAGTAAATGCCACAGAGTTAGATACCACGAGGTCAAGTACGTTTGTGACGCAACAGTATTCTCTTGCGTCATATAGAGCAGGATGTGTAGGGATGAAGGCATGAGAAAATTCTGGTATGTCGATGATAACCAACTCTAATATATCTATTTATTTAAATTATTGTATAGATTACCTATTTAAATTAAATAAGAAAGCAATCACGTCGCCATCGACATCTGAAACATTGTAAAGGTTTGCCGGTCTTTGATATTAATCAATTTTTTGATTATCACTGTAGGCTTATTTTATAAATAATGTAATGGCCTTTATTAATAATGTAAGCTTGTTTTTTGAAGGTTTTCATGTTGTATCGTCTTAATTATTTTGTAGAAGCGTTCACATAACGCTTCTACAAAATAAGGTTTGATTTCTTAGGTTCCATTATCGTATGGGTTCTGAAATACCATTTTTTTTTTCAGTTAATATTTGTAATACATTTTTATAGAAAATTACAGAAAAATAGCATTCCCCTTATAAATTTGAAATATAACTCTTATTATAAGAACTATTCCTACTAAGCTTATAATGTTTGTGATAGGAAAGTATGATTCACAACGATAGTCCAATATAAGAATCGAATCCACGACCTTAAAATAGTTATCAATTGAACTATTGTTGTTTTAAAAATAATTTATATCTAAATCGCAACTTCTGCTTTGTATTCGTTTTTTTCGTCTCAAATTAATGAATCTTAGTACGCTCTATAATATGTATATTATATACTAGTATACCTATTTGTATGAATTTTCCAGTACGGTTCTCCCAGCACAAATTAAAGGTAAATTTAAATTAAATTTTTGTTAATCGATAGAATACGACCCTCACTATGTTTGGCAGAAATAGCGCATCCGCAATGCGCTGCAATCGGTCGATGCAGCTCGACCCGGGAAGCATTTTCCGAGATACACGTGTAGGTAGTATATTTCAGTTATCCATACGATTATACTTTACTTCTTCTTCTTACTTACTTACGCTAAATCCTGGTGTGACCTCTTCCATATTTTCTCTCCAGTCATCTCTATTTAGGGCAACGCGCTCCCAATTTGTTTTTTTCCTTAGGATAGCCAGGTCTTCTTGGATGCAGTCCTTCCAACGCTTCCTGAGCCTACCGCGTGGTCTTTTCTACTGGAGTGTGCAGTTAGTAATGATTTTAGATGGTCTAAAATCAGCCATTAATGCTGACTTACCGAGTGAGCTATTGTTGAGACTCAGCTATTGAATATTTAATTTAAAAAATAATTGCCCATTTTCTTATCAGTTTATACGATAGATAGATAGATAAAATTTAAAACTAGTGTGTTAAATATTGTATTTAAGATGAAAAAAAAACAAATGTAAAATCATTCGAATAATCGTTTACGCTTTACTACCTTTTAAGATATTAAAAGCCTTTCGCACCTGATCTTGAGTTATGTAAGCAATTTAGCTATGGAATATCTATTAATAGCAGTGCTGGCAGATGCTTTTAGGATAATGGGTTCAGGATTTTAGGGTGAAACTTAAGTAAAACTATATTTTTAACATACATAATGTGTCTTTTCGTATTTTTAAATTGGCCGCTAAAAATCGTCCTTTCTTTATAATATTAGAAATATTATTTAATTATTTGTAGGAAAATAAAGAATCATTTTAGTGCTCTAAATTATTTATATTTACCTGAAAGGCTAAAAAACCCCGGAAAAATTAGATGCGTTGTAAGATTTTCTTATAAGTACATAAATGAAATGGACTAACACCAATATTTTATGCGAAGTAGTAATTGAACCTATGATCATTGGTTATGAAAGCTAAGTCTTCGCGATTAAGCCAATCAGTTCGACATAAACATACAATATACCTTATTCTAGATGTTAGTTTTCTCGTATAAAAACCAATACATGGATAAAGTTTAAATTAAAAGGAACAATATTTGTAGAACAAACATATGTAAGTACAGAAACGAAATACATAAACACTAATATCTTGTGCAAAGCTGTAATCGAACCAGCAACCCTTGGTTTCGAAAACTAAATCTTCGTTACTAAGCTACTCAGATCGACATATATAACTATATATTAAATACAATTTCTCGTATAAAAAAATACATAGATTATATTTAAGTTAAAAGCAACGTTTTTTTTACAACTTTTTATTTCAAAAAGTTCTATTAAATTATTTGCCTCGAATTAAATTGGAGTATACATACATATTTATTACGTTGGACATTATGGATTAATATAAAAATATAGTTTGACTTCTCCTGCCAACTTACATAATTCATGTTGTTATGTACACTTTGTGTTTCTATTTCATTTTCATAATCTTATGTTATTATCAGTTATATTATTTAATTGTGGTTGTGTAGTATGCAATATAGTTCGATTAAGGCGTATAAGTGTATTGATATGAAATAAATGCGAATATCGTGACTTTTAAAGTTGACAGCGAAAGTCCATAGAAGGTTTTGGTAAAATAGCCACCATTTTATCAAGACCAATGTGACAAGTTGACTAGTAAATTTCAAGATACTTGATGTCATTATATATAACTTGATACTAGCATAATAGTAATAACTTATTGCCATCAAAGAAAAGGTTCGCCACCTGTCACGTTCTGATTCCCACGAGTGCGAGAAGCGACTAACAGAAAGCTGTTTCGCTACGATGAACTTGAGAGGAAGGGTGGATGAAAAAATGGATGAGTGTGGAGGAAGCAGGGAGAGTGTGCCGGGATCGTAGTGGATGGAATTCTGTGGTTTCGGCCAACGCCTGCGGGAGATAGGCGTATGTATGTATGTATGTAAGAAAAGGAAAAAAATAATAGTGTCACTATAAGCGAAAGTAAGACATCATCTCTTGATACGTGTGGGTCCACGCTCATACTGACTACAGACTGGAAGTGTGAAACGTTTGTTACTTTATGAAACAACTAGCTTTTGCCCGCGGCTTCGCTCGCGTGGAATTTGGTCTGCCACATTAAGTTTCGTGACAGATCATTTTAAATAAATATATATATTTTTTACTTAATAGTAAAATTCTATTACGACCAAAATTACAAAAAATCATTATAAATTGTAGCCTATATGTTATTCCGATGTATAACATATATTATTGTAAAGTTTAATCAAAATCCGTCCAGTAGTTTTATCGTGTAAGAGTAACAAACATACATCCATAGTCACAAACTTTCGCATTTATAATATAAGTAGGATAAGACATTTCAATTTTGTGTGAAAAATAACGATATCTTCAAAATGATATTTTGTGAAACATTAGTTATTGCCTTTGGGATAAACTGTGATACAAAACGACATTCTGTATATAAGAGTAAATAAAGATCACGTTTGGGCCAGCATAGTTTAGGACGTTTTCCGGTCATATGGAGCGATGACCTTGGCTGAGCGACTAACAGAAACTGAATCGTGACGTGAAATTTCTAAGGTTCCCCAAAAGCAATTTCAGCACTGTAATGAAATTTCCACAGGGAATATTAATTTACTGTCTAATTGATAGTGTAGTTTCTATAGTGCTCCAACATAACTGCTTGATTAGCTTCATTACAAATTTAATGAATTGCCTTTTGAAACACTCAGCGCGTTTTTGAAAGATGTCCCAGTGTATTATTTATTTAATTTGATTTTAAGTAGTTTGACTATTTAAAATCAAATTAAAAATTAATAGATTATATTTTTTAAGAAGTCTAGTAATGTTTTAATATTACAAGAATTCTTGTTAACCATTTCAATTATGCAATATATATATATATATATATATATATATATATATATATATATATATATATATATATATATATATATATATATATATATAGCACAACCATTGTTAGCTTAATTAAAAAATGAAATCTCGTAAAAACGATTCGTTAAATATCTTATGGTAGAATCGAACCTGTAACCTTTAATCGTTAGCGCAATTCTTGTCAATTAAGCTATTGCTAGTTCATGCGTATGCTCATGCGCTAAAACTCAGCGATGAAGCCGCATTAAAATTCATGTATATGCATTAAAATCCAACGAAGAAGTTGAAAGCTAACGTTGAGTTCGAAATTAATCTGAATGAATATTTTACAACTTGCACCGGATTCTCGGTCATAAAATATTCACTACAAAAGGATTTAAGGATATATCGGATTATGATTATTAACTGATGTCGGTATTATTAAATGTTTAATCCCACGCAACTTTCATTTAAAAAGTGAATAAAAGAATATTAATTATGGAGAGAGAATATATGTACGTATTTTTTATGGGGTAGGAAGGCAAACGAGCACGCGTGTCACCAAATGAAAATCAATCAACGCGGCTCATAAACATTCGCAATGCCATAGGCAGTTCTGCACCGCCATTGCCAGCCTTTAAGGAAAGTGTTATTATTGGAGGAGGGAGGGATTGGGCGACCGGAACTCAACCACTCATCGGACGAAGCGCGGTAGCTAAGCTACCACTCAGACGCCGGTTTTCTACCGGAATGTGCCGACTCGTTCATGGTACAGACGAATAATATGCCATTCTTCACAAACTATTTGTCTGCAGCGTGGCTCTACCACTACAAATTTAATATTAATTAACAAAAAATAATATGTCATTAATATATATATGGATTAATTATTAAATACATAAAAAAATAATTTTTAGGCGTCTGTATATATCACCTAGACTAGGGTAGGCTATATCCAAATCTTAAATGGTTGAGATAACTCCTTAAATTTGCCTATTCACACCTTGTATTATACATAGCGTACAACATTACGTAGCGAATAATATTTGCTTTGCCATATTTGTTGTAAATGACGAATATTTGACTATGATACGATGAACCCAAACCGAGCAATTTTACATACTTGATCAGTAATAAACGGCGAAATATTTGACTGTTCACATAAATAATAGAGACAGGATCAATGCCGTTTATAAAAAATACCATTTGCTTGTTTTTTACCTTCGACAAGCATGGTAAGTTATTGATTGTACCTATAGTTGTAAGGACGCAAGCCTCAGCAGTGGCTTGTGAGTTGCAAAGAAAAAAACATCAGTTGTTGGGTGTTTCCCGGCTACTTCCATTGCATTTTTTTATTTTTTGCATTGCATTTTAAAGTTTTCGCAGCCCCTTGCTGATAAATATTCTTTTATAGAATAGGAAGGCAAATGATCAAGCGTGTCGCCTTATGGAAAACAATCAACGCCGCTCATGGACAATTGCAATACCATAGGCTTATTAATGGAGTCAGGCGTTACTTTGGGGAAATCAATCACTATGTGGACAGTCAAAAGTTTTACTTAGCTAAGATCCGCGACAAGCAAAACAATAACAGAAAATTAATAATTGAGTAGTACCTATATATAGCAGTATTGTAGCAGTAACATTAATCTTGAGTATAACCTATATCTAGCAGTAGAATGTTACGGTTGTATATGATGATTGATTGCTTGAACACCAACTATATCGTTTCCGAGGAGGAGTGTGACACTTTTGGGATTTCTCAGAAGAGGTCGAGGATAGGTTTTACTTAAATAAATTGTTATAATATTGCATCACAGAATGTAAACCAGTAGTTAAGAATACATACGTTCGTACGTTCGTACGTTAAGTACACGTTGTGTTGGGGAATAACCAACCTATGACTAAACAAATGTTTTCCACGGTATGCTAATTAGAGTACACTCGCTAAGTTTTATACAAATGCTGACAAACAAAAATATATGTCCACATTGTGGCTATAACATATAATAAACATTAAATAATGGTTTCATTCGGTGATAGGGGCGATAATACTGGCATTTATATATCTGTCTGGTCAAGCGTTCAATGTTAACATCATAGAATATTATTTTTTTTATGAATGACTAGGTAAACGAGCGACCGGGTAGAAACAACAAAATGGTAAGCAATCACCGTCGCACATCAACATTTACAATACTACAGGTACCTACTACTACAGATGCGTCGCCTACTTCACGGTAAACGTGAATAATATGTAGGAAAGAACGAAATTATTTAAGAGGGAGATGGAAATAAAGAAAGAGGAAAGGAATTTAGCCACAGAGGAAAGGAATTTGTTAGGAAAGGAATTATCAGTACCACACGTACTTCCCCAGTCCTACCGGGCCATTCGTGCTACCTATATTTAAGGTTTACCAGTATAAAATATGAAGAATGAACTAATCCATATAATAAAAAGTGTAAACATATTTATTCATTTTTATTTAAGTGCTAAATTTTACCATATTTAGTAGTGTACAAAACCCATCTTATTTTGCACCTATAAATTTGGTTTTTGTTTTATTTTAAATCGTATATCAATGGGATAAGATAGTATATATTACTTTGCGATGTGTCAAGATTTGCAATCGCGAATGATGTATATAAAGTGGCGTAATGGGAAATAGTGTTATGTTATGTTACAAGCTAACGTTGTTATTTGTTCTTAGAAACAAGTACGAAGTTGGAAAAAAAAATAGAAATGTGCGCATCATTTTACACACTCATTCTGTTATTGTGGATTTTTAACGTTATATCTGTGAGTATTTTGACATATAAAATATTTATCAACTTTCCTCCTCCTCCTCGGAAAAGATATCTTTTAAATTTATCAATTTAAGGACATATAAAATATTTATCAACTTTCCTTTTTCTTCCTCCTCATCGGAAAATATATTTATCAATTTGAGGACATATAAAATATTTATCAATTTTCTTCCAACAGTTCTATCATTTCGCTACGCTTTATTAAATATCTCTCTCTATCTCTATTGTATCTACAGAGCTGCTCAATTTACAGAAGAAGGATCATCACCAATCATCAATACAGTCTCTATATTTATTACAATTTATTGGTCGTTAATATATATAACGTCGGACAAAAACGTTTTGCCTGCCAATTGAGGATAGCAGATTGGTTTTTATTACTCAAGCTGAGCAACCTGGTATTTATGGTCGCATCGTGGAACACCCATGGAAAGAAATGGGTTACTTTATCCTATGCCTAAAACCACACAGTATATATTTTTATTTATTCTGCTGGTGATATCTTTATTCCATAAAACTAATCAAATAAACAACAATGGACATATAATATAAAATAATAATTAACAAAAAAGCAATAAAATTGTTAAAAGTCCAGTGCAGTTAATTTTATATTGTTCTTTCGTTCGAAGCCAATAGATTAATTTATTTTCAAATTCCAATCTTAAAGCCTTATTTGAAATAGCAACCTATTAAATAGCATTTTAAGTGACGTCAAGATATACGAATCGTCGCGCTACCTACGGATTTTAAGATTATCTTTTTTATTTATAATATTTTATAGGGTGAAAAATAAAAGTTACTTCGTATTGATTGCGTATGATGTATTATGACTAAAAAACTGTCAACAAAAAAAAACAAAGCAATAAAAAAGAAAACAGATTTACACAGCTGTCAGTTTCATTTTGAACAATATATGAACAAAAACTCTATGAATGAATTCGTTTCAGTTCATTCAAGGACACTGGATAGGCGGCTGGGGGGGTCCTCCGTTAGTCGTGAGAAGATTTGGTTACGGCTTTGGAGGGGGCTTTTATCCGCCGCCTCCACCCCCTCTCTTCTTCGGTCCACCGCCGCCACCCCCTTTTCCGTTTTACGGGTAATTGGGGAGCATACACGTCTCGACAACTTACGATTAATTATGTTTTATGTTCTCAAAATATGATACATTGTATAAGCTAAATTATATTATACATTAATTTAATTTATCATCATATTAATATCATTCAAGTATATGTAATGGATTAATATCCAGTACAATTAGTTGGATAATATTGCAGTAACTAAAATTAGTTCCTTTTTTTTAGTTTTTTAAGTAGGTATAATTGCAATAACCAAATTACATAAATGTATATTTAATTTGATTAATGCAATCGTAGCTATTTAAGACATCAGTTAAAATAGTGAATCATTACATAAATAGGATATTATTAATAACATACGTTCTTTAAAAAAAATAATGTGATAGCATTTTAGCAGTGTGTAAGTGTAACTTATTCTTTGATAAATAATCATATCGATAGGGATAAATTTGTTTTGATTTGTATACTTTATTAAAATAAATGTATATGAAAAGTGTTGATTTTTATTTTTTCGCAGTGTGTAAGTGTAACTTATTCTTTGATAAATAATCAAAGGTTTTTAAGAACAACAAAAATGCAGCAAAAACTTTCTTTTTATTACAGTTGATAGGAATGAATTTGTTTTAATTTGTATGCTTCACTAAAATAAATATACATGAAAAGTGTTGATTTTTATTTTTTCGCAGTGTGTAAGTGTAACTTATTCTTTGATAAATAGTCATAGGTTTTTAAGAACAACAAAAATGCAGCAAAACCTTTCTTTTTATTACAGTCGATAGGAATAAATTTGTTTTCAATGGTATGCTTTACTATAATAAATATATATGAAAAGTGTTGATTTTTATTTGTTGCCATCGATTTTAACATTATGATTACATGCTATAACATAATTATCTATCAGTTTGTAATGGCACTATTTCAAAAAAAATAATTACAATCGTATTAAAACAGTTTGTTTACATCGTCTTAAATTATCTTTTGTTTTACTAAAATAAAATTGACAACAAAATGTGTTCTGCGAATCACTTACTCATATATTGACTGAGCTGTTTATTCCTTTTATTAGTATTTTCTCTCTAATAAAAGAAAAATTTAATAATATAGATAAAAAAAAACTACAAAATCATTAGAATATTGAAAAGTAACAATTTAGCTTTTAATCATGTTCTTATATTTAGAATATGAACCAAAATTTTTTTAGGCTAAAATTCACTTAATACAATGAAATTCACTGGATATATTATTATTTATTTTATGGGAGAGAAAGGGAATCCTGCAAGCGTGTCGCTTAATGGAAAACTCATGTCGTATTGGTTTGGAAATACAATTTAAGTTAGCTGGTTCCACAAACTGGTGGTACATGGAAAGAAGTTTCAAGATATACTCACCGTACGGAATCGCCACTTATCCAGTTGGTGGGGATGAAACTTTTTTTCTATTAACATACTTACAAAAAAATTCGCCATAACAAATGATGTGATGCGCTTTTTATATTTTTGCTAAGAAATTTTGAATTGTAAATATCATAAACTAGTACTAGAGTATATACCTCTCCACTACAACTTACTTATGCGGGAGATTTACATAAGAGATTTACACTTTATTCAAAGTTCTGACTTGATATCTCAGTATTTTAAAAGATAAACGTCAGTTATGTTTTCCTTTTGAATTTACGCGTAAAGTTTTGTACATAATTCTATATTTGTATTTAAACAATAGGTTTGTGGTTCAATCATCCTATGTGATCACAAATGATGATGCAGTCCACCGTATCGAGGTGATCAACATATTTCGATTATAATCAATAGGAAACGTAAACAATGGCTTCCAGTGTTATCTCTGGTATTTTCTAAGCGAAGGTCGGCAGCCAATTCAACACAACTTTCCGCCTCTTTCGCGAGGTGCAGCAGTTCTGGAGCACTCGCTATCCCGGTCCATTACGTAGATTTACTATATTACGTATATTACGTAGCCAAGACTTTCTTTTTGTTTTTTGCCCGCGACTTTTTCCATCATGATCAGTTGCAGCAACTTGTACCTGTTATGTCTCATGATATGACCCAGGTAAGAAACTTTTTTACCTTTGACGTTATGCAAAAGTTCACGTTTTTTCTTGACTTGTCGGAGAACCTTGTCATTGGCCACCTATATCTCCGGTATAGAATAAGTTAATATAAGTTTTTCTTCTCATGGGTGTTATACTATAGAGGCAAATACTTAGAGTAGAATAGTGTCTATCTGAGCAATAAAAACCGATTTATAATTTCAAATGGATCTATTAAGGGTCGGAACTACAGAAAAAGAGTACTCGCATCTGTGAAAAATATATTGTGCAATATAATGCTGAATGCTTCTCCGAAGAAAACTAACTTCTCATATGTAATGAATTACTCATCCACAATATACCATATAAATATTAGCTTAAAATTAATTTCAATGTTAGACAAAGTCGTGGACTTTAAATTTGCGTAAAGCATTCTAGTCTTTTACAAGATTGAAATAAGATAGTAAACTAGGTGACTAATGATGGAAAATGTTCAACAGTTTAAAGGAATATATAAACTTAGAACGTAGGACGTTCCAACCAATGTTATAAGTGCTGCTGTGAGATTATGATCAAGTGAGACAATTATAAATTACATACAAAGATGGGTGTGCGTAGCGTTATGCTAGTGGCATTTATCGTATTTTTATTCGTACAGGTTAGTAATTTTTTTTTATTTCAAGTCGATTAAGTTTAAATTTTCTGTACAGTTTTCAGGATAGAATAAGATTACCCTATTTCTCTCAGAGGGTCTCGAAAGAAAGCTATGGGAGCAAATGCGTGAAGATGATTAAGCAACTTCTATTTAAGTAGTTAAAACCAATTTGCGGTTTCCAATTCGCCTGCTTAGCAAGAGCAGGGCAGATTACGGCAAAACCCTATAATTTTAAGGGAAACCAATGTCCAGCAATAAACTGTTATGGTTCCTATGTGGACAGTCAGAATTTTTACTTAGCTAAGATCCACGACGTTTGCTAAGTAAGAATTCTGACTGTTCACATAGTAATGGATTTCCGCAAAGTAATGTCTGACTCTATTAATCATGTAATGGTTCCATTGATGATGAGGAAGTTTTAACAGAATATTAATTGTCAAAATTCAATTTACATGTAACAATTTTGAGTAACATTAAAATATGTGAAAAAAAAAAAGTATAGAAAAAGAAAACCTCAGAAAACGTATAGAAGCGTTCGAAATGTGGGCATATAGATGGATGCTTGCTATCAGCTGGACTCAAAGGGTGGCTAATAACGAGGTTCTCCGACAAGTCAAGCAAAAACGTGAACTTTTGCAGACCGTCAAAGATAGAAAAGGATCATATCATGAAACATGACAGGTACAAATTGCTGCAACTGATCATGATGGGAAAAATCGCAGGCAAAAGACAAGTTGGTCGAAAAGGAAAGTCTTGGCTACGTAATACCAGGGAATAGATCGGGATAGCGAGTGCTTCAGAATTGCTGCACCTCGCGAAGGAGGAGCCAAGTTGTGCTGAATTGGCTGCCAACCTTCGCAAGTCGGAGAGGCACTTTTAGAAGAAAAAGAAAAATATGTGAAAACTTTAGTCAAAGATATTTTAGTTTTAATTATTGATTTCCTTGCATTGAATAAAGTATAGGTTTACAACTTTTCTAGACCACCGACTTATGAAGGAAAAAAATGAAGTAATGATAGAGCTGGCATACCCTTGAACAGTAATTGCTGCTATAACAGAAAATAAAAAAACAATATGTAATGTGATTGGTTGATAGACAACCACAGGCAGTGGTTGTCTATCAACCAATAGTCGCTACCGCATCCTTGGAGGCTTCCAGTGCCTACAGGAGGGTGATTACTCCTCCTTTGGTAACATATAGTTTAGAGGATACCATTATTTGTCTTTATATCTGATTGCTATTGCAACAGCAGTAGGTAGTACTGCTGTGAGATATCTAATTTTGTGATTACCTGTTCGAATTGAAAGAGCAACAACGGACTTTAAACTGTTGACAATGAAGGATGATAAAGATATTCGTCTTTTATCATTAATCCTAATCAAAACTAAAATTTTTTAATGTATAAAACCTGGTATTAAACTAATTCCCATGGAAACGTATTGACTCTTTATCAATGGTGGAAACGGTGGCTTTTATATTTGCGCATAGTTATTTAAATGCACGTTCTAGGAATAAACGTCGGTGTGCTAACAGAAAATCAATATTGGAATTTCCGTTTAACCAATTATCCCGTGATGTGTAGTGCAATGTATTTTCGTTTTTATATATTTTAAAAGTTAAATTTACTTCTCCCGCGATAAAAGCATTAATAAATAACTTTTTTGTATATTGTTTTCAGTTTATTCAATGTCACTGGATTGGAGGTTGGGGGCGTCCAGTGATAATCGTGAAGAAGTTCGGCTATGGCTTTGGAAGAGGATTCTATAAACCGCCATTTTTCTACCGGCCTCCACCTCCTATACCTCCATTCTTTGGTTGAACACGTGATCGTTCAATATGTACTTGTACATGTATGAATATAATTCTCTGTTATTGTTTCTTAATTGTTTTAAGCTTATACTGTTTTCAATATATAGAGAAGACTGAAGGATTTTAAGACACTATTTTTATGTATTTTTTTAGTTTTATTCATATCGCACCTAAAATTATCTTGAGGATAATAACAAAAATACAGTATCGATATATTTCTATGCAGTATATTCTTTTATTAATGTAGTCGATCCAGTAATTTCCAGGGGAGTTTCTCAAAACATTTGAGAGAAATTTTATTTTTGAATTGACACACACTTTTATTTTTCATGGCGCATACAGAATAAGAGAGTGAGTGATGCGCCTGTCCGTGTACAAAGACAAAAAAATGATTAATTGATAATAAGGTGATTGATATGTTAAGGTCAGGAAAGATGCTATGCAAATTAAAAACAGTCGATATTGTATTGCTTTTTAGTAGATAATAAACATGAGTTGAACATTCATATAAACAAAGCGACTCCATCTTATAACCAACCATATTTGTGCGCCTATTTTATTTTTATGTATTTTATCGATATCTTTCATACAGTTTTTCATCTATTTTTCTTGATATCTTTTTTGATATTTTTGACGATTTTATTTGTCTATGGTTGCTTTAGGTAAGTAGGTGGGTAGTAACCCGCTCCTCGTTTGCTTATCGTTATTTTAAAAAAGAAGATTAACAATGTTTTTTTAAATATAACTAGAATACTTGTTAACCAGGAATGGTTATTTGGAAAAATAACCTTTACTAACTCGTCTAGTCTAATGGAATATACGTTCTGTATTGATTGATATTGATTGATACATTGTAAATTCGTAATTTTAAAATTTAAAATTAAAAAAGAAATAAATTGTTTTATAAAAACAAAAGATTAGTTCGACTGACGTCTTTCGATAGACATGTCACCTTTTCCGGCATAAGAAATTGAGATATAAAATGTAAATTGATAAAATGTGAATAAAGTGTGATATAAATTTATAATGAATAAATAAATTCATTAATTTTATTTGGAAGAATTCTAATTACATCGAAGATGAAAACTCTCTAAAGATCCCCGTGTGTCACCGTAAGCAGAACGTCTGGCACGCTACAGTACTCATGACGTACAGATCGTAAGTCCGAGGTTTGATAACTGAGATACTGCTGCTTATCTCTTCCATAAAAAAAAATGGAATTGTAGGTGATAAGAGCGGTAGAGTTAAGATTTGATTGTCATCAGGTTATATTAAATAGGAAATTGAAATACGAAACAGTGCTGACATAATTTATATAATGTAACACATAATAACATGTTTAATACACAAGTTAGATAGTACGAACAACATCATACCTTACATGAACTAACAACATACATATATGTCGCAACCACTATCAACCGGCAGATGCGATAATACCAGATAAAACGTGATCAAAACCTTAGGCCTTGTTAACCAACTATTTTGAAACAATGCGTGCGATAATTACGTCAATACGTATCATATTTAACGATTATAGGTTTATGGGCAGAAAAATATATTTCTGTTATTAATATATTTTCAGAAAATAGATAGACACCATCAGACCTTAAGCTAATTTCATAATTATTACAACACATATCAGATTTGGAAATAGGTGATATGTTTTTTAAGTGATTCAATTACATCTAAATAATTACATTTAGAAAGAACTAACCAATCATACTGATATGTATTTACCTAGGCACCTAGCATAGAGAGTCTAGAAAGAATCCTAGAATTAAGTCAATGAAATACAGCAGAAAAATATTTTACATTTACATTAGGAAGTAACTTACTTCTAGTATGATATGTTTGTTAATACATATTTTTTAAATATATCTAATAACACCGATATTTACTATATAAATGCCTCAGCCAGTAGGATATGTATTGGTTTCAATTTTAGTAGACTTACCACATAATTTTTATACTTATTTTAAATTTAAGTCAAAAGATTAAACACAGTAAAATGTACTAACGATATTATTCTGAATGTACTTTAGGATTATTTTTAATAACATTCATAAGTAGTTCTGAAAACATCTATCATATTAATTAATTTTATACTAAAATCTATCTGTGTTAAATGTTAATTTTTAGACTAAAATCATAATTTGTTTCACTCTACGTTCCATATTTTTGTTTTTTTTTCAAAGCCATCGTATTTTAGGAAAAAAGGGGCAATAATCGATTATCCATTTTTCAAAGCAAGAATCATTTTTTAATATATTTCAAAATTACTTCAACCCGATGTAACATAAGCAATAATATTAATTACTTTAACCAGTAGTCTACTAAAGTAATTGTTATTGAAGCGAAATATTAGTCATGTTTCATAATGGATTAAAAGTAATTTTAGAATATGTTTAGCAATCGATTTAGACAAAATAAAATGAACTCTTTTCGTACAAGCGAAATAATGTATTTCTGGTACTCGATAATATAAATGGTATGACAGAGTTCGTTATATTTTATCTAAAAAACTTGGAATCCTTTACTAATAAAAACATTTATCAGTATATTTCTTTATTTTTTCAACATTATTTTCGATATCATCAGCAGTCTGCGGCAGTCCACTGCTGGACATAGGCCTCCCCCTTCCCTATCCTTATTTTTGATATCCACATTTCTTATTTCATATAGATGAGAAAAAACATGATTTTATTAGTAAAGCATTTTCCATTTTACTTCGAGTAAAATATATGAATAGAGAAAAATTTTATTTTTAACGTAAACATTTCGCCTTACTCTTTAAAATGGAACTTTAATTACGTGATTTTATAGGAACTTCATTTCACAGAACGATTTTAAAGAGAATAGACATTTTCAACAAAGGTTTACATACATTTTACTCGAAGCAAGCAAGAGAAGACGATCGATTTAGTGAAGTCTGTATACGCCTATGCGTTTCTCCCCAGCAGTATGTTGCACAAACTCACGCACTTGATCGGTTGCGACGGGGCCAATGCATACCAAAGGTTCCTTGAAATAACCGCAACTCTGTGAAATAAATTAAAAATTAATGTATGAAACTGCAGAACTTATTCTAAGAAACATTAAAATTGAAGAAATCCTCCGGAGTACCGACAGCTCTTCGAGTTAGTAAGCTGAAGTGTCAATGAGCTGGTCTCATTTGTCTGAGAACTGACAACTTACATTAAAAATATATATATATATATATATAACAAAAAAAATTGAAAAAATTTTTTTCACATTTCTGGGCGTAATTCTAGATAATTATATATCTATTGTCTTTATGGTACAGCATACGAATTCTTCACAAAATGTATCAAAAAGAAATTCTTGTAATAGGTGTCGCAAGAGACGACGATCAATACAGAAGCAAAGACGTCTCAATCTGCGATCCCCAATCCACTTGCGAAGGATAGAGATTATGTCTTAATTGATGAAGACCAATATCTAGTGCTGGATCGTTGCGGCTGTATTGTTTGATTTGTCGATCAATGAGCTAACTTCGTCTGACTTCAATGAGATTCTAATTATTGCAGTTTATAACATTATAAATAGAAATAAAAAGAACTCAAAAAAAGAAGAAAAAGTAAATAAGCTGATTAGCCTAAGCGTTAAACGTAGGCTAATCAGCTTATTTACTTTGTTTACTTATTTTACTTCACCCAGTTATTTATCTATCTATTACAGAAAATATACGACATTAAATTTTCTTGACGATCTTATATTTCATTGAGTTCTTACTTTCTGATAAAAATCTTTAATTACTCTTTTCATTTCCAAATGTTCCCAAGAAAAAATACTTTAATAATTTTACCCTTTTCATAAAGTCTCATTAATATGAATGGACTAAAAGCTAATCTGAAAATTCTTTTAAACAAATTAAACGAGTCGCTCAAAAGTATATTAATTATTCATTATGGAGAAAAAACCTAATGAGCGCGTCAAAGAAGTTATTATTTCGAGGTTTCTATGAAGTCGCTTTCTAATAATTAAAAAAAATTAAACTACGAGATTTTTTATGTTAATTATTGCTATTGTTGAGTATTGGAATTTAGAAACAATGTCTATACGTGAATTCATACACTTGGCCGCCATTAGTTTCTTTGTATTATTATAGCATACATATAGATAATTTTTCGATATTATGAACTTATAAAAAACTATTCAACACACCTTTCTGGGCTTCTGGCGGTGTCGACGCTGCATAATGCAGCAGAGTCCCCGTGTGATGTCACATTCGCTGGAGGCGTTACAGTCATCATTGTATTGCTTGTGGCCGGTAGAAGGTGGGCGACAGACGTGCATTTCGCCTACATTAAAACAAATATCAAATATCCTCGTCATCTTTTTATCACTCAATTCACATGGACATATTTAGATGAGGAACAAAGGAAAGTAGACTACAATAATAAAATATTTTTTTCAATGCCTTAATCGAACACGCGGTGCTTTTAGTTCATAGCGGAGTATTTCCCACTCCGTCATTCGAGAGGTTTGGATACGATACAGACTAAATTATATTATTCTAAGATATTAACAGTTTTGATTTATAGGGTCAGTGATAGAATTTTCATCTTTTGTAGATAATTATATACATTAGATATATTTAGCTAGTAGTAGTTAGCTAGTAATTTTTCTTGTAATTTTCGGTTAGTATTACGCTCTCCTATATTGTTGATGCTTTAAAGGAATTATAATATTTTTTAAGCATTCCGCAAGCAGGTTTTCCCAATGCTTTCTCTCACTGTAAAACGCGTGTTTTATCTGTAGATAGATATATTATTTGCAGTATATTAGAAACTAAGTCAAAGAATGAATAAATAAATATCCTTGTACCAGAATACCGTTGGATTGCTTAGTAGAAATTTTATGTTGACCGGTTGTCTCACTATTGTAAAAATGGTGAAAATTATGTGTGTACTATGACGGTCTATTATATGTATTTAAAGTTGAAATAAACGATAATTTTAAAGTGACGACTCAGTTTCAAATTTGAATCGTTCACATTTAATACAATCGATAACATTTTATTGGATTATTTCATTGGCTTTCCACGTATGAAATTAAAATGAATTACAAACAACAGCAATTAGTTACCTGGTACAACTTCCTCGCAGACCAATCCAGCATCGCATTGATTTTCCCGGTCACATATCTCTCCTAGCTTCCTTCCGGCAAAAGCGGGTAGACAACGCCCGCCCTCCTCTGTTTAACAAATAAATAGGGAAACCGTTATTTTTTATTTTATTAAATTATTTCTGGTACTTCAGTTTTATTAAAAAAAATTAAGATTATATTTCCTGTCTGACCTTAAATTTTATTAAGATTTATTTATATTATTTTTTTAATTTATTTATAATATATTAATATAAATAATAGATAGGGGGTTGTTACAGTCCCTAGCTACGTTTCCCAAGAATCATAATAATAAATAGGTAAAGAATTTAAGAAAGAAAATCTAAAATTATAAAGAAGGGGAGAAAAGAACTAGATAAAAATAAATAAAATTTATGTAAATAATCAAAAAAGAAAAAACGATAAATTCTAGCCTATAATGGTCACAGCTTATGGTGGTTCTTTTAAAAGTAGTTAATGAAATGTTATAGATATCTAAATTGTTATCTTTAGATAAAATTAATGATAGTAGAAGTTAAGAAATAAGCTTGAGATTTTAAAATGTTTGTAAGTTTTCTCAAAATACAAAGATGGCGGGCCTGTAAAATGAACATTAATGAATGTGGTAAGTAAATTACCGTCATAGCGAAATACATACACAAATACAAATCGTCAAGCCTGTCTCCCGTAGGGGTACGTAGATACCACAAAATCCATCTGCTACGATCTCGGCATACTTTCCTTGCTTTCTCCACACTCATTACACTCCTCACGCACGCCCGCCTGTTAAGGGTACTCTTGACCTGGTCTTTCTTAAAAACTTCAGCTATTTGGTCAAGGTATGTTTTCCATGGTCTTCCCCTACCGACCCTTCCTTTCACATTCGCAATTTAATTTCTTATATAGCACAATAATAATTAAAATTAAACCTTTAGTTTTTAGTGTATGAAACCATTTTTGATCGATACTTCATTAACCTGCCGGCAACAATTTGTTTAGAGTTCTGATTAAACCGTTGGCAACTTAACAATTTTAAATTACTTAACCTAATTAGTTTTCTCGATTAAAATTTCTGCTTTGTGTCGTGTTCAAATTTTCGTGATAAACACGAAACGAAACGTTTACTTAATTACTTAAGTTACAACTCTTCATTTTTCTTTTTATTATAGGCAATTTTCCTAATTAGAAAAAAAAGATCACTCGTCAGTAATACATACATGTACTATGTACATGTACATATGTACACATGTACATATGTAGTAATACATATATGAACATAAGTTTATAGGATTTTACGCAATTATTCAATAGCTTATGGAACACTTTCCAGTGGTAAGAGTACTTGATTTAGTAGATTTAGTAGATTTTTGGATATTAAACTCAGATGCAATATAATCAGTAGCCTAGATTTTATGGTCTCAGATTGAGAATCTGTAGAAATGCGACGGGATATCTACTCTCACCATCTTTTATCAATTTTACTATGGGGAGTGATCCAAGGAATTTTTTGGAATAAATTCGGCTGCTGAATTCCACTACCGCACAACTTCTTTACTTACTTAAGTAGATGAAATTTCAGTAAGAACTTGGGTGCAATCTGAATGAACCACTGAACCTTTTTTTTCACGTACTACATGGTTGTGGAACCAGCTACTTCCCGTTGTATTTCCGAACTGATATGACATTGGAACCTTCAAAAACAAGCCAAACAATTTTTTAAAAGACCTGCGACGCTTCTGCAATGCCTGTGGCACGGCGGATGTGTATGGGCGGTGTTGATTGATTTCTATCTTGTGACACGCATCATTCTCTGAACGTGGCGGAGCCAACGGATTCGGTGAGCCTAATCTCGCCGATTATATTGGTTTGGGCCACCAAATGTTTGTTTTGGTATTTTTTCCAATTTCCCATTCTATGTTAACAATAGTTTTAATAAACAACAAAATTTAGCAATCAAATGTGATTTAAATTTATCATAATATTCACACATTTTCACGTCCTTTACAATCGCGTAGAATGAAAATTAATGTTGTGAGCAGAGCACAAGGGCAAAGTTATAAGGTTAATAACCTTAGAACGAAGACTTACTACTTGAATTATTAAGCACACGATGAAGTAAGTTACATTGCCGAAATAACTGTACAGTATTGATTACAGTATGAGACACTTACCAGCTTATACTTTCAAAGTGTATTAAGGATTTTTTTGAAGTGAAAACTTCAGCCGCGTTATACGACTCTGGATAGGCAAAAATTTATGCTTTATTATATATTATTAAAATTATTTATTAAAAATATTATTAATTAATATCAATATAATTACTAATTTACTTATTTTTAATATTTAAATTATTTATTTATATATAATATTATTAAGATATCAATTTTTATTTACTTATACTTAATTTGAAATTTCAAAATACAGTTTTAAGTTTTCACTTTTGTCGGCAGACTGACTCCGATTTTTTAAAAGTTTGAGGTAAATAAGCAGTTGGGAACTTAAAGGTAAGTCATAACGGGAAGCCATTTTTTATTTTTCGTGTAATCGTGCTTTTGGCCTAGTCCCTAATAAATTTGTTGGAAAGATTCGCGGGTGAGTAGGAATTTGTAGATTTGGGCAAAGGTGATGAGAAAGTGTCATCTAATGGTGAGATATTAGCGTCGCCCACAGATATTCGCAATACAAACACACAGCAGATGCGTCGTCAAAATACAAATAATGGGATGAAGAAGGATTTAATAATAATAATAATAACAGACAATTTTTCTTTGGTCTATACATTTACTTTTTTATATTTTTACAAATGTAAAAGTTTGTTAGTAATTATGTGAAAATTATGTTAGTAAATCATTTACAGTGAAGCCGATTTAGCTGTTTCATAAGGCGCGAGTTGAATCTATCAACAACGGTTTTCATTATAGAGTTTAGAGTTATTATAGAGTTAGGTTTTCATTAATGAATGTGGGAAAGAAAAAATGGTATGGAAAAAAATAAATAAAGGAAGGTGAGAGGAATTGGGCCTCCGCAACCATTCCATACAACACATTAAAATGCTACTACTTACTACTGCTGTACTTAAACTACGTGTTGATATTCTGCGAGGGTGCAATACTTCCTAGGTCAAGCCGGCTCATTTTTGCTAAAAATATTGCTCTATCCTTATTACTGCTCAGCTCAGCTCAGTCTCTTTGTTTCTCGGTCAGAAAACACACTGGTTTTAAGCGGCGGTTTGTAACAAAATCATGTTAAATGTAGCTTATGTCATTTGGAAAATACTTTTTAAAAATGTCTGATGTTTAACAATTTCATCGAAGCAGCCATTTATTTATTTATTGAGATTTAGATCTTAAAAGGTTTACGTTTATTTTTAAAAAATATACTATTAAAATATAAAGATGAATTGCCAAGCAAATTTTTTAACTACACACCAGGGAACTCAAATTGCTGCATAAATCAAAGCCGCGTGATTAATGGCATAAAATACTGGTGTAAAAAACTTTTTATCAGGGTTACACGCCGGACTCATATTTTTTAAAGGCAACTTCAACAGTTGCCATAAAGAAGTTTAATTACGGGTTTCAATAAGAGTAACACGTAAGGATGCGGTAAATTGTTGTTAATAAATTATATGCTATGCTTGTTTCAACAATGGTGGGTATGGGTTATGCGCACATTATTAAAGTTCTATGAAATGCTTTTTTTTTTCAGGACATGCATATATATTGGCGCAAAAACGAAAACGTTGTAAATTTTAAAATGAAAACTTATCACCAGAGCCAAAAAATATTCTTAGGTTTCTGAAAAAATTGTATATGATCTCTCAAAAACAGTTAGTCAACACTGTACACTGTTTTCTATTGGTCGTAGAACTATCGTAGAGACTCAGAACATTCGACGCAGTGTTTTTTTCTGATCTGAATATGTAATAACTTTTTTTGGTATGTATCAAAAAATATTGCATATTATCTCTTATATCTGGGTCAAAAACTCTTGTCTCGTGTCTCGTGACAAAAGTTGAGAAAGGGATGTTTCGATGATTTGGGCATATAGAGAGGATGTATGAAAGACGACTGGTAAAAGAAATTTTCGTTGCGGATGTAGATGGAGGGTCGGTAGAGAAAGATCAAGGAAGACATACCTTGACCAAATTGCCGAAATTTTTAAGAAAGATCAGGTCAAGGGTACTCTTGCGGGCTTTTTAAGCTTGCGGGCGTTTAAGGCGGGCTTCCATGAAGAGAGTGATGTGTGGGAGGAAGCAAGGAAAGTATGCCGAGATCGTAGCAGATGGAGATCAGTGGTCTATGCCTACCCCTACGGGAAATAGGCATGACGATATTTATGTATGTATGTACGTACATCTGTGTCATTTACAGTGTTGTTGATATGTTCTTTTTTTTAGTCGTCATCCCATATCATCATGCGAAACTTGTTAAAAAATCTGCTTGCGGAGTCAGTTTTCGTTTCAAAGCATGAATATACATGTGTATAGTTAACAGGTATTGATTTCGAATCTGCCAATCTACCTTGGACAAAATGGGGAAGTCCCGTGTCCATCAGTGGAATATATTATATATGGGCTGCTAAAAAAAACAACTAATAAATAAAAAATCCTAAAACAGACTGGCTATTAATAGAAGTAACAGCCAAATAATTCTCAATTTTGAAATTAAAAAGGCATGTTCATTTGCTTGCGATTAAAGACATGCTATCGTGTTCAATTTACTTAATTGAAAAGGTCAGTGTAGATGAGTTTTGGTTTTTATTTCAACGACACAATGTTGATTTTGCCAATGAAAAGTTGGAAATGTGAATTAAGAATGCAATTTTCTTAATTTTTACCATTTTTTTTATTAACTAATATATTTCGTTATTTTATTCATTTTCATTCGTGTAGTGATGGGTATACTAATACATATAAGCATACTATATTTGAAATTATGCAATAGATAACTTGTGTTTAATATTATAGAGAATAAATTTTAAAAGAGAAAAAAAGATAAGACCGAATAAAAACGTATAAATTATCAAAGAAAATGGGAGATGCTAGATCGAGAAATGATAAGCTATTATGTTATGGATGCATGAAATAATATATTTGCTAGTTATTAATCTAATAGATATCAAAAGAATACGCGTAAAGACACTAAATGATGAATCTTTCCAGTAAACCATCACAGCTGTAACTTTCCAATAAATTATCTTCCTTCACGGCTTTTTACCATCTACTGGTTTCTCCCAAAGTCGCTCGTAATATATGGCATGAGAAGAAATGGGATGGCCCGACTCTATACCGGGAACCACATCAAAGCAGAAATTGCCGCACCCGAATAAGCTAAGATAAAACTTTTAGCATTGCATTGTAAGGGTATGCGGTAGCCTCATTTTCAATTTGCTTTTACTAAAAACTAAAAAACAAACTAATTTTTAGATAATAATTTTTGTTTATACGTATAAGATCAGAATCATATATGTATGTAAGATCAGAATTATTGTTCGTCTTCTTCGGATTCCTTATTGAAAATTTTCAAAAACAGAAAGCATAAATTTCGTTGAGCTTTGTCCCGGTTTGTTGATTCTATAAATTACAATATCCCTAATGGCTCACAAAATAAAAGTATCCGTTCATTTACCAAAGTAAAACGAAGTGTAATACGATGCTACAGTAATTGGGAACACCCAAAGCGCTAATTGCCTCGCAAAATTGAGGTAAATGTTGTTCCTTTTAAATACACGATTAATGATAACGTCTAATGAATGGTAAGCAACAAATGCAAGACAATAACATGATAGATATTTTTAGATTAACGAAGCAAGTGATATTTTAAGATATTTTTTTAAGTAATCACAGCTGCTCAAAGACATCCACAAAAACAGCATCCTTCATAAATACGTTTCTGCCTTTGATAGAGAGCACAACTATTAATTGGAGGAAACCTAATAGTGCACAGGTTTAACTAAACTTCTCTTTTTTATCTAATTGTAGTTTCTATATGTTAATATTAATACAAACTATAAGAATAGGATATACAATAATATATTATACTGATACAGGTCTTCGCCTAAAATTTAGTAATCAGTTTAATTTTATGCTGAGTGGGGAGTACTTTTAAATTTTTTTACGTTTGTACTGTAGTGATACATTGATGAGTGTATCACTAATGTAATAAAATTTATTTGAATATATTAAAACCTTTTATATTGTGTCGCTTCTTTTTGGATTCGTTATTTTCAAATTTAAACGTTAAAAAAGAAATAAATTGTTTTATAAAAACAAAAGCATTAGTTCGACTGATGATCTTTCGATATTGAGATATAAAATGTAAAGTGAAAAGTGTGAATAAATAATGAATAGAATATTATATAAATGTACAATGAATAGAAAAATAAATTAATTTGACTCGGAAGAATTTCAATTTCATCGAAGATAAAACCCCTTAAAGATCTCGTTTGTCGCCGAAACAGTATGGCTGGCACAGTACCGATTCGTAGTGTGTCCGTAACCATAGATTGTCGGCGATGATGGTAATGGTTCATACATACATACAACACACTAACGCATATTTCCCTTAGTTGTACACAGAGACCCCATACCTCCATACTGTACGATCCCGGCAAAATTTCTTTGCTTCATCTACACTCATCAATTAAAGGGTACTTTTGACCTACTGTTTCTTGACAACTTCAGCGATTTGGTCAAGTTATATTTTCTTGATTTTCCCCTACCGATCCTTCCATCCAGGTCCGCAAATTAATTTTTTTAGCAGTCGTCTTTCATCCATCCTCTATGGTGATTTTGGTTAATAATATATAGGTACTATACCTGTCTCCAAGCATAACATGCCACGGCAGCAGTCCCCATTCGTTGTGCAGGGGGAACTGTAGCAATGAGCCGTCTCTTCTATGGCGTTGTCAATGCGATTGCCCTCGAGAGCTTCGGAGTAAATATCATCAGGTTCCACCTTGAAAAAATTGCTTAAGTAAGTTTTGGTTTTCTTTATAAGTGGATTACGAATGTTTTCTTCAATAGATATTGTTAAAAACAATAGCAATTAGTTATAAATATTATTTAAAGTTTATATATATTTTGTTAATTGAAGAGAAAGGCAAATGAGCAAGCAGGCGTGTGATGGTAATGCTACTATGAGTAATTATGCCGATATTTGTAAGAGAGTGGTAGATCTATAAATGTGATTTTTGCTTTTTTTAAATAGACCGCATGCAGTTCTTTAATATTACTAGAATTCTTGTTAACAATGCCCACTAAGCTAGTGTTTGTGGTAGTAATAGTGTGGTAGTAATAGTCCAGAGGTGGGTAGGTATATAATTTAAATTAATAGTGTTATGGATAGACCCAAAAAGCTATGGAAAGATTTCATAAAAGAAGACCTAGCTACAAGAGTTTCCCGGAATAGGGAACGCTGAAGACAACTCGTGAAAACTAAAAAGCGTTCATTCTCTTTTTGTAATTATTTCGAAGGAATGATTGAAAGGTAATTAATGGCTACAATTTGCAAGTGTAATCTCTTTACATTACGTTTCCAAACGTTAAAACAAATTTGCTCTTCAATTAATTCAAGTAATAACGTTGACTATTGAATTTAGTATCTAAAATATGAATAGTATTTAAATTTGTCGTTTGTTGATATGGACTTTTAAAATAAGTAATAGCTGAATTACTATAAATATTTAAACTGTTTTTTTTTTTAGGAAATTGTCTAGACATGTAAGCTTATTCATAGAAAAGTCCGTAAGGTGAAAAGAATGACTGTATGTGTTTTTTGCAAAGGGGTTATAAAATATTAAAAAAATAATTTTAATTTATTAATAAACCGTAAGAGTTAATATTTTAAAAATAATTAAACTAAAAATCCATTTAACTGGAATAATGTCCGGTTAACAGAGGGGAAGAGTTAGCATAAGTTAGGCAAAGTATAAAGGTCAAATATTTCACAGTTCACCTGATATTGTGTAACCTTTCGTAGTTAACCTCAGCCTGATTTACTGATTTAAATATAAACGGACAACGTAAAATGTGAGATTTGCAGAAGAAAAACATTTACAATAGGATGAATAGAATTGAAATTATATTTAAATAAGCTATACCTGTTAAAATATAATATAACTAGCTGACCCGGCAAACTTCGTTCCGCAAACAGTCAATGAATTGCTAATTCATTTAGGAAGTTAAAATTAAAACAAAATTATTAAGTTACATTTTTATTTTATTTTTATTTATTCACGTCTATCCCGCATATATTCTTGCCTATCGCAGGGGTTGGCAGAGACCACAGAGCCGCATCCGCTTCCATTCATCGCAGCGAAACGTTTCTCTATTAGTCGATTTTCGTCCTCGAGAGAAGCAGGACGTGACGGGTGGCAAACCACGTCGCCGTCATTTTCAACAAATTAGGTATATTAAATTCGTCTTAGTGAATCCAACAACAACAAACTAGGTGGTAGTTGGGGGACGTCCCACACTACGTTTGCCATGACGCGGTCTTCACTCTAGTACTCCTCTACCCCGGCGGTTGTTTTAGCGGTTACTTTGTTAACTTGAAGGACTATGTCGGTGACTTAATTATAAATCTACTTTATTGTGATGTGGACAAATATTTGTTTTGTTTGGCTATTTAGTTCTTATAATCTGCCAATTCGTTTTGGATGAGTTAGATGGGAGTTAGGTCCCTTCATGAATGGGGAGATTATAAGCGTTCAAGGTGGATTTGCCGATTCGAAAAGTCTACGAACCAAATATAACACATATTTATCCCGATCTAGGAATCGAATTCATGACCATTAACTAGCGATAGCTTCGGCAATTAACCATTTAGTTCCCTTGATATTGGTTTTGATCAAAATTGAGGAGTGGTGCCGTAATTCGTTTGGTCGACATATTGGGGATCGCCCATTGATTTTATTACTCAAGTAGATGTTGCTGATGAGTAATTGGCTCAATGGCAGTATTTTCACCTATAGAGTCAAGAGTCGTGGGTTTAATCCATGCATCGATAAATATATGCATGAATTACAGATATTTACTCCGAGTCTGATTATCCTTCCAATCCGCATTGGACAAGGGTGGATTAATTTCCGTTCCTTACCACCTCAGAAATGGGGGGGCCTGTGCCCAGAAGTGGGACAAATGAGTATGGACTGTGAATAAAAATGCTGTCCATTTACTGGAATTTACTCTCATAGTCATATAACACCCACGGAAGGAAAGAAAGTGGCCATATAACGGAATTCACACAGCTAAATTTACTTAAAAATCGCATGTTGAAGCATTATAGTTGAGAATCAATTGAATTGTGTATTAATAAAAAGATGTGTGTTAAAGATAAAGTTAAAAACAAGCCTACTCTTACCTCGAAGGCCGGCAACGCATTTGCAATGTCTAGGGTATTGCGGATGACTAAAGGCAGCGTTGATTGCTTTCAATCAGGCGACAAGCTTCCTCCCTATCCCATTAAAAAAGTTAACCGAAAAAATATTTAACCAACCTGGCCGTAAGGATAATGACGGTAGGGGGACCGTCCATAACCCAAGTTCGCCAGCATATCGGAGCTAAAGCGATTGAACAGGCCTCCCCAAGCGTGCGTGGAAGCCAAGCAGCTCAGAACGACAAGAGCGATGATCGGCATGTTGGTACTGAAACAATTTGAAAATATTAGAACCACTTTATTTTTCTTATGCGAAAGCTACCAGTAATATTGACAATTTATAAATACACATTCATAATATTGTTACTGCACAATACTTTCTCACAGCTATCCCACTGCTGGGAAAGGGCCTTCCACTTTCTGGGGAACGTATATACACCGTAGGTTACATATCTGCATAGCGTGAGGTACATATCAATTAAATCCATATATTTTTTTAAATGTCTATTGCGAGAATGAATAATATTTAAGCTTAATGAACGAATTAAAAGTAATGAATTACAGAATATCATAAATATAAAATCTACTTTTAATTTCATAATAACAAATATAAGCTTTATATTGAAATATTGATGTCAAATTTAATTTCACGAAAGGTCGAAAGCAATTTGAAAGTTAAATAAAGCTTGATCCAAGGATATAATATTTATGTACATATTTATGTCTAAATTGAAAAAACGTATAGGAGTATTATTCATAGCTGAATCTTCTAGGGGAGAATTTAATATGTTATGCGTATTTTTAAATTAATAACATCACTTATCAGTCCCAAAACGTGTTGAACGTTTAAACCGGGAATCAAACCTTGATTTCATAACAGGGTTCAACATTTTTGCGTCTAACCAAAAACTGTTTGGTAAGAGACAGCTTTGATATGTGGAACAGCTATGAAATGTTAATTATTTTAGTAATTTATTTTACTTTATTATCTATTAACAAGGACTTGCAAAATTTTGGTAATTGACGAAAATTTCCTTATCCATAAAACAAACTATAAAAAAAGAATTAGTATCGAATTTCTAATTTCTTGAAATAAGTTCATTGTATGTGATTAAATATATAGTTCCTTTATTTATAACTCATTTAATTATATACACCTCTACCTCCCTAACAGAAAATAGCAAAATAATTGAAAAATTGCTACTGATCTCTGCTCTCTCTGTTTATGCGTGAAGAGGTGCATTTATAACAATTATAAATCGACCGATCGAATATATCGATCGATCGAATCGTTCGACTCTGTATAAAATAGGGCTATCTCATTTCTTTACTTGGTAATTGTACGAGGTATAACGGGTATTTATACCAGAAAATAGGCAATAGGGTCTGCCTGAGTAATAAAAATCATTCTGTGATACTCAGTCTATCCGCTAAGGTTGGGGTATCCCTCAATTTTGAGGGAGGCCAAGGATGATGAATAACTGGTTAGGGGCTACGCTTACGATCATAAGGTTGTAGGTTCAATTCTACCTTTTATTGGCCTATTAACGTGCCCATATTTTCCTAACATAAGTATATATTAAGATAAAAGCTAAGCTAAGTAATTAAATTGGAATTATATAATTTTAGATTGAAGAAAAAATTTATTAAAGATAGTGCCAGCGAGGATTGGGAAGGAGGCAAACTGGGGCATTTGCCCCGGACGGCAATTTAAAGGGGTGCCATATTTATGTTCTTTGTTAAAACGCTTATTATTGGAGCCACGTTGTACTTACTATGTACAATTTTTTTAAATCATTATCCTCAATTGCTGGAGAGAATAAGTGCCAACCTTTTTTGCTTTCGTTAGATGAAATCGTAAAACTGGTGATAACCCTACATATCCGAGCAACGAGTCAACTTTTATCTCCCACGTGGGACTGGATTTGACTCACTTTTTAGTATATATTATTATTTTGGTTTATTCGTGACTTAGTAATTTAATTAAATTATTTGAAAAAAAAAATACTAAGCATTAATAATATTTCTAATTAATGAGAATTCTTATTACTAATTTAACGTATATGTGTATTATTTTATGAGATAAAAATATATTGAGTAGTAAAAAAATTTTTTTTTAGATTTAAATATATGCATATCTTTATTTTTGTTCAACTATTTGTCAAAAGTAAAACAATTATAATTAAATAAAACAAAAATACGCAAATTAAAGTATTTTTCATATTAATATTTCAATAACTGACAAAATAATTTTATAACTGTGATCAGTAGTAATATTTCAGTGCGATAAATTTCGATATAAAACTTTTTTACAAGTGTTCATTCTATTATAATACTTTTTAATTTGTTAAATTATTGAAAAACTTTATAACTGATATATAATTAATTTATTCGATATTTTATTTTTTTAAATATTATACTGATAAATTAGATAGATAGGACTTTAAAAAGTTATTGAAGTTAACTTATATGTTAACTCAAATAAGTTTGTAAAATATATAAAACTGCTATTCATTTTAAATAATACAATTTAATTTATCAGTGCGTCACAAATATTATAATAATGTTTATTTTGCCGATTTATATTTGTGCTATATACATCGAGCTTTCTAATGTGTAGATTACTTACCGAGACATGGTCCGTTCCTTCACACGTCTCCTGCTAGACTGAGACTGGTGGATCCATATATTGAGCTTCATTGCGCATGGGTCTGGGCGAAAAGGGTGCGTTTACAGGGTACGTTTTAGAAGATGCTACTTTTTATTCGCAGTCGCAGTTATGCAATTATTCTTTACTTTTGTTCGTAAACATATTAAAATACTTATGTTTATTTAATTAAATCTTTATTTTGCGATCAAACAATACTCTATATCAAATTTATTCACTTTTAAGGACACCAAAGATGAATTATTATATAAGGAATATTAAAAAATGATGATAATATTTGAAAGTGTATTGTACATGTAAATATAAAGTAATTATGTAAAAGAACGCAATAAATGGTTAACTTAATGAATATAATAAAATGAAATTTTAATAAAAATTTCCGTTTCAGTTCAAGCTTCCGTGACCTTGGCAGTCATAAAACAGTCTCTTTGAATTCACGTAAGATCTCACTGATAGATTTGAAGCGTTTCAGATAAGTTAACGTAAGGGTGGGTATTAAAAATCAGAAGAATATCTCGGGAGATGCTATAGGTACGTAATTTAAAATTTTGTAAGAGAGCGGAATAGTCAATAGACAAGGATGGTCCAAAGAATTTCCATCTCCATACCACGTGACAATGCAGGCAGTGTGATGGGATGGGAACCTTTGGGTTGGGGGCTGTACTCAAATAATAATAATAATGATAATAATAAAAAGTGATGATAATATTTAAAAGTGTAAGAATATACGAACTGCTGATGATAGACAAAAGGTGGCAGACAGGTGAATGCTTCTTCATCATTTTCAGCCTATAGCAATAAATTTGCTGGACATCTTTCCTCTAAGATGCGCCACTTAGTCTGATGATCGGCTACACTTATACATTTTTTGATAGCCACCTTGTGCAGATCGTCGCTCCATCAATAGAATATTTACGTTTCATCTATATATTATATTGAAATAGTTTTGTGTAACGCTTTAGTCTATCAATCTATTATCATTAAGATTTAGTAAATTATGTGAAAAGTCTAGGATATTTAAAGTATTAGGTTGTTGTGTGGATTTTTCTGCATTCTTTTTTTATTATTTATTATACAATTTTACATCGATATAAAAAACGTATACACAAACATCACTTAAGGCATATATTTGGTCCTGTCTTAGAAAATGAGCGATGATGTACACTTTACAACCATAAGCTTTATGAGCTGTACAATGAGACGAACGTCATCAAAACCAGCAAAATTTGACGCTTTCGTTGGGCTGGGCACGTAACACGGATGGACGAGGCTAGCGTACCCAAACGCCTACACGACGGTAAACCAGATGGTCATAGAAGCTGCGGAAAGCCTAAGCTCAAATGGCTAGATGGAGTCGGGTACGACTTAAAGGCAATTGGGGTGAGGGGCTGGAGAGAAAAAGCCAAACTAAGATCCGACTGGAAAAATTTACTGAACCAGGTTGAGAGGCCCAACCGTGGCTGTAATGCTTTAATGATGATGATACACTAACTTAAATTGTTTCTCCATATACCGTCGTGATGAGGTGTGGGTGGGTGTGTGTATAGTGGGTGCGTGTGCGCAAATTGTGTGTGTATTGTGGGTAGTATAAGTGTATTGTGTCCACCGCCGCCTGTCACCCGCCACCCATCACCCGTCACGCGTCACCCACCACCCGCCGCGCGCCGCTACATCCGTTCTATATCTCTTGTAGAAACGGTGTTAATCGTGGAGATTGCGCCAATATTTGTCATTTTGAAGGAGACTAATGTATAAAAGTCGATTTTTATATACTTAATACAGATGTATTTACGATGATGATGAAATAAATTAAAATGGAAAAAAAATAATAAACCAAAATATTTAAATAATTTAATTTAACTTTGTTCATTCGTGGCGGTATAAAGAAAAGAACAAATATCTGTAGATTTTTTAGTTTTGTTTCTCTATAGATTTTTATTCATTTCTTTCATTTAAAGGTGAGCCTATATATAAATATATACATTGATATATGTGTTACTTTCAAGAAAAAACAGGTTAGACATTGTGTCTATTCAAGCATTAAAAATTATTTTCTTTAAAAATAATATTTGGTTCCTACATAGTTCCTGGCGGTATTGCTTTTTAATGCTGGGATGGTTCGCCTCCCTTTTTCAGTATGAATGAGTTAGCTATTTTCATCGCCCTCTCTTTCACCCAACACCCCAGTATGCCCGCCCGCCCGCCTTATACAAACTCACCCGTTTGTTACACTGGCGCGGGGATATTACAGCGAGTGCTCTTCTCCTTCTAGAGGTTGAACATTATTTGTAATCTGTTGGACACTTATTTATAGAATGCAAATGTTTGCGCATTGAATTTAATGTATTAAATTCACTTATATAGTTCTTCAGTTTGAACATGGTTTTGGAATATGATTTTTTTCTACGTCACACCGCTGGGCCTGAGTTTTATTTACCATTTTTTATATTTTGTAGCCGAGCAGGCAAACGAGTATGCGGGTAACCTGTTGGTAAATGATCACCGTCGCCTATAGACATCCACAAAATTGGAGGCATCTCAGATGCGTTGTCGGCTTTTTGTAAACACATACGCTATTTTAAAACCAATCATTATTTAAGGGATGGATGTTAAACCTACTAATCTCCATCGAGGCGTATTTATGAGGCACCTAGACACGCAATATACTTTATCAAGAATGGCATATTATTTGTCTGGAGCATGAATGGGCCGGCTCGCCCGGGGAAGTACCACAGTCCTGAGCGGTAGCTTAGCTACCACGCTTCGTATGATGAGCGGTTTAGTTCCGGAGTCCCAAACCTCCTTGCCCTTCTCGTCCCCCTTCCATAATGACACTTTCCTTAAAGGCCGGCAACGCTTCTGCACTGCCAATGGCACTGCGGATGTTTATGGGTGGCGTTGATTGCTTTACATCAAGTGACATGCCTGCTCGTTTGCCTTCCTATCCCATAAGAAAGTAGGCCATTCATACATGTATTTATTTCCTTGTTTAAATTGCATCCGCGACCATTGACTCCGAGGGCAATGTTTCTCCACTAAGCTAATTTGATAAATGATGAAAAATATTGACGTTACATCGTGAAATATAAAATATGCCACTTGTGCCTTTATTTCAAGAAAGTTTTTTTTTGTATTTTTGTTGTAAAATAAATTTCTACAGAGTATCTCCTGAATCTGCAGATTATGTAATTGACTTTTAATGTTTTTTATGGGATAGGAAGGCAATTGAGCAAGGATATCACCCGATGGAACACATAGGCATCACAAACGCGTTACCAGCATTTAAGATATGCGCAACCTTGTTTTTTGGAGGTTTCTATTTATATATATTATATCAATATCTTATCAATTCGGAATACGGCTGAAGGTTACTCAAATATCCATATTATGTATATATTTACATATATTTATACGGATATCTAATGTTGATCACCCTGTCGGTTATTTGGAGCGACGATATGCGTAAGTCGACTGATAGTAATTGGATGCGTATAGCACAAGATCTGGCTAGGCGGTTTACCTTATCTAATGCCTCAGGTTAATGATAACGATAAGTTGCATTGATTTCGTGCTCTTATCTCTACCATTTCTATCTGAGTCCTAAGACCTAAGGCCTAAGGTGGGACATAGGGCAGATACGACGTTTCTCCATCTCGACCTGTCAAAGGACATAGGCTTCACTTCGCTCCAGGATTGGCCCATCATCTGAACTTCAGCGGTCACAGTACGGCGCCAAATTTGTTTTGCGCGCCTACGTTCTCCCCTATGGATTTCATTCGAGGGCTTGTTTGGGGATATGACTGGCGTGGCGCCGGAGAGTATGCCCTAACCATCTCCATTTTTGTCGAGGTATCTGAACATCTATTGGGTCCTCTTTGCTGATTCTCTACAGCTCTTCGTTCAAGACCATGTTATCCGGCCAATAGACTTTTAAGATTCGGCGTAGGCAGCACCTCTCTCTACTATATTGTACGATAATGAAATTCAGATACTTTTAAATATGATATATCATCAAGAACGTAAATTAACCAATTAACCTTAAACTATCTTTGTTTCGTATCATTAATACTTTAGCTCGTGTACCGTTGTGAGCAAAGCATGATAGGAAAATTTTACATTAATTTCTTGTCTAGACCGTTGACCATTTTAACGATTAATTTGGAGAAGGATAAAAAAAAAGTTTTTAAATAATATCATAGGTAGTTGTTTATTAAATAAACTTGTTATTTTACACTAATTATCTAAAATCACATGTTAAGTTACCTAAACTCGAATCATCCTTAAAGTAACAAACTAAGCAAGGCTTGAACGACCATGACGACCAACTGGAGAAGACCTGGTAACAAAGCGCCACCGATCCCCACCAAAACATCGTCCGCCAGGTCTCCGACTGTTGTGACCAGGGTTGTAAGCAGGCCTTGCATATTTGCAACGCCCGTTGACGGAGTGTCGGGGTTCGCGCCAACGGCATATTCTGGTAGAGACCTTAAAAAGTTTACTATCGCTAGCGCTTGGGAGTATAGCTTTAGTAGCGATGTCTCCAAGGCACCTAGGTCTACTGGTATGAGACAGCTTATAGAAGGCGGTAGAGTGTCAAAAATAGAAAGCAGTGATAGTAGGAGATTGTAGACGTTGTTCAGGAGAGGTAAAAGTACATTAACCAGAGGATATACTGCAGGCAGTTGAACGCTTGTTGCTGACACAGGCTGTAAGAAAAAAATAATCAAACTTTTAGTACGGTAGGTAGTAAAATGTATGCTTAGAGAGGTGAATGTACATTTTTTTTTATTTAAAAAGAAAGACTAGCAATGTTATAATATTATTATTATTCTTATTAACCACTCCAATGGAAGATACGAACTCATGATCTTAGATCGTAAGTCCAATCATCTCCAACTGAGCTACTGCTGATTACATTGACTAGGGAATATACACTAGGTAGCTAAAATCGGACCGGGACAGATTGTAAAATAAATAATGTTATTATTAATTTTAACACCGACGGTAGCAATATGCTCATAAATATCCAGTGTTACTAATCTGTGTTATCTAATCCTGGCGAATAAAGATCATTGGCAAGGATAGGTCCAATATTTAATCATCACAAGAATCTACAACATAACGCTAATGGACATAAGGTTTTTCAAGTAATCCTCCCAGGAATTATCGATAGTTGCGAGACATTAGGCAGGCCAATTAGCGATTGATTTATTTAATTACCTAACTGAAGTAGTAATGTACGGGTTTAATACAATTGCCGGAAAATTGACAAAGGCTTATATACTTGTATTATTTGCTGAGATACTCATGCTTAGAAAGTATTAGTTGCCAAACCACACATAGAATAATTTAATTTTTTATTTTGATGACGAATTCGTAGCCGAAACCTTCATTTAAAAGTTTTTTTTAAATATTTCATCTATGCTTATGGGTCACGTTTATACATCTAGAAAATATTGAATTCCAATATATGTACATTGTTTTATTGAAAATTAGAATTCACTTAAATAAGTAAAATGTTTCAAAACAAAAATGAACAGTTTTTAAATTTTTTTACAAAGGAATTAGCTATAATATTTTAAATTACTGTTAAATTTGCTTTGTCAACGGTTAAGTAAAAAAAGATTAAATTTAACTATGAAAATAACGTGATTTATCTGTTGTATGGTGAAATAATTGTTTAAAGCCCCTATTTATTAAGCCCTTTAGCTAAAGCCGTCACCAGAAACCTTTTCTTCTATAGATGTGTGTGCTTGCATTTAAACTTACCGTTAGTATACAAACAACTGCAATACAGAGTAGCGTGATAGAAATTTTATTCATTTTTGAGTAAAAATAACATTTACAGATATCAAAATCAACCTTCCTTGAAACTTTCTTAACTATAATAGAATTATTAACACCACCTCGATATATATTGGTTAGTTACAAAAGTTATGTTTTCGATAATAAACGAAATAGGTTCCGCTCATCCAACTTTGTACGAAGAAAAGATAACATTTATTATCGCTTACACTGTAATATAAGGTTATTGGTAATATATTTTTCTGTTACAGAATATTATTATATATAAAGTAATATATTACTTTATAGATATTGATCATTGAGCAATTTCAATAATTCTGATTATTTCATTGAAACCCATAGGTATTTATGAAATATAAAAACTTCATGTCAACTGGAGCTACGTAGTGCTAGCACTAAAATAAATTTGGAATATCGACATTTATTTCAATATTTTAATAACTCGAATGAACATATATTATGCATGAAGGAACAATAGATTATTAATCTCTTTTCAGGTTTCTTTATTATTGCTTTTATATTTCCATTCTATTCAGAAGCAATAATAACTGATACATTGAATAATATACAAAAAGAATTTTGAAAATGTAAGAAATAAATGTTTAGTTATCTAAGGTGTCACAACACGCGTTAAGATACGGGAACAACAAATAAAAGTCATAGTGGTAGAGCCACGCTGCAGACGAATACTTTGTCGAGAATGCCATAATATTTGTCTGTAGCACGAATGGGCCGGCTCGCCCGGGGAAGTACCACGCTCTCGCAGAAAACTAGAGTCTGAGTAGTAGCTTACCTACCGAGCTTTGTACGATGAGCGGTCGAGTTCCGGAGGCCAAACACCCTCCCCCCTTCCTCTACCCTCCCCCTCCCATTCCCACTCCCATAATGACATTTTCCTAAAAGGTCGGCAACGCTTCCGCACTGCCTATGGCGCTGCGGAAGACTATGGGCGGCGTTGATTACTTTCCATCAGGTGACATGCCTGATCGTTTGCTTTTCTATCTCATAAAAAAGAAATTAATTTTAGATATGTAAGTAACACAAAATGATATAATAAAATGATAAAACTTAAATGATAGTACAACGTTAGCCATTTTAAAATTCAACATTTTGTTGCATTAAATAAAAGGCCTAAGTGTGGTTTTCCGTATAGAATAGACCCATCTCATTTCTGTATATCAATAACGGTGTCTACTTGAAAATAAAAACGTACCTGCAACCCTTACACCACTTGCCTACTTCTTATATTGTTTTAGCGTAAGGATTATAGCGATACCTTTTTAATTTTTAAGTCAGCTTTCCAGTAGGAGATTGCTATAGTTGCATTGACAATAGGTCTGGGTCTAAGTAAAAAGCTGTAAAGATAAACAGACCGAATGAATCCGTTCCTCTCGTAAGTTGATATTTTTTAACTTTATGAATAACCGTTTTTAAACAACTAGCAGTATAGATAGTTAAGATTAAAGGTTAGAAGTTGTTCTGCCCCGAAAATAAAAATGAAAATAGAACCCGGTTGGAGCGCCACTTGCCGGGTCTAATTGTGAGTCTAAATCATCCATGCACCTACTTAAACACACACGAAATTCAAAAAAAAAAATACAAACAAAATCGGTTTATCCATTTAAGAGGAGTTCACTGAAAATCATACAAAATAACTATTTGTATAAAGATTAACGCTTTTAGGGTGATGATTTATTTGCATGAAATATAATAATAATTTATTTGTTTTTATTTTAAGAGCTTCAATTTAGCGGGTGGTTTGTATAATATTTGGATAAATTATATTCTCGTTAAAGAAATTTCATGAAGGATTAAAAATTATTATTTTTTCCTGTATTTTGTGTTAACTTACCCTTAATTTATTATATCCGGCACACTAATAACCTTTGTGAAAATAAAGAGGGTCAACATTGAATCCCTTTGAGAAATCGTTGGTTCATTTGCAATAATTACGTAAAAAATATTATTAAAGGATGAAAGGATAAATTCTCCTTCAGCTCCTGCTTTGATATTAAGCAGCGATTATCACCCATAGACATCCGCAATGATCTTAGTATCCGCAATAGTAGAGTCTACTATACCTAATGACGCCTCGTGTTGAGGCAAAACACGTGTCGGGTACATCGTGAAAGAGCGGTGGTGTTGTTGACAGTGGTTGGAAGGTGGAGACTTGCTGACGGCCTTCTTTCGCTACAATTTAGTTTAAGTTCTACATAAATCCACAATTTACAGTAAAACACACATAATTTTTCTATATGGACAGTCAAAAGTTTTACTTAGCTAAGATCCGCGACAAGCAAAACAATAACAGAAAATTAATAATGTGTGTTTTTCCGTTGGGTTAAGTGGATTTATTTGGAACTTAAACGAAAAACTTACCGAAAATCGATTACCGAAAAGCCATCAATTTTCCACCCACCAACCACTATACACAACACCAAACACACATTATCACTTTTCCATCTTGTAAACGACACGTGTTTCGCCCAAACACGAGGCATCTTCAGGTATAACATGGGGGCGAAACACGTGTCGTTTACAAGATGGAAAAGTGATAATGTGTGTTTGGCGTTGTGTATAGTGGTTGGTGGGTGGAGAGTTGATGGCCGATTTTCGGTAAGTTTTTGGTTTAAATTCCAAATAAATTCACTTCACCCAACGAAAAACACACATTATTAATTTTCTGTTATTGTTTTGCTTGTCGCGGATCTTAGCTAAGTAAAACTTTTGACTGTCCATATAGTGATGGATTTCCGCAAAGTAACGCCTGACTCTATTAATAATAATTTTTTTAGTTTTGTTTGCATACCGCAGGTCTTAGCTGTGTAAAAATACTGACTGTCTTGATAGTAATGGATATCATAGCAAAATAACGCCTGACTCCATAATTCAATAATAGAGATAACAAAAATGCGTACGTATACGCTATTTTTCGTTATACATATGTATACGCTCGTCTCTTATTTTATTAATAGTAAATGAGAGCTTCGTTGGTGTGCTCTCTCTCAAAGGTATTAATTACACAAAGTACACTCACATAAATAATAAATTATATAGTATGTTCATGACGGGAAATAACTATTTCGAAGCACTACTTCATTTAAAACTAAGAGCATCGTAGGCTGGGAAAAAAGGATGTGTGAAGAAAGTGAGGTTATGAGAGAAGTTAATGTTATACCTACCAAAGTAAAACGCTTATGTAAAGCTTGTCCATAACCTTTATAAAAAGGAAAAGAAGAAAAAACTTTTATTTGTTATTGTGTATTTATTTTATCTTTATGTGTGGTTTACAAATATTTATTCCGAGTCTGGTAACCCCGCCAATCCCCATTGGACAAGCGTGGTGGGTTAACGTCCGTTCCTTCAGAAATGGAGAGGCTCTTGCTCAGCAGAGGAACATATATGGGCTGTTAAAAAAAAAAAATATCATAAAAAGGCGTATTCAATAAAAAAAATCAATTTTTCATAAGTTATTCCAAGTGAAAATTAATTACACACCCAGATATTACCTTTCGTTGCAACAAATAATGATATAAAATTATGTAAGTAGTATTTTCACACGAATAGATAAGAAATGGTTTATATAAAGTAAGATTGTATTATTTATTCGACAAAACATATCAGCTTTTGTGCTAGTGTTAAAGATATATCTGTAAATGAACAATGAATTTACATATTGTAATTGGTGCCTTGTCGTTTATACTTTTGGTAGGTACTTTATTTTTTCTTTTTTGAAAAAAAAGGTGAAAAACGAGTGTGTGGATCACTTAATGGTTACTAATCATCAGTGTGTATGAACGTCTGCATCATGCAAGGGCATTGCAAATACGTTGCCTATCTTAAGATAAGATGGAAATAATGGGGGTTGGGCCCCATTATTCTAATCTTATCATAAAATAATGGGAATAAAGGAGTTGGACTATCGAATCTGCACACGAAAAGTGGTAACAGTAAAATACATATATACATACATATCGTCACGCCTGTCTCCCGTAGGGGTAAGCAGAGACCACAGTTCTCCATCTGCTACGATCTCGGTATACTTCCCTTGCTTTCTCCTTACTCATTATTCTCCTCATGCAAACCCTCCGGTTGAGCGTACTCTTGACCTGACCTTTCTTAAAAGCAATTTGGTCAAGGTATGTTTCTCGTGGTCTTCCTCTGCCGACTCTTCCATCCACATAACAATAAAATTCTACTTATCAACACTATTATTTGATTAGGGATGATAGAATCACCCTTTCTATGGGTTTTTGATTTTTCGAGGTTATCCGATTTTAGCGCCTTAGGTGCGGTGGGATTGAACCAAATAGTAGTTACTATTTTAAACATAATTATTGTATTTTAGTTATACATTATTATAATATCAGCGAGAAAAAGGGTGATTTAATAATAAGCATTTGGACATCGGCATCCCTGCATTCACCGTACTAAAAACAGAAACACATACAAATGATAGACATCTGCTATACTATAAGCATTGCAGAAGTGTTGCTGGTTTTTGAGATATGCGTAAGCTTGTTGAAGATTCCAATGTTGTATCCATTCAGCAATAGCGCTTGTCACTTATCTAGGTGGTGGGGATGGATTTTTGCTTTATGGAGAGTTGAGGTGGAATTAAGCGGCATGAGTCCGCCTCGTGTACGTTTTTGTACATCAAAATTGAAACAAATAAATAACACTGTATTTGTTTTGCAAATGACCTGTCAAATTCATTCATAATAATATGGATAATATTTGATACTTTAAAATATTTTTTCTCCTTCGCAGATACCCAGTAATCATGCAATGATACCAGCTTACTCAGTATCAGCACTTCGATTGGCGTTCGATGAAATATCAACAGTGTTGCCAGTGGCTAATCAGTTAGCATGCCTCCTTATTCCTTTCCTCATCAACCTGATCAACAATTTGAATAACTTGTCTAACATAGTCCAGAATTTGACGCCAGCCTTGCTACCCTACTTTGGCTGCACTTTACCACTTCTTTATGCAACATTGACAGATTTAGCGTCTGTTTTGTTTTTGTATATAAGTGTGTTAATATCTTTATTCCGATCTAATGTATTGGCTGCTCCAGGCCTTTTAATTGGTCTTGTCTCACAAGTTCTTAATCTTGTTTTAGGACTTTTAACAGGCCTTACAGATAGTTCGGGTCTTCTCACAGGCCTAATAAAATTAATTACGAATATTCTAGTCGAATTGGAGAAACTCTTGATTTAATGCTAGTACTAGTTAGTTTAATTAGTAACTTTAGGATATTTACTTTTAATCGCTGTGAAATTTGTATTTATAATTTAATTTGTATTTAATGTAATTGGGAGACTTTAGTAAATGGTTATTGGAATATTGTTCTATTATTTTCACTTCTTCCGCATTTTAGGAAAAGTGACTAAGAATTTTGTCATCCTTTGTAAAAAAATTAGCCGTAATGAGATATATACATCGGGAATGTTGCCAAATGTTTCATAAATTCATATACAGACCAGTACGATGCAAATGACGCAGTGGAGAAGTGTTCATTTTATGAGACCGTAAGGGTCGTGAGTTTGATCGCTTTTATGCCTACATTTATCAAACTATCTTGGAATCTGATTACTTACTACCAGTTATATTCGACAGAGACGTCCATACTTATTTACACATATTCCATAAGAAAATCTCATGAACAAATGATTTCAATAAAATAAAAATTTCATCCACGGTATGCCGTATCAAAGGATTCGTGGCTAAGGGCGAGCTTACTCGCAAGCGTATCGATAGTTCCGGGATCGGGCTCCCCCTGGTACTATGGTGCCTTACCTCAGCATGTAGGGCTTTGCTGGGGCTGACCTCCATTCTCCCTTGCGGCTCGTGGGATTCACTAAGACGACTTAATATATTTGTTGGAAAATGACGGCGACATGGTTTGCCATCCGTCACGTCCTGATTCTCTCGAGGGCGAAAAGAGATCAATGGAGAGCCGTTTCGCTGCGATGAATAGTAGCGCATGGAGCTCTGTGGTCTCTGCTAACCCCTGCGGGGGATAGGTGTGAATATATATATATATATATATATATATATATATATATATATATATATATATATATATATATATATATATATATATATATAAATATAAATAAATAAAAATTTCATATCTATTATTTGAGCAAAATGTACTAATAGACATCTTTTAGTATTTATAGCGCCAGTGGTTGTAAAACTTTTTAAAGAACCTACTCGTGGGAAAATAATGTTATACTGAGTAACTCAGCCACTTCGCGCGTACTAGTCTAATGGCCTCCTAATTCGTTTACTTTTAGGTACGGGCCGTTATTCGTAAGGACGGTGGGCGAAGTGCGTACCTTTATATAATATAATGTAATGTTAAACAAAAATGACACTAAATGAATATGTATAACTATTATCTATGTAGTTCATTAATTTTTATGTGATAGAAGGTGACGCATTATGCTATACGTATATGTAAATTTTCAACATTATTTTGGATATACGTAAATATTGTCCGAGGAGATATTGTTACATAAAAATTTTAAGGATAAAATGCGTGCGAGCGTGGTGAATTTAATGTCTTTTCCTCCAGAAATGGAGAGGCCAGTGCTCAGCAGTAGGACATATATGGGCTCTGAAATAAATATGTCAGAAAAAAGCACCGTATTGGATCGCCATTCATCCAGATGACTAGATTTTAAATATTATCATTTTTAAATATTTAAGTGTATACAATTTTAGTTTAATATATGACATATTGAGAACGACATAGTGCGAAAATATGTTTTTCAAAACGTTGCATAAGCTTCCTACTTTGCACCCAATTTTTCGGTATGCCGTCCTTGCCTCACCTACGAATAATTGGTAATCATAAATTAACTAGGACGTTAAATTACAATAATATTTTTTGATAGAAACAAAGTACCAAGATTCATTAGTCATTCATTATGCATATAAATTTGTGCTAAGCGTGATTTATCAAGATTTAAGTAGATCATTATCTTTGTACCATCGTGTCTATAGTTTTGGTTATAAAACAATGTATTATATAAAATAGTCACGTACTTAAGTGTGAGGTTTCGCTCAGTGCATCATGCAACTTTTATATTTTGTTGAAATAAGATTGATTTATTTCTGATTTGTGAATGATGTAACAAAATGTTATCTTATATATCGTTATTAAATAGCGGTTTTTTATTTGTATTGGTAAGTAATTTATAAACTTTGTTATTAACAATATTTAAGGTTATTTAAGAGTAAAAACATTTAGGTTCAAAAAGAGCCACAGAGACCTTTTCATGCTATATTGGGTAGAAATGAGAGTAGATATCGGCAAAGGCCTTTCTATTTTCTTCCATTTGCTAATTACTTCCACTTTGTTCTTTAATAAATCAAATTAATTTCAATATTTGCTTGTCCATTAAAATTTACCCGTTTTTTTTTCTAATTTCGTACAGATACAGGATATCTCATTTAATATCATTAGGTATATGTTAGTATTCAATTTAGGAGACTTTCACTATATTGTAAGGTTCTGAAGTTAATTTTAATAAAATTAGAAAAACATTTAATATGAAAATATATATTTTTAATTTTACTGTTATATAAAAATGTCAATATATTTTAAAAATTACAGGTACATACAAATCCGTTGGGGAACGAACAAACATTACCAAATTCAGTCATCACAAATTATAAAACCGATTACAGAGATTCATTGCCAAAAATACCAACAACCTCTCAGGCTCAGCAAAATACTGGGGCATTTTCAGTGCCACATCAAAGACATCTTATATCAGTTTGTTCAGACAAGACTCCATCAATCCAGTCATTTGATAGTAAACTTGCGACTAGGTCAGCAATTTCAAATCCTTGTCCGAAATATTTTCAAGACTCCAACAATGAAACTCCGTTACTTATTCAAAATGTACCAATAAACTTGAAAAATCCACCTCATATTGTTCATAATTACATATTTATTGCTACAGACAATTTTCCAAACAAAAACAACTCGGACCTCGATGGGTCTATTTGCACTGCATTTAATCAAAATCAATGTACTAGAGTAAAAAAGAACGTTTTTAATCATAAAAATAATATAATAATAGAGAATACTGATGAAAATAATAATATTAAATTGTCAAAATATTTAAAGAAACTTTTTAATAATATTAATCAGAATAACGATTACCAAAATTCACCAAGATATTACAAAGTTAAAGCTAAAAGAAGTTTTGATAGCAATTCTGATGGTACTAAAGAAGAAAAACCAAAGACAACTACGTTAAAGAGAAAACAAAAAGAGAAGACGACTTCAGGAAATAAACAAGGTGATATAAGTTTAAATACTAAAGTTAAACAAACAAAGACTGATGATGAATTACAAAGCAGTCAATATAAAAAAAATAAAATGAAATTAAAACCAAGCTCAAATACAGACTACAAACAAAATAATGAGAGAGGCTCAATGTCAGCTTCACAAGATCACACAAATACGTTAGTATTTGATGACGCAAGCAGTCTGAATCAAGATTTTCGCATATCTAAACAAAACAGTGAACGTGTTTTATCGAAGTCGAAAGGCAATAGACATAAATTATTAAATGATGAAAAGAGAGGGCAAAATAAATTTCCATCAAACAAAAAACATCAAAAAAGTAAAACAATTAATGATAATAAAGAAAAAGTTACAAATCATAATGTAAAAAAATCAAATAAAAATACTGCAACAAAAGAGAAAAATGCAAAAGAAATGTTTGCCCCATATTCCTCACTACAAGGGTTTGACTACATATTGAGGAATATTCCTGAAGAATCACGAGATATTTACAGATATATTGAAAATTTGTTATCAAACTATGAAGGTAAAAACCCAAATTACAATAGTCAGTTAAATTATAATAATGACTTTTATCGATTTTCTCCACTTTCTTTTGCTTGGGAGAATTTCGACATAAATAATCATAAAAGCAGAATCGATAAACGGCGAAAACTTCAAAAACACAATAAAAGACGATTAAGTCGAAAAAAGACGAAACATAACATTAAATCTGAAGATGTTAAAGTTGAATTGAGTACACCGAAAATTTTGTGTAATACAAATGAAAGCATTAAAGACATAAAAGATAAATTAAGTCTCACTGACCCTAAACTAAACAATGATAATCAAAATGAAGTTTCTAAGGGAAATTCAGAAATGGAAATCATTATTAAACCTACTAAAGTTCATACCATTAGTATTGAAAACCATCCTAATTTAAATTCCCATCAGGTTCTTCTCGGAGTTGAAGATACTATTCCAATTATTTTCGACAATAGTTATACGGACGATTACTACCCTGATTTTACTGCTGACAACGGTGCATTACATTTAAGTAATGTGGAACACGCACCAAAAAAATATTATGGAGATAAATATCATTACGTAAGTGATAAAAGCATTAGTCCTAAGCAAGTCAAAGAAGCAAATAAAAACGAAGTTGGCTTAAATGACAAACACCCTCTAAATAAACATACAATTTTATTTTTTAGCGATAATGATGAAAAAGTTGATAAATTCGAAGCAAGAATCCTGGAAAACAACGATTACGAAATATTAGAACAGTTTCAAACGCCGCCTTTTCTAGAAAATCCTGATTTTAGGACAAGAAAAATTGATAATAGTTCGAACGGAAAATACGAACCTTATTCTGACCATAGTATTTTTCATGATTCGAACGTCGACTGTGACAAACATCGCTTTGATGTTATAACGTCAATATACCCATGTAATATGCCATCGACGTATACAAATAAAGGAAAAGCGTTGAACGAAATTAGTGACTGTACATCGCAAAAGAATAAAAAAACTAAATTAACAGACGTGGAAACTATACATGCTCATTCGAAACTTGCAAAATATGGACAGGTTTTAAAAAGGTAAAAATAACTGTGATAATATATGTGTTAAATAAGTGATAACGAGCAGAACTCCTTTTTGCTCGTTATGAACATAGAAGTATACTGAGCCGAATAAAATAAGAGCGCTGTACCTACACTTTGTAAATTCATTAAATAAATTATAAATTTAATATAATATTATAAGGTTGTCTACAAAAAATTGATAGTATCTGGCATAGAAGTGTTAATTATGTTATTGGTTGAAATGTAATAATACGATACATTTATTATATTGTAAATATATTAGTGTTGTATATTTCAGAAAAGCTGGAAACGTTCACGTTATTTTATTATACTTTAAAATCATTGTTTTAAAACACAATATTTAAGTGACTTTATATTGTAAATAAATATATTATTTTATTGTTGAAGTTGATATTTCTCTAAAACACATTTTTTATTAAATATTAAACACATAAAAAATATTTTTCATTAATTATTTACATAATTATAGTCTAATTTATCTACTACCTACGTACCTACATTTTACCGATGATATCGTGATCTTGGCAGAATCGCTATAGGTACTGCATGAGATGGTGAACAGCGTAAATAATCCTCTCGATTTGTCGGTTAGGCCATGAACTTCGATAAAACATGTCAACATGTTCGACAAAAGTCATGGTCGACGATCATTTCGATCCACAACTGACTATCTTCATTCGTAAAAGCCTCGAAATTGTCCAGGAATATATCTACTTCGGGCCAGTCATGGGGCGATTGGGTGGAGACAATTTCGAGAAAGAAATCGATAGAAGGATTCAGCTACGCTTTGAGCATTTAGAAAACTTTGTCAAGTCTTCTTGTCGCCCATACCACATAGCCTGAAGACAAAAGTCTTCGATCAGTGTGTCCTACCTATGCTCTGTTACGGCGCCGAAACGTGGACACTGACAGTCCGTCTGCTTCACAAACCTAGAGTCGCTCAGAGAGCTATGGAGACAGCTATGCTCGGAGTTTCTCTAGTAGATACGATAGATTGGAACACTTTTTATAGATATATGAGGAGACGAAATTCAATATCGCAACGAAAAAGATTTGAGCCCTTAGTATCGTAAGAAGTTGAGCCCTTAAATCTCATCGGCTAAAATAATTCCTGCCACTGAATTCTTCATAATATCACAGCATAACTCACCACCTAAAAACTGTCCATAAATACCATTTGGATGAGTGGCGAAACAGTACGGTGACTTTATCTTCTTTTTGTTACTTCTTTTTAAAATGATTAGTTGCTTTAATCAAGCGACATTTTTGTATATTTGCTTTCTCTGCCCTAAAAAGATACTAACAAACGAGCAATTTCCTAGTGATCGATCTTCTACGAGATTGTATGAATACATGTATTTTTTTTTTCACAGCCCCTATATGTCCCACTGCTGAGCACGGGCCTCACCATTTCTGGAGTAACAGACTTTAACCCACTATGCTTGTCAATATTTGTAATCCATATGTATATTTATTCCGATGTGGCGTCGAACCCGCGACCATGGACTCTGCAGGCGCAGGGCCTCGCCACTGAGCCAATTGGTAAATAGTTTACTCGTATACACAGATGAGCTAAACCATTTATGCTGCAACCATAAAAAATATATTTACTAGATACATAGTATGTATGTATGTTTAGAAAATATGAGAAATTGGCAGAACTAAATGAAAATCAAACTTACGAGTACATTATAAGAAAGGATAGAAAGCCTTTGAACTTAATTCCTCTAACATTTATTATTATTATTATATTAACAATATTTTTTTATTGAGATAAATAAAAAAATGTGAAGGCCCCTTTAAACCTTTCTGTTATAAATATATTAAATACAGTACAAGCAATCGACTGCTTCTGAATTGGATGCTCGATATTTGGACTACATAACTCGTCAATTTAGTTTAGGATTAGCACACATATACTGTTTATTTAGGTCCTTTGACGTAACGAAAATATCTTGAAAATATCTGATTGATCTTGATTCAGGGCTGTAATTTGAAATAAAAATAGCTTTAATAGTACTTTTCTATTAGTTATTTAACAGCCATAGTGTAATATTTTATAATGAATAAATTACATAGAAGGAAGTCACGAAAACCTTTAAAAATAAGATTACTCTTATTTCAAAGGCCGGCAACATTTGCAATGCCTAAGATATTGCAGATATCTACGGCTTTCTCGTTTGCTTTCCTATCTCATAAAAGGTAAATAGTGAATTAAACATTTGGTGGCCACATTTTAATTTACTACAAATAAACATAATACTACAAATAAACATAGACGACGATTGGCTCAGTGGCGGGAGCCCTTGCCCACGGAGTCGCGGGTTCAATTCCCGCATCGGAATAAATATATGTATGGCCTATAGATATTTATTCCGAGTCTGGTAACCCCCTCAATTTGCTCTGGACAAGCGTGGCGGGTTAACGTCCGTTCCTCCAGAAATGGAGAGGCCCGTGCCCAGCAGTGGGACATATATAAGCTGTAAAAAATGATTGAATTCTATATATTCTGTATATTCTTCGCATAGTTTATGGCTTTATAAATAACTCAGTGATCATTACTGCATAATGCACTGGTGAGAAACTATTTAAAATCTAACAAATATTTAAAAAATATAAGTATTGGTTGGTATTCACATGAAATCTGCGTAAGGATTACATCGGGTAGATTGGAAATCGCAGATTGGTTTTTATTTTCTGGTAGACGCTGCTCCTATAGTCGCTTTATAGAAAACTCGCGGAGAAAAATAGGGTGGCGCTATTCTACTCGTGAGCACATATACTACTATGCTTTAAACAAATACGATTTTCAACATAAATTCACGTATAAATATTATTTAACAATCAATAAGTTAGTAATAAATAATAGACTAAAAACTATTCACAATTGTCAAATAATTGATAAGAATATGTATATATGTGGAGAATATATTACGAAGCAATTAAAAGTGATTATGAAAGCATTTTCAAAAGATAACATGGTAATATTTAAAGCACTCGACGAATATATTTACTAACAGTTTACAAGGCACTTTTATATATTCAAAATATATTAAGTATTAGAAATACCAAATAACCTACCTAAGAATATACCAAATAATCTACCAAAATGACCTACCGTCTCGCAGCAATTATCTTCACACAAGTTATTTTGATTCAGGTAAATATAGATTTACATTACGCGGCTTCTTCAAAAAAATATTTTGAGTACAATGAGATGAGTAGGTATGTATATTATTGTTACGGGCTGGCGTTCGGGGATCGGAAAAACGAAATCAGCCACTAGTTTTACTTCTCTTCACTTTACTTCCACTTCTGCTCTTTTACTATTATCTTCCGTTTTAAACTTTTAAACTCCTCTTCGACGCACCGTCATACCTTTATACAGGTAAAGCAATCGACAGTACTACTACTAGTACTAAATCTTAAGCTTGAATTCCTTTTTCTTTACATTTTTTTAATTACTGCAATTTTTCGTTAAAGGTTACGTTTCATAAAAAAAAGATTTTTTATTTGTGTTACGTAATATAATATAAGATAACTTTGTTGTGTGTCTTTTTTTTCTGTTTAGTCAATAATACGTTCCTTTTTTTAAATATATTTTAATAGTAAATTTAATGGCAACAAAAGTAAGACATTAAAACTGCCATCTTATTTCTAACTACTTTTATGTTTTGAATCTGCAATTTAAATGCAGATATATAGTAGTTACCTCTCATTTGCTATACTTTCCCCGGCTAATAAAACTTTGCTTCTAGTGCTCCTGAGGTGTGCTAAACTTGGAAATATTTTTCTCGCTTTCTTGTTATTTCTTTTATCTCGTACTACATATTTCCTATTTTCTCCCGTATATTTGTTTGCTCCTGTACGTTTATTAAGTATACGTTTACTAACGTCCGTTCCTCCAGAAATTGAGAGGCCTGTGCACAGCAGTGGGACATATATGGGCTGTTAAAAAAAATATTGAAGTCTAAATAGCACTGAAGTCTTCAAAACTTTTTTTTTAAACCGTGTATCACATTTACGCCATTTAGATAATCAACTACTATAGTAACACTTATATTTTATACTAAAAATCAAAAATGTAATTAAATTAAATGGAAAAAAATAGGGGTTGGTATTTGGATGTAATTTGTGTCACCATTAGCCTAGACGGAGAGACGATCTCCATATTTTACACAGATTAGAAGAATAAATTAGATTTAGTCGCAGTTTTCTGCCACGAATTGCTACTGTTTTTAGTGGCACGCTGCTGACGGAATACTTTGTCAAGACTTGCGTATAATTTATGTGAAGCATGAGCTCGCTCGGGGAAGTACCACACTTCCGCAGAAAACGGGCGTCTGAGTAGTAGCTTACCTACCGCGCTTTGTTTGGTGAGCAGTTAAGTTCTGGAGGCCCAACCGTTTGCCCGCTCTGCTATAAAAAAAAGAAATTATATAAATACGTGTAGCCAAAGATAAGGCTAGGTGCCGGGCCATAAGGGAGGCCTATGTCCAGTAATGAACTACTGCAGCTTGATGATAATGATAATATATTGTATGTGATAATATTTTTTTTTATTTGCAGAGCGTGTACAGTCAGTGTGTTAACCGCGTAGTTTCTGGTTGCGGCTGTGGACCTAACATAGTACCTGAATATATGATCGGTGCTCCTATGGTATCTCCTCAAGTTATAGTGGAACGCCCGCTGGAGGCAAGTTATGCTGGAATCGCACCGACAATAATTCAAGATAGCAGCGTCGCCAACAGCTTGGCCAATGCACTACAATTGCTTGTAGTAAGCAATTTGCTGAGTAACACACTGCCCGGCCATGGTTGTGAGGTCATCGCCCCTGCGTTTGCACCAGTAGAGATGTTGGCGCCTAACTTTGCCCCACTTGAGATGCTTGGAGGCGGTCTGTTTACCCCTTACACCACACCATGCGGAATCCCAGGCTACAATTATATTTATTAGTTATAATTGAGAAAATATTTTAACTCTTAACTTGAAGTTACATATGCTTTTTTATATTTATAATGTCATAACATTATTGAACTATAATTGAAATAAATAATAAAGTGTCACTACACTTTAATGATTTCGAGTGTATTTTAATATCTACTATTTTACCATTTTTATTGTTGTTTGATTTCTTTTCATATGAAAAGAAATAACCTTATAAAGTTTACAAAGACGAACTGTTTAATCAAGCGAAGGAAATAAAAATATAAGAGACCGCGTTTCCTTCTAACAACGTTACTGAAACAAGAATAATATTTTTTTAATATAAATTTAAAGGTCTCCTAGCTTCCAACTTTTTTCTTTGTCTTGCCAGTTACGTCTTTGCAGAAAAATTTCATTTGGGATTTGCGGGAGTATATTGTTTTGAAAAAAAAATATAAATATATTTGACCCATTTGACTGATTGCCACCAAATCTCGTAGCACTCTACTGAATTGTCAACATGATGCCGAACTTTGTTTTTAAAATAAAGCCAAAGAGTGAGTAGATGCTGGTGTGGAGACCGTGTCTTGGTAAATGAAGTTCCCCCACCACTGTTCGATTGAGCGACGGTCGGGCTAAGTGGCACCCATATGTCCTACAGTGGACCGGTCATAGGCAGATAATGATGATGATATCGCCTTTAGTCGGATAGACTATAGACTTTAAAGCTGGATGAACCGCGTTCAAGTGAGGTCTTTTTTATGGGAGAAGTTGACAAACGAACAACCTGGTTATCTGATGGTATGAAACAACCACCGCTAATGGACATTTTTTGTAGCGCTGCAGATATACTTACTTATCTTAGGTAAGATGTGAATAATGGGAATGTAAAAGAGAAAATGAAAAAATAGGTAAATGGGCCTATAGATTCCTATATGTTATCATTTGACGCTAATTATCTTTGATGTTGGTACAAGCCTACACATTACATTAAAGGCCAGCAATGCTTCAGTAATACCTATGTTGTCGCTCATTTCTATGGGAGGCGTTGATGATTACTTTCCATTAGGCAATACGCTTCCTCATTTGTCTCTCTATTACATAAAAAATCTTCCCTAGTCCAGCCGGCCCATTTGTGCTCCCTACACTTACTTACGGTAAACTTTTCTTATACATAAGAAAATATTGAATGCTTATTTTCTTTCTTTTTCAACATTCTTTTATTTTTATTCTATAGAAAATAAGTACATCATATATCTACTATCAAAAATATCATCTACAAGATAGTTTATGTAGTCTAAGTAATCATGTAATTAATAAGCGTATAGCTTCATAAGCAAACATTTAGTTGCTTATTTAGTAAATTATCTGACCTTGGGAAAAATGCAAAATGTATTTTGTATATTATACCAAAATATTAGATTGTTTTTTGGTTTATTATGATATAATATATATCAGTGTCTAATTTATTCAAAAATATAATTTTTTACCATAGATTTTAAGGAGCTTTAGGGAATAGGAATTTGATTTCAATACTCAAAGGGAAATCAATACATAGATGAATTTGTTTTTTTGCGATTCGTAAATTTAATTAATGGCTTTTTGTGTTTTTGTTATGATAATTAGTATTTCCCTAATCAATACTTAAAGTGACTGTTTTTTTAAAAATTGTGTAAATAAAAGTGATAATAATAATAGGAAAATACGAACAAAACTGCAATAAAAGGTTTTCATATAACTTCGATCATACTGAAACTCAATTTCGCCGAGACCTCTTTAGAGTGTGACGTGAATTTGTTGAAAAACCTTCAAGTATATCGCCGTGAAAATTTATACACTCTCGCTTATTTGTTGTGCTCTCGAGAAGAATTAGTATTAAGTCCGAAATCTTGAAGCTTTCAATACTTTCAATTTTAATTTCTTTAGTTTTTCTTTATAAGAAATCTTCCTCTTATCGTTACCTTTACCTCTTTTATAACTTACCTCGATTCATTCTATTTTTTTATACAAGCATATAGAAAGAAGGAAAGAAAGAGAATAAATCCTATATATGTAAGATCATTAATTGGCTCAGTGGCGGTGCTGCCACCTATAGAGTCAATGGTTCGACCCCACATCCGGATAAATATATGTATAAAAACATGGCCTTAGAGATACATAAATATTCCGAGTCTGGTGGGGGCCACCAATTTGCATTGGACAAGCGGGGTAAGATAATTTCTGTTCCTTAGACTTCCGAAGCGCCATAGGCAGTGCGGAAGCGTTGCCGGCCCTTAAGGAAAGTGTCATTATAGTGGGCCTCCGGAATTCGGCCGCTTACCGTACGAAGCGCGTTAGGTAAGCTACCACTCAGACGTCGGTTTTCTGCGGGAGTGTGGTACTTCCCCGGGCGAGCCAACCCGACGAATACTATGACAAGATTGGCATAATATTTGTCTGTAACATAAATGCTACAGACAAATATTATGCCAATCTTGACAAAGTATTCGTCTGCACCGTGGCTCTATAGCTATTAAATTGAGTTAATTATTTTATTCGTATTTGGTAGCATTTTAGATATAACTACGTCTCGTAAGGTGAGTCTCGTAAGGGGAGAGATCTGGTAATCCATCTTCTTTCCCTCTACTGTCGTCTTAACCTTTAATTTCTTTTTTAGTTGTGACAACCTAATTAGCTCCTTGACGAAGTTAAGGTTTTCGGGGTCAAAGACGGGTATCCTGTATGTCTGTAAGAGTGGTGTGGTTTGCAGTTCTATCTTTTCTTTGACTATACTCTTCAAAAAGATAAATTTAAACTTCATCTATTTGAAATGTATACGAATACGAATAGGTGAATTTCTTGTCAAAAAATGAAAATTACCTTTACTTTTCAAACATACCTTGTATATCAAAAGCCGATTGCGAATAATAAATAAGGATTGAGTTTTTTATCTGTGTTCAGCTTCCGGCGTTCTCTTTATGTTTGTTGTTTTTATGAATCTCCGGGGATTAAAGCGCTTTTATATTTCTCACCCTAACAATACGCAAAATATTCGTACTGGATAAGTTAAGTTTTTATATTACATTCCTATGTAAAATAAAAACTTAAGTTTAAAAAAATTTAACCGTTTTGTTTTAATTAATATTTTTATATGTCACTTTTCTTTATGAAATAATAAGACAAATGAACTAGCAAGCCACCTAATGAAAAGCAATCAATGTCGTCCATAGGTAATACAACATCATAGGTATAAAGAAGCGTTACCAGCCTTTGAGAAATATGAAGACTTGTTTTGTAAGGTTTCAATATTATATCGATTCAGAAATACTGCTAAAAGTATATGGTTCTAAGTAGTAACGGTTCGTGGAAAGAAGCTTAATGTTTCTACAATGATTGGCGATCCAGTATGCTACGTTCTTCTTGAAAAAAATATATATGCACCACTACTTTGTGGAACTAACTACGTTCAGCGGTATTTCAAAACTGATATGTAATGAAAACTAAAAGAAACAATCTTAAATAGTTCTCAAAAGCCGATCACGCTCGCTTAATCTCGGGTTTGCAGATGTTAATAGATGTCGTTGATTGCTTTCCATCAGGCTTGCTAGTTTGCTTTCCCATTCCATAAAAAATATTCATACTATTAGTTCTTCTAGCGAAATATCTCCAATAGTGTATAATATATTATGTGGTATATGCTATAGGCATACCTTTATATTAAACTTTAGAGATGCAAGATCTTCATCAAAACAGTCGGAAATGTCCATAGAACAGCCTTCGTCAGAAACATGAGGTGTGACAATATTACCCGCGCTTGATCGCAGATTGAATTTTTAGTGTTTTGTCCATTTATTATTGTTGCTATTATCTCTCATATTCACCTTAAAGGTGACTATGAGAGAGACTCTTAAAGAGACACCCAAGGGAAAAATATGTGTGACCCTATTCAATGTCGAGAACTACACAGTGAAATATATTATACAATTATACATACATATAGTCACGCCTGTTTCTCTCTAGGGTTAGGCAGTAACCACAGATCTCCATCCGCTACGATCCCGACACACCTTCCTTGCCTCTTTCACACTCAACCATCTCTTTCATCTATCTTTCCTCTTATATTCATCGTAGCGAAACTGCTCTCCGTTTGTCGCTTCTCGCCCTCGTGGGAATTAGGACGTGACGGGTGGCGAACCACGTCGCCGTCATTTTTTAACGAATTAGGTATATTAAGATTCGTTATAGTGAATCCTACGAGCCGCAAGGAAGGATGGAGGTCAACCCCACCAGAGCCCCGCATGCTGAGGTAAGGCACTATAACACCTGGGGGAGCCCGATCCCGGGGCGGTCGGCACGCTTGCGACTAAACTTGCTTCTAGCCACGCATCCTTTGGCACGGCAGAAAGTGGATTGGCGGCGAAGAAGGGATAGAGAATAAAGTAAAAGGCAGGGAAAAGAAAATATGGATTTAGACAGGATGATAGGGATGTGATCCTACCGCAACGGAAGACGAGGAGTTATACGGTAGTAGCTCGGGAGTCCGGGCCCGCGTACCCGTTTACCAATACCATAAATACCGGACAAGCAGCTAGGCAAAGATACTCCCCGATCATTATATAATTATGAAATACCAATATATAATTCTCTTCATATCAGATCTATTCAATATATTCAGAATTAAATCATTATTATAGCATAAAGCAACAGATAAGAATATAATGAAATATCGATAAGTTGATTAAGTCTTATGAAATACGAAAGAGAATTGTGATAGTTACTTTATTACTTAACTTTCTACATTAGGAGATAACAATGTGATCTATATGAGCCAAGAAGTGAAAATTATTTTATCATTTCAAAATCTGCTATAGAACTAAATGGCAACCAAGATTATCAAAGTTTTGCTAATTCAAATTCTTTTTACAAAGGTATGTTTTTTTTAATATATTATATATAAAAGTTATGTATTTTGTTTCAAATATAAATAAGGCTGTTGTTCGAATCGTTGAAGTAGAAGTTCTGAAGACTATATCTTAGTAAACGCAAGGGAACTCTTCGTCAGACGGAGCGATGATTTGCGCAAGAAGGCAACCAGAAATTAAATTCGTGAAGCTCAAAATCGGGCAGCTGACACGCTTTGAGAGGCCTGTAGAGAGCAAAGAACTGTCTCGGGCTGTTTATAATGATGATGAATTCAATATATGGTTTACTGGCGTATTTTAACAATCTATTTAGTAGACTGTTTTAGTTTATACTTCTTTGTATTGAATTTGAGCAGGCTTTCATTTTTGTTGAAGTTAGTAGAGACGTATGAATTTCGGAGAAATATACATATACTGTTGATTCTGAAGATCTCCATTTTGAAAATGTTAATACTTTAAAATTAATATTTAATTAATATTTAATTTGATGTTTTGATTTTTAATTTATGGAAGAAAGCGTTAAGTCAAAGATTGGGCTCGTTAGCTTGTCTTAGGGGATATGTCTAGCAGAAGTTTGCCAGAGACTGTTGATTTTAATGATGATGATAATGAATGAAGAAAATATATAATACTTTTAAGAAATAGCTACATCCAACAGTAAAGAGTTTTGATTTATTTCTAATACTAATTCATTAAGCCATTTTCAAAATAATGTCTTCTATTACAACAGCTCATTATATTTTCAGGTTTTATCCTCGTACTTACAAAAAACGCAACAATATTATCAAGAACCAAAACAACACTACTATCAGCTGACAGGACAAACATCATCACCCCAACTGCAATCTTACACACTGCCACCTTCGTCAACAGTATACCAACCTGCTAGTCATTCTACTTATTTAGACTATTCTTCATACCATAAAGCTTCACCTTTATATTCTTCAACAGATGACTTTTCTAAATCAAACGTGGCACAAGAAATACTACAAATATCAAAGCCAAATATTGTTAGTCCGTCCTCTACAAAACCAGTATCAAAAGCCCCAACTGAAGCAGCACCGACTGGTTTTGATACAAACGTTTTGAACAATCTGGCAATTGCATTACAATTATTAATTGTTAGTAATTTGCTTAACAACCCATTGCCTGAATTACCCCCTAAGACTGACTTGCCTGCATCAAAAACCGGTGTTAATTTAGAATCTTTACCGCCTGCAGCTCCAGTTACTGCAAGTTACGCAAAAGAGCCATACTCAAATTACTATCATGCTCCCACAACTTTGTCAGATAGTCAGTCTTATTTAGCACATTCAATCGCATCTTACTCTGAACCAAATTTATACGAACAAACGTTAAATTCACATCATTCTATTCCTAATGCAAATTACGTAGCATCTTCTAGTTTAACAGATACTGGCTTTCTCGGTTCAATATTAGCTGGGCTTCCTACTAGTTCCTTTGGTATTCCTCCTGCTGTTTCTAGGCCTGGTCTAAACTTGAAATCTCCATATGATATGATAGCATCTACTGAGCCAAGTCGAGAGAGTGTATTTTCACCGCCTTATGAGTACTCTAAAAGAGATTTTCAGTCACCCTATTCTGCTATTCTAGCTGCTGATAACATTAAGGACTTATTTTCAATAGACTTTTATTGATTTGTTAACTTAGATATTTATGATTATTATTTATTGCACAAGACTAATTCAATAACAATTATGGATATTATTTATTATAAATTAATATGAATAAACTTTTTTTTATTATACTACAGCATATCATACATATTTATATCATTATAAAACTTTTTATCAAAACTAAAATAAACCTAATACTACTAAATACTTTTTGAAAAATAAACGTAACAAACTTAGGTACTATCCTCTATATTATAGTGGAAGAAGCCCATCTTTAGCAATGGACTACCGTAGGCCAACAAAGATGATGGCTACCATCCTAACTACCTAAAATAACCCGTTGGAAAATATTGATTAAACGCACGGCAATCCGTCACCAAGTTCGCCAATGCGAAAATATCGATTAAAGGCACGACTATACCCGTCATCGAGTTTCAATCATGTCTGGAATGAAATCATACCAATGCAAAAATTCAGTTTTCAAATATGAAAATAATGTTTATTTTGCAAATACAATATGAGAAAAATATTTTCTTTGTTTAAATAATTAATATATTATAGATTATTTTATTTAATAGTTTTAAAACACTAATCTTTAAAACAATGAGTGGAATTAAAGACAGAATTTATTTAGGCTTTATTTGAAAATTTATATTTTTCGTTTTGTATGGTCAAAGGGTTGTTGGCCTTGAAAAATTTGAAAATACTGCTAAAGCCAGCTGATTCCACAGAGTAGTGGTGTGTAGGTAGAAAGAACTTTCGGAAAAAATGCATCACACTAGAACGTCAATCAACAGGCTCTAAGGTCTAGGGGGTGAGAACCGACCGAATGTGTGAGAATCTCTTATAAGCGGCCAGTGTAGAAATGTTCCCTACTCTACGTGCTCGGCTAGGGCCGGGGTGCATGTAAGTGTTGGTGTCATGGGTGGATCAATTTAAATTATTTTTTTTTACATATCTTGTTTCAACTAATATCATTGCAATCAGACCTTCTTTGCGAACTAGTCAAGTAGAATATTAATTTTAGAATATTATATTTTATAAAGCGTATAAATAAAAAAGGGTCTTATAACATTTTTTTATTTAAATAATATATTTTATAAAATTAAAAACTATTTCTAACAGAACAAACAATCTCCAATACAATAATATTTCAAAAACTTTAAACGTATCGATATTACACAAACTTATGTAAGTAACGTATATACACATGTATGTAAGTTTCATTGGATTAGATGGCACACCTTGAATTTTTCCCATGATAGTTTACTTCTGGAAAGTGAACTACTATAGACCAATGATAATGATAAGAAAATCTTCAATGTAAAATGGTGGAAAAAATCTTCTAGAAAAGCACTCAGTAGATTCAAAACTTGACAGAAAATGAAATAAAAATAAATGTCATTGTACGGTTCAATTGTTCTGTTCTGGAGCTTACATGTTAACATGTACTTATTTTCAGTAAAAACAAGTATTAGGCATAATGTTATTTCCTAATCCACATCCACAAGGTAAAGGTTCTACATTAACACTAACACAAGGTAAAGAAGTAGGTATACTACCAATGCTACATGTTAACTGAGCTGGAATAGCTGAAGGTATCAGGATTTCAGCAGCGAGCGGTGCGATATTACCTGCAGGACCACAGATTTCTGTAAAACCACTGTAATAATTTGACACCAAAGGTGCCACCTGGATAGGTGCAATAATTTCTTGTAATCCACCTATCATATTTGGTGAAAAAGATTGTGAACAAATGGGAACTATATTTGGTCCTGGAGAGAAAAATTCAGTAATTGCGCCGTAATTAGTAATAGGAATCGTAATTTCTGTAATACCTCCATAAAAATTAGGTATTGTTTCAATATTTGGGCTACATGGTGGAACTATTGGCCCATATGGTGGAATTACCGGCCCACACGATGGAACTGTTGGCCCACATGGTGAAACTGTTGGCCCACATGGTGGAACAGTTGATCCACATGATGGTACTGTTGGCCCACATGATGGAACTGTTGGTCCACATGATGGAACTGTTGGCCCACATGTTGGAATATACTCGATTACTTGTTCACACGGCGGAATTATATCAAAAGTTGGTCCATAGGGTACAACAAAATCAAGGTTTGATCCAGATGGTGGAATTAAATTAAAAGTTGGTCCATAGGGTACAAAATCAAATTTTGGTCCACACGGTGAAATTAAATCAAAAGTTGGTCCACAAGGTACAAAATCAAAATTTGGTACACATGGTGGAGTTAAATCAAAAGTTGGTCCACAGGGTACAACAAAATCAAAGTTTGGTCCACGTGGTGGAATGTAATCGATGACTGGTCCACAAGATGGAGTCAAATCAAGCGAAGGTCCACAAGGTGTTATATAATCTACTACAGGAGCACATGGAGCTGGAATGTATTCAGTTACAGGTTTAATGACTTCTACAGTTGGTGTATAAAAAATTGGAGCCGGTGCAACTGGTTCACAAACTGTTGGTGTATTAACTGAAGGTAAAGCATGAAGTCCAAAAGCCGTGTTTAACGTTGATTCGATCAAATCACTAACAACAAGCAACTGAAGGACATTGGCAAGTGAAGTTGATAGCGAATTATCTGTTATGGTTGTTCCAACAGAAGGTACTGTTATTTGAGGAACAGCACCAACTGGAAGTGCATTTGAGATAGGTGCTTTAGTTGACGTTGATGGGCCACCGCAGCCACAAATTTGTGCTTGAATCTGAAATAAAATAGCAGTTTAAAAATTATATTTTTCGTTCCATTTTTAATTTATGTTTTTGGTTATTTAATATTTTTGATTTGAAGTATTTAAAAAATTGCATTTTTGTGTGAATTATAATTAATTTATGATCGAAATTCTATTTGCGATTCGACATTATATAATATATATTGTCAGTTCTAACAACCAAATATGAAAAACCAAATGCATTAAATAAGAATTTTAATTATTTAATTTTAAATTAGGAGTTTACCATAAAGTAGTTTTAGAAAGGGATTGGTGTAATATAAAACAATTACCTTGCATAATGAAAACGTCAGGGCCAAAACAACCGCTCTAATGTCCATTTTTGAGTTCTGTCCTGTAATAAAATATATTCAGAACTTTTATATACCTATAACTTTGCGTATGTAAGTGTTAATGTCATAATGGCTTTTTTTACAAAATTATCATAATTATTACAGTTCACGGTAAGTTAATTAAAGATAAAGGTGAGTTTGGTTTACATAAATGAATGAGGTAAATATATAAATGTGTGTAATCACTGATTACCTACTTCACATCAGAGTTTCAAAGCCAAAACTATTTTTATCGTATTTACGAAAGAGAAAGATATAAATTTTTGTATGTATTATTTTTGAAGTATTTATAAACTTTTTATAAATTATATTAAATAAAACAAATTTCTTAAATTATTTTTTCTTTTTGTACTGAAAAGAGCAGCGCGTTATTGTTCCTAAAAATTATATATCATATCCTATATGGATTTAAAAAGTCAGAACTACTCAATTTTAAAACTATAATACATCCAAACTTTTATATACACTAATATATATGGTAGATTTATACCATAGCTAAAAAGTATTTTTTTCAGGATAGGAGGACAAACGAGCAACAGTGTCGCCTGTTGGAAAGCGATTAACGCCATCCTCAGACATTGGCAACATCATAGGTATTACTGAAGCGTTGCCGGCCTTTTCGATATGTAATAATTAATAGTGTGAATACTGGGATAATAACCTGTTTGAAAATAAATTCAAAGCAAGCTTTTGGGTTAAATGACTAAATGGATTAAACAACACGCCATATAAACTAAAAATAATACGTTTAGATCCTACGTTGACATATTTAAAGACAACTCAAGTGAGTTGTTACAATTGATAGTTTATTGCACAAAAGAAACGATAGTTTTGTATAATATTTCAGTTAGATGATAAAGCCTTCTCGAAAGCAATCTATTGAAAGTATAAATTAGCAATATGTCATTTTTCCAGCTGTTTCGCTATATTTTTTTATTTATATACCTTTCTTGTGTTAGAGCAAACAAAAAAGAAAAATATTCAAATCGGTCGACCCGTTATTGACTTTTAGCGAGACTAACAAACAGCTTTCCATTTTTATATGTGAACTGATCCATCGACTGATTCGTCGACCGATTCACCTAACTATCCATAGAATGATCCATCGACCGATTCGTCGACAGATGCGTCGGTCGGTTCGTCAACAGATCTGTCAACCGATTCATCGTTGAAACCATCGACCGAACCGCTTAAATTCACTTTAATCATGGCTTCTTACAATAAACCGTTGCTTCAAAGTCGCACAAAATAAACGATAGAAGAGAACATCGGTTCTAGGAAGCGAGAATGACCTTCGCACAGCTGAGACCCGTATGTAAGTCGCGGAAAATGATACGGAGAGTGAAGCTCAAGATATTCCGGTCCAACGATATATCCGTCTTGCTTTACGGGTGTAAGAAGTGGAAGGTGACCAAAAAAATTACGCGCGATATTCAAGTGGTCGTAAATCAATGCTTCGGCAACATTCTCGGCATTCACAGGCCCGAGAAAATAACTAACGAAAACCTGATAAGACGCTGTAACGAAATCAATATCAGCTTGAAGATTAACCGTCGCAAGTGGAGCTAGATCGGCCACACTTTCCTCCTGAAACCCAATCATATCCTTAAGCTAGCCCTAGATTGTAACCTCCGAGGCAAAAGAAAGCGTAGCCGCCCCAAGCAAACATGGCGATGTACGGTGATAGTAGGTGATAGCATTGGAATGACCTAGAGCGAAATAAAGCGTGTAGCTCAAGAAAGAACGCGATGGCGGAGCACTGTGGACGCCCTCTACCCCACTTGGGGGACATAGGAACATAATGAATGATTGAGCTGTTCTTTTAGGATTTCCATAGATATTTTATTCAAAAACCTTCCCTGTATTAGAGCGTAAAAAAATATATCCAAATCGGTTAAGCCGTTTTTGAGTTTTAGCGAGACTAACAACAAGCTCTTTTGTTATATATATAAATATATATAGTGTGCCGTTAGTATTTCGATGGGTACGTACATATACATATGAGATGGATACTACTTATTATGAGGTGACATAATTTCTCGTTTGACGTCTAGAACAAAAAATGCTGTAATTCTATATCATAACATTTTATTATTTTTTACTAAAATATAAAACGTGTGCATTTTATTTTTCACGTTTTTTCTCATAAAGAAGTATCGTGTTATACCAATATGTACAATTTTATCGCCATGGACTGTTCAACATTTGATAATTTTACCGTGGACTGTTGAGGGAGGGACATTAATTGTTTATATTGTTTGTCTTGATTTATATACTTCTTTTCCATCCAGTCTACAATGCCACTGCCTGAGCGGCAGTACTTTACGCTAATTTCTGATCCATTGATAGTCGCTTACAATCTCGAGAGAAATACTCAATAGCAAACGAAAATATTTTAATGTTTTTCGTGCAGCCCAGTATCGTAGGCTTAAAGTAGGCTATTACTTTTTATACTTATAACAGAAAATATTATTATTTACAAACACATGTTTTTTAAATGGAATAGAAAAGCAATCAAGCAAGCGTGTCTCTTCATAAAAGTATTGATTGCTTTTACACAATATCCGGCTCCATAGATATTTCAGAAGCGTTTCCAGTCTTTGAGAATTATTTAAGTTTTGTTTTTGGAAGGTTCCAATGTCGTATCATTTTAAAGATATCGCTGCAGATAATTGGTTGCACAAAATGAAAAGAAAAAAATGTTGTTCTTCTATTAACAAGTCAAAATTTAATAGTGATAGAGCCACGCTGCAGATGAATACTTTGTCAAGAATGGCTTAATATTTGTCCACAACATGAATGGGGCAGCTCGTCCGGTGAAGAACCACACTCCCGCAGAAAACAATGTCTGAGTAGCTTACCTACCGCGCTTCGTACGGTGAGCCGGAGGATCAACACCCTCCCCCCTACCTCTACCCCTCCCCCTCCCATTCCCACTCCTACAATGACACTTTCCTCAAAGGTCGGCAACATTTCCGCACTGCCTATGGCGTTGCGGAAGTCTATAGGCGGCGTTGATTGCTTTCCATCAGGTGACACGCCTGTTCGTTTGCCTTCGTTTTTTTTTATGGGTTAAGCCCATAAAAAAAAACTGGATAACAAACTACTACACTCGTTATGTAAAAAAATGTGCGTTACATATAACAATGATATTATATTATAATTATGTAACTATATGCCACATATATCATGTTACATAAACATGTTTACGATAGACAACCAATACATTATTATACGATATTTAAAAATGTAACATATTTTCCTCTAGCACTACCATCGAAAGAAATACGTTTTGTTTGGTTTTGATATGGGTTATATTATATTGTACTGACTACTTAATTTTTTTAATCAGAAAGCACGGATATATCGTCTCTTAAGAAGTTTAAAACGAGGACTTATGTATGTCCAAGAAAGATCTCTCAGTCAACCTTAAAGTTAACATACGGAATTAAATTTAAATAATACTGCAGATGGTAGGTACGTACAACGTAAGTTATAAGCATTTATAAATAAAAAGGATAAATTAAAAGAACATTTTATTAATTTATAGTTTTCGCCTTGGAAAAATGGGAGTGTTGCGTGTAGTGTTGAAGTTTGATGAGTTAATTTCGGCAAATGAATAGTAAGGCCACTTTCAATTGGCTCAGTGGCGAGGCCTCCCGCCCACGGAGTCAATGGTCGCGGGTTCGATCCCTGCATCGGAATAAATATTTGTATGGCCTGCAAATATTTATTCCGAGTCTAACCCCACCAATCCGTTGGATAAGCGTGGTGGGTTAACGTCCGTTCCTCCAGAAATGGGGAGGCACGTGCTCAGCAGTGGGACATATGGACTGACAACATCAAATCTTGACAGTTCTTGGTGGTATCAATACTATCTGAAACCCATTTTCTATATGAAAGCAAACGAGCATATCACCTGATCGTAATCACCAGCGTACATAAACATCCGTATCAATATCAATATCAGCCCGCGGCAGTCCACTGCTGGACATAGGCCTCACTCAAGGCGCGCCGCCTAGCCCGATCTTCGGCTACACGCATCTAGTCTCTGTCAGCCGCCTTGCGCAGATCGTCGCTCCATCGCAGGAGGCTACGTTCTCTCAAATAGGTATATTTTAAAGTGATATAAATTACAATATATGCGTTTTGAATAAAGAAAAACAATTGATATGTACTCGTAAATATTTTTATTCTACACTAAATAAAATAATAATTTATCGATAAAACACTTATCGCTGGTCATCTCAAGGTTACTTAAGGTCAAATTGTTCTAATATAGAGTTATTAAGATAAATCTTAATCCAACTTTTACTATTTTTACTTATAGGTGTCTACTCAAATTATTTAGTAACCTCTAAGTTACTTATAAAATTGATTGGAAGATATTCCTCTCTCAGATAAGTTCTAATTTTTAATTTTGTACATATTGTATTTTATTTTTTGGTTTACAATAAAAGCAACAAGAGCGATTATGTACATAAAAAAACCTTTGTGCCTGATTTTTGGAAAACGTTCACCATTTAATAGAAATAGTTCACACCTGTGTATGGAAAAGATTCTAAATTACAGGGTAGAGCCGGTGCATACCCAAGATTACTAGCAGGATACATAATTTCATTCGTGAAAGGCCCTATATTGCTTATGGGGCTAATTACCTCTGTAAATCCACTACAGAAGTTAGGACCTAGTGCACCCAGTAAAGGACCTGCTATTTCTTGTATATACGTAGTTTGTGGTGAAATTGGCGTTATTATTTCTTGTAATCCACATGCACATGGAGTTCTTGCTGGGAAAGGTCCCACAAATTCTTGTAATCCACAGGAGCATGATGTTTTTATTGGGGTGATTATTTCTTGAAGTCCGCAAGAACACGGATTTCTAACCGATATAGGTGTTAAAATTTCTTGTAATCCACATCCACATGAAGCCCTATTCACTGCAGGCCCTATGTTGACGACAGGAGAAACAAGTTCAGATACGCCAAAAAAATTTGGAACTGTTTCTATAAATGATCCATATGGTGATAAATAATCTACAATTGGTGACGATATATACTCAGTTATAGGAGTAATAACGTCATAATTAGAATAAATTATAGGTGAAGGTATTGTTTCACAAATTGGGGCGTAACTGGGAAGTAATGGTGAGGGGACTGCTAATGTGGGATTTAAAGTGGATGCAATTACGTCGCTTACGATAAGTAATTGGAGAGTATTGGCAAGGGCATTTGCTACAGAATTGTCAACGACTGTAGCTGGTACTGCAGGTGTTGGGAGGATTTGAGGCGGTGCAATAATCTCCGAAGTAGTAACAAGCTGTGGCGAGTTAGTAACAAAGGCAGCCGGCGTTATCCCATGTCCACTGTAACCGCAAAATTGTGCTTGTACCTAAAAAAGTAATCAAGTTTTGAAATGCAAAAGATCAACATACGAAAAGATATAACTCGATTAGAGATATTATATATCCCCTAATACAATAATATTTCTTCCTGTAGTGTATATACATATAAAAGCGGGAATTTTGTACTCATAAAGTAAACGTCGGTATAAGTAACTGTGTTAAAATTAATTATTTTTCGTGCTAGACACAGCTTTTGCTCTCTAGATATCACTGTATTATTTTTATTTTCAATGTGGTTAAAGCTAGACATTTTAAATAATGTAATCAAATGTTATTTATAAACCATGGGTCTCCAAACACCTACACCTAGGAACTATTTACTAGTAAAACTCTTTGTTGACGGCAGTGTGGTTTACATTTAGTAATTTCTGGATTCCATATATTCACTGACTTCTAACTTTTACTGAACTGTAAATGTTAATTATTTAGTTACAGTTTATACTATTTAATTAAAAATAATTAAAAAAAATTATAAATGCAGTATGATTGGAAAGTTGCAACAAGCTATTTAACAACTTAATACATAGGAAAAATAAATTATAATTTTACTTTGCATAATCTCCTTTGCCTTACCTCATAAAGCACAATTGCTAAAACAAATACAAGTATTTTACACATTTTGTGTTTAAACACTTATAACCTAATAACAAAATGGCAGGCTTTATATACGTACAGTCTTGTATAAACATGCAATGTTTAGTGTAACAATATTTCACAAAGTTAGATAATAATCTGTTACTATTGTACTAAGTATGGATATTTTTCTTATCAATAATATTTACAAAATAAACGTTTATATTATATAGGTGTTGCAATGGCAATGTCAATGTATTATAAGCAAAAAATGTTTTCAAAATTCTTATTTGTTAATAAGTTAATCGGCATCATTATTATCAGCTTGTCAGTCTTTTTCTGGACTTTCACACCTTCCTCCAGAGATCGAGTTATTGCTAATGGCCCTGTATAGATCATCACTCAATCAAAATGGGGGATGGACCTACTATTTCTGGGGAATGGACATCTATCAACGCTTGTCCAAGGCGAATTGATAGAACATTCAGACTCGGAAGAAATACCTGTAGGGGGTATAGCTGAATGAGGGTATTGAACGTGAGATTGACTCTGAAAGAGATGACTACGCCATCTAGCTGAATAGGTCACTTATATACATATATACAATAATTATGGTCCATTAAAAATATCCAAATACAAAGTAATATTAGTTTATCATATCACTGGTGGGTGTAAGCCTCTTTCAAAGTATATCTCCGAATTATATAGGACAGACAGATAAGCGATCGCAGAGCCAGTCATCGACAGATAATATTCTTATAAATATACCAATAAATAATTAAAACATACCAATGCTTTTTAAATTATCTAAATAGCTCCGCGGACACTATATATGGACCCTGTCTATTACCTCGAACAAAAAATCTTATACAGCGCGTACAAAATGCGGACGCAAGATTTGTTTTAATGTAGCTGCACGGGAACATGTTACGCCGTACATTATTAATAAAGCTTATATAATAAAAATGAGTTATCGCAGGGAGCTTCATTTCGCCACCCTTCTATTTGTTATATTATTAATATTATTGTATTGCATGTATATTGATGTGTGTGTGTATGTTTCTCACTCTGTCCGACAATCATTCGCCAAATATTTTACACACAAAAAGGTGTAAAAAGGGTTTGAGACTAGGTGTATTGGAGCAACTAGAGATGTTAAAGACTTTTCGGTTGTCTTCCGTAGAGTCTACTATATTCAGATATAGTAGACTCTACGGAAGACAACCGAAAAGACGCCCCAACACGAGGCATCTTCAGAGATGCCTCGTGTTGGGGCGAAACACGGGGCGTTTATAAGATGGAAAAGTGATAATGTATGTTTGGTGTTGTGTATAGTGGTTGGTAGGTGGAAAATTGATGGCCGATAAGGTAAGTTTTTGATTTAAGTTCAAATAAATTCACTTCATCCAGCAGAAAAACAAACTTTATTAATTTTCTGTTATTGTTTTACTTGTCGCGGATCTTAGCTAAGACTGTCCACATAAAAATTTGGAGACTATTTTATTAAGACTGAGTTTTAAAACAGTCTCCTTGAATTCGAGTAGTTTTATATTAAATAAATATGTACATCTTTGATCTAATAAAGTTATGGGTTTGAGACAGCCTTGATATAAAGGGTGATTTTAGGGTGAGATACCAGCCGATATGCTTGAAAAAATATCAAAATTGGACTTCACATATGGATCACCTAAAACGTACCGTTTTGGCCAACATTTACATGAAATAATCTATATAAAATGAATGTTAAGGATTAATTTTTAACCCTTCAATAAAAATTTCATATTTTCTATAATTTTCCTGTGTTTTTTTTAAATTAAAACGCTTAAAAAATCACCCCATAGTTTAAGATTAGTTCAGGCGAAAAAAAAAAATTGCAAAATCAACAATGTTTTACAGGATAGGAAGGCAAAAGAACAAGCGTGGTAATCGATGGAAATTAATTAACGGCGCCCATACACATCAGCAACATCAAAGGCATTGCAGAAGAATTGCCTGCCTTTGACAAATTTTTAGGTTTTATTAAAATTGTTATTAAAATTCTTTAACCGTATTGATTCGGGAATGTCGCCTAAGATGGTTCTATAGAATGATGGGGCGTTGAAATAAGTTTTGAGAAAAGCGCACCGTACTAAATCATCACTCAACCAGATGGTTGAGATGAAAAATTTTTAAAATAAAATATTTCAAATCCATTTTATCTATAGTATCAAACACAGAGATAAGAAAGACAAGAAATCACAATGAAAATATACACCGATAATAATATGTCTGATGAGACACGATCAAGCTTGATTAGGAAATAAATGTTTTATCAGCATTATATAAAAAACTTGTCTAACGCGATTATAAACAAATCTTGTCCGGAGGAGCAATACTTCAGCAGTTCTGAGAAAATGGTGAAACAAATTCTTATTTTGACAACTTTGTTAAAGGTGAAAATTTTATATAGTTTAAATATATAATATAATAAAGTAGAATTGTATCTATTTTCATATCTTGTGAAACGTAGTGTGGAATGCTCCCTGGCTAGATGGCACGATGGTGTGCCGAGGGTGGCTGGCAGAAACTGGACGCGTGAGGTCTAAGTTCAGGCCAGGTGGCTTGTATTGTTCAGGGCAGGCTGTTGTTGATGATGAGAGTTTAGTTATGGATGAGTTTAGTACTCATCCATAACTAAATAAATAAATAACTAAAAGTCACCGATATAGCCATTCAAATTAACAAACTAAAGTGGCATTGGGCTGATCGCGTTTGTCAGAGAATCGACCCCGTTGGAGTACACGACCGCTAAAGTGTAGACCGACTCTTGGAAAATATAATCATATTCCCTAGCTAGATGAAGCATTGACTAAAGTAGGGCAGGGCAGTTTTATTTCTCATTTCACATAAAATTATTTTTAGATCGATGAAATTTGTTTTAAAATACTCCATTCTTTATTATTATTAGTAAATTTATTATTTGTGATTCGTCGTATTTTTATCATTCGATTAATCTTAAATTCTTAAATCTTAAATCTTTGTAGTTCTTGAAATCCTTTACAATGTTCTTAATTTCGCTTTTGTGTCAGCCTACCTGGGTTGTATTAATCATCTTCTATGTAGTTGTCCATAAATTTAAAATAGGTAAAAGGTTTCAATATAACAATTATTAATGTTTACATTAAATTAAATTACATTAAATACTAAAGTTGTTATTCTTATTACTAAAGCTAATTTAACATTTTCAGGTTATCACCGCACAATGCATTTATCAAACATACCCACCGAAAACAGCACTTGATGTGGCTACTGCATCGATTGTCGAAGCCTTAATAGGAAAAGTTAGCCCACAAATACCATTACCTACTACACCCACGGACATTACGGTATATAATAGAAACTTGGCTGCGCAAATCGAAGGTGCTGCTTTAGCTAAATTAAAAAGAAATGCATTAAAGAGACCTGTATTTGGACAAATAGTGGGGCCACTTTTAGACGAAATAATAACAATATGTCGTTGCCCCGTAAATACCAATGCTCAGGCTTTTAATGTTCCTGGTATTCCTTACTCAGCACCATCAACGATTAACACTCCAAATCCTTTATACATGAATTCACCATTACCTACACCTGATAATATTAATAAAATATCATATTTATATTAATTTTAAAATATTTATTATACTATATTAGTTTTATTTTTAACTACCTATGCTAAAAATAATTTATTATTTATGATTAAGTTGTTTTTATTTTATTGATTTTTGTAAAAAAAATATTTATTATTTTTATCAATTAAATCTTGTAAAAAAATACCGTTTATTGTTCTTATTTATTGTGTCCAGATGTTTTGTTAATATATTATATTGTAATATCAAAAGATAAACTATCCTACCTAGCCTACTATTCTTATTCCATGAAAAATAAACAAATTTATAAAAATAGTGAAAATTATGAATGTGCAAAAATAATAAAGAAAAAGATGTAAATATAATGCTATAATTCATAATTATATATTATGATTTAGAAAAGATCCCTCCATCTTTTAGCTTATTTTTCTCAATTATTAAATATCCTTATGCTCCTGAGTACTTAAAAGGCTACATTCATGTTTTGGATAGCTCCCATAGACATTCTTGGTGCGTACCATACTGGTTTCGTTTCCAATTATCCGCGGTGTTGGTTATCAAAGTTTGGGACATGCTTTAAATAAAGCAAGCCTTGATATAAATTAGGCAAGCCTTATTTAAAAAAGTATAATTAAACAACTTCTCAAATCAAAATCTCTGCTTTCCTAATACAATTTGCTCGATCATAATTATATATGTAAATGTGTATATACATATAATACATCTAATTAACTTAGTGACAATGCTATGGCATTAGGTCTTAGTAAATGGTAGCGGGCTCGATTACAATAATATATTTTTTTTATTCCAAAGCAGCCATTATATACTTTTTTTATTTATTTATATCTTCACGCCTACCTCCCGCAGGGGTTGGCAGAGACCACAGAGCTAGATCCGCTTCCATTCATCGGAGCAAAACGGCTCTCCATTGGTCGCTTCTCGCTTTCGTGAGAATCAGGACGTGACGGGTGGCGAACGACGTCGCCGTCATTTTTCAACAAATTAGGCATATTATATTCGTCTTAGTAAATCCCACAAGTCGCAAGGGAGGATGGAGGTCATTATATAGTTAGTAACAAAGATTTATAAGCTAGAGTTAATACATCTATAATAATAATAAATTAATAATAATTAAATAAGGAGACACCCCAATACTACCTGACATTAGTATACAGGAGCACCTAGTGTCTCAGCAATGGAGAGTCAAATCATTTCGTCTTTCAGCAAACATAGTAGATGTGCTACACCAGAGTGGAAGACGAATCAGCATCCTTAAAGCATTGTTATACTGGACACGCAGTACACTGACCGTCCGCTGCGTATAGTTGACCCACAGACTGCATGTATAAAAGGACTAGCAATACGCTTTAAACAAAGTTACCTTTGCCTCACTACTACACCGTGAAAATCCGCGGGTAGTACCTATCAAATGCGGGTAGTATCATCGAAGTACAACGGACAGCCAGCGCTCTGCGCTCTTCATTATCCGTCAAATCATCAGTGACCCAGTGAGCCAAGTATTTAAACTTCCTAAACACTGAGAGAGCTGAGCTACAGAAAGGAGTTTCAAGTATAGCATAGGATTTTATACCACTTTTAAATAACAACATTTCACTTTTTTTACTTTTGATTATGACCTATAGATATTTACTTAGACTAACAGCCAAACTCAGGGTGTATTAATATCCATTCCTTTACAAATCAGGAGGCCCGTGCCCAGCAGTGGAACATTCATATATGAGCTATGAAAACAAATATGTATTGATGTTTTCGTATTTTATTTTAGTACCACTTGTTAAATATATTATTTAGAAATTTCTACCAATCTAATTAATTTTCACATTTACAACTATAAAAATCATTTTCGAGTTCCTGGATGTAATTTGTGTGTTTGTTTTGAAGGTATTGCATCCGATTTTTTCTTCAATTGCATCAGAAAAGACATCATTCAATTGTATAGCAGAGGATTCGGACGAGAAATTGTCTTTATAGACATTTTATGACTGATCTTTAATAACATCTGTTTATTAGTTTCCTAATACTTTAGAGGATCATCGCCAAATGTTTCCTAATGCGCTGAAAAAAACTAATGTAACAACTTCATGAAAGTAGCTATGATTAAAGAAAAAATGATAATATTGGTATTTTTTTCGATTAATTGAAATTTTAACAATCAATTTTTGCAAATAATTATTACTTTTCTTTCAGAACATAGGTCATAGTCAGAAAAAGCGTCTTAAATATAAATATTAAGCCTTCTTCCATTTTTGAATCATTAATTGATGTTATTATAAAAATAGAAAAACTCATAGATTTGACTAGAACTTTGATTTTGACTTCGAATAACTTTTGAACCATTAAAGTTAGCGAAAAATTATAAGAGACCTTTTTTGTAGAGCATTAAATTTGCTATAAGAATTGTAATTTGTCGATATGATCGGTTCATTAGTCCAGGACGTAAAAAAATCCAAACTAATATAACAATAAGATAGTGTGCCGAGTGAAGTGGGCCGAGATAATATTAAAATTAAGAGCTAAAATTTGGTGTGAATTTTTTTTTATAAATTTGGAAATGATTTAGGACTATCGTGAAAAAAAATTCGAACATATCCCAAATAAGGACCACCCTAATAAATATATAACAGAGTCGAAAGTGAAAAAACATTTATAAAAAAATATATTTTTTATAAATGTTGTGGAGATATCGTATGAGGTATTTGATTGTATTCGTGCATGAAAAGCAAATGTAAGAAAAAGAAGGAACGAAGTGATTAAAATCTTTATTTAATTTATAAAATTTCATTAAATTACCTTATCAAATAGAAAATGATTGAATAAGTTATTAAATAAAAAAAGAACATAATGAAATAATTCAAAGTATTGAATATAATCCATTCATACAAGTGTTTCCTCTTGCAGGTAAGGGAACGTTTGAAACAAAGTTATTCGGAAATATGGTAGACGGTGGAATAGTTGGTGATATTATACTAGAAGGAACAGCTCCTGTATAAAGTGGATTAGAACAACCGCAGCTAAATGATGGTGCGGAAAACACTTCAGACAATATCGGCGCTGCCAGTTGCAAAGCTAATTCAGATCCGCCCTTTTTGGCTTGTAACAAATTTGTAACTATCATTAGTTGTAGTGTGTTGAGAAGGTTTTTACAAACTTCTGGTGTACAATCAGTGATTATAGTAGTGGAAGGACTCATGATTAGATTCGGTGATGGGTGAAGGTTACATGTCTCCGTTATTATTGGCGCTGACGGGAAAGGCGTTCCAGTCGGTTGAGAAATGAAATTCGTAGGAGTTTCAATGAATGTTTCCGATAGGTGTGGTGCATTGTACACTGGTTGTCTAATCGCACATTGTGCAATTGCAAGCTGAAAAAATAACAATGATTATTAGTAATCCTTTTTATGTGCAAAGCAGCTGGCAGAAACTGAATTCAAGAACTAGTCCAGCAGTACATTACTAGTCTATTGATGAAGATTAAAATCTATCAGTGAGATATTTGTTTTGTGTTGTGAGATGTGATTTTACGTTATTTCGCATTTTGTTAATAAAAAGTTAATTTTTCTTAAGTTTATTATGTGTATTATCAACCATCGGTGTATCATTTTTATTTTAAGGATTTCATCGTCCTTCCATCGAACGGTTTAATGAAAAGTATATTGGAAACTAACGTCTATGCCTACAAAAATATTTTTATTAAACAATAAAGTTAATAACCTTACCTGAAATCGCAACGTGGCTACGCATGATAAAAATAAATAAATTTTCGACATTTTAAAAAACAATCGAGATATATGATTGTATTATATATTTTAAAAGACCCTGTTATCCAAGCACCTTCTAATCAAGGTTGTACTGATATGCAAGAAAACCTACAAACCTTCATTATTTATGCAAAGCTTATCTTGTTATCGTGTTGTATCGCATAAGTTTATGTAAAAGTTAACAAATATTTTTTCATCATAAAGATAAGTTATTATCGAATGTAATATATTCATAATTGTTGTAACAACGTATTTCATATTACAACTTGAGAATGAGCATGCGAACCTAATGATGAGTTATTAACGGAGCCCATATATAGGTCTCTTGTTTTTTCTTCAAGTATTGTTTGGTAATAATACCTAGTGCTGAGTTTCACTACTGCAAAACTCGCCACAAAGAAAAGTTTCGTCCTCACGATTTGGATGAGTGGCGATTCAATACCATGCGTATTTGTAAAAACTTTCTACCATCTGTGGAACTAATTACTTCTACTTTAGCGGTATTTCCGAGCCAAGACCACTAGCTTACATATTTTTAAAAGTTTTGCAACTCTTCTACGATGCTTACAGTGTTGATTTCTATGGGCGGCATTGATCATTTCCTATCATAAGTGGTTATTTAACGCTTACTCGTTGGCTCTCCTATCTAATAAAAAAATTCTAGCTAGATAGATTAAAAAAAATAGAAAGTTATAAAGTTCCTTAAATCTCTTTTCTAACCACATGGACAAGTAACATTTTTGTTCAGAAAGGCGAAAATTCTGAATCTCTCTTTCAACAATCAATTATCAATCGCAAAATCAAGCAAAATAGTAAAGATAACTCGACGAACGACGAACTCGACAATTATGGAACTCGTCTTTTGCATGTACGTCATCTTTTAATGTCTTAAAATTGATAGCTCACCGAGCCCGAATCTCATGCAATTCAAGGATGCATTTTGTTAACATATACCTTTTTAATTTCGTATCTTACTTTGTCTAGGCCCCACGTCTAATGTCGATTACTCCAGAAATAGAAAGCTTAGTGCTTTAAAGGGGGACATGTATGGGCTGTGAAGAAAATACATTTTTCATACGACTTAAAACTATATTTTATGTTTATGTAAGAAATTCGATTTCATACACATTTCGCTTAGTCAATACTTTTTTAATAATCATATATTAAAACGATACCTAAGTAATGTTCGGTTACATAAGATTACGAGTGAAATTTCAACAAGTTTAGGCAACTAGCTTCCGCCCGCGGGTTTTTAATGTGTATATAATTTTCGTAATCCAATATTGTTTTTTGAAAAATTTTTTTGAACTTAAAATATAACGTTTCACAATGAGTTGTGAATAAAACAATATTTTACAAAGCTTTTTTTCGCATTCTGGGCCGTGGGTTTAATTTCCGTCTCAGGATAAACATTTGCATGGCTTACAGGTAACATAGGAAATCTTTGTTTTTTTATCTTACAAATTTAAAATAGCTGGTATTAATCAAAAATATGGCCAATAATATAATAATAATTGATTGTATTAATTATACATATTTTGGTTAGAATTTATGAACTAAAATATTATTATAATAGATTTTTTTTAAATTCATATTTGTATACGGTTTGATTGATATTGGTATAGTGTAAAATTTAGGCCTTAGAAATTATTATTTGTTATATTTGTTAATTTATATAAACAACATACCAAATAATTTAATTGTAACAAACAGACACTTCGACTCTTTTAACATGTAATTTAAAAGTGTTATAAATAACAATGATGAGGCGTGCATTTAAATAAAAGCTGAAAGGTCTTCTTTAAGTTATGAGGTCAAGTTCAGATACATTTAATAACGTGATGTCATTAATTTTTGCTGTAATAATAATAACCAGTGTTGTTAAAGTAAGTTCTACTAATTTTGATAATGTATGTAGTAGTATTTTATATTTGTTTAAATTTGTAATTCATTTTTATTTAAGAATACAAATACACGTTCACATGCACAGATTTAGACTGAAAGTCTTCATTTAGATCTGCGATTGTTTTTCTTTTATATTAAATTACGTATAAGTTTAATATTAAAGTCTTCTAGAAATATATATATTTTAAATATAAAATATATTTCTTACAGATCCAGGCTGCAAATTATGATCTTAATGATATTTTAAAAAGAAAAGTATACATTCCAAATATCGTTGACGAAGAAAAAAAACATTTTGTAAACAAAGAATTGATTCTTCCTCCTGCTGCCGTTGAGTTACCATATGGACTAGGTTACTTTCCTACTGTTGCTCCAAGTATAGCAGCTGCATGCACTAGCGATTCATTTATAAAGGGAGATCCAGGCAGCAATGATGTATTTATATCTATCACAACCCATGATAGTTGTGTATCATTAGCCTATCCGTATAAACCATCTTTTTCTTCTTTAATAAAACCTATTATTTTATAAATGTACATCATTGTTTAATAGAACCTTATCATTTTGTCTCAAGAACAACCTGCAAAGTTAGAAATGTTGATCCTTTTGTATACTCGTATTAATATTTCCTAAAATATAAAAGTATATTTTTTCTCAATTTAATTAATTTAGTTTTGGATTAAATTATAAAATTAATTATAATTAAATAATAAATTAATTAAAATTATAAACTTAAGAAAAAGACATACTTTTGACACGATATCAAAAGAATTATAAATTCGGATATCGGAAATATAAATATGTAAGGCGTTTTTGAACACAAAAAATGCGCTTTAAAATATATAATTTATTACTTTAAGTTGAGTAAAATTGTCCAATTTTTTGAATTTTTTTCCGTTTGCGTGAACATGGCATAAAAACTACGAAATATAATATAATAAAATATAATATATACGCTTTTTTGATGTACATAGCTTGTAAAGTAACACGAAAACTAACATAACGATATTATTCGTATGATTTCATTTATTGTATAATGACCATTTAAGTATTAGTGATTCTTCCAATATTCCTCTGTATACGAAGAGTTTAAGTTTGGAGTATGTTAGACAGATTTTAAACATAAAGCTACAAAGGTAAATTGTATTAAAATCCGCAATAATTCAGCTTAATTGAAGAAAAGTTCAAACAATAAAAATTGTAGTAAATATGTAGATTGCCGGAAAAAAATACCTTATTTTACCAATTTGCATCTCAGCTCAGCTGTCATATGTATGTCAAATTGTCAAGTGATCATTGTCATTTTAAACGTCAATTGCTCAAAACGTTTTTAACGTTTTCTTTGCGGTTTTATTCATAATTTGTTAATATTCGCTGATAAAAAAAAAATGGTTGAAGCCCAGAAATATAGAATTGAACAAGAGATGACAAATTTAGTTAACGAATTGGATCGAAGTTATTTAAGGAAAATGCAAGTAAGTTTTATAGGTTATTCTATTATCATGTGTATCTTATGCAACTTGATTGTAACTAAAAGTTGAAACAAGCGAGTCACCTGATGGTAAGTAATCAACGCCGCCAATGCCCCTGCAACACCAAGGGCACTGCAGATGCGGTGTCTATCTTAATTAATATTAGGAGGGAAAGATAGAAGATAAGAAAGGAGTTAGGCCACTAGACCCTCAGACTTTCAACGTACGAAATTTATCGTTACTCTATTGCAGAGCTGCGGAGAACAACGTTAATCATTAATTAATAAAGTTAACAAACTGCTAATGATTCAACTTTAAGTAAACCTAAAAAATAGTAATGTTTTCTTACTCTTCCTTTTAATTTACTTTCGTTAAATAAGGTTTTGCCTTACTTTTGTTTTGGTTAAGAAGAAAATGATTTTTTAACTGAGTATACTCATTCTGAAGAAAGGGCTAAAGGCCACAAATCTCTGAAAGTATAAAATTTGGTCATGTGACTGGACTAGATGCCAAAAGGTTTTGTTACAGATCCCGCATTTCTAGGTGAATCAGTTTTAATAGAACTGTTAATGAAATATAACACTGCTATTAGATACAGTGATGCGCAACATCTTTTTTCTATAGGAAAGTATATTTTACGGGCATAACTTGCATAACATTAGTGGCAAATTTTACATAGTAAGTTATTTTTAAATAGATAACTGTAATGTGCATAAAAGTTAATATTTTTACGATTATCCAAGTGTAGGGAACTAACGATTAACAAAGCTACTTATGTATAATCTTTGTCCACATCATCATTTTTGATTTTAGGGTGACATGCATAGGTGTGCTGCTAAGTGTTGTGATGATCAACAAACTTCACTTGAAAGGGTACATGGGTGCATTGAGAATTGCACAACAGTTCTCAATCAAGCTAATAACTATGTCCAGGTAATGCATTAAGATGTTAATGTTATAGTCTATTCTCTGTCTGCACTGAAAAATTAATTATTCTTGAATTATTTTTTCATTGAAATATATATATGTATAATATGTATTTTGATCAGTACGATTAAATTTATTTTAGCTTGATATATACTGAATAACTAGCAATTTTAATTTTTTATTTATTCCACAAATAATTATAAAATATTTATTTTCTCAATCTTTAAGATTCGTCTACATGGCATAATATCATTAAATTATCCTTTTCTACATTTTTAATATGTTTAATATTTTGTTTTCAGGGTGAAATCGACCATTTCCAGAACAGGTTACAACGGTGTGTTATGGACTGTAATGATTCAGCCAGGGATAGATTGGGACCAGATCCAAGTCAGGAGACTGTAAGTATTGAGACTTAGACAAATAATCTAGAAATGAAAGCTCAATCAATACTCTGGAAATTGACATCCCTCAAAGGGGTGTTGCTGAAATTACTACCCTTGGTGGGTAAATTGAATATTGCAGATTGTTGTATATTCTAAAGAAGATACTGCAACCTCTCTACTAGTATTTCCTTCTTAATATTGTACAACACATAGAGGACAAAATAGGTTGGCCCTATTCTATGCAGGGTACTAATTTTTTGATTGATTATCAAAAATTATGCAACCAAAAACCACAGCCAAAGATTACAGTTCACAAGAGGAACAAAAACATTGTTTTCACATTATATACAGCTGACTTCACACCAAAAGTACTTTTTTAGGTTAGGTTTAAATACTTACAAAATTTTGTTTGACACACTAAATGTGTCTTAAGTTTATTTTTTTTACACTTAGTATTTTTGAGTAATTAGTATCTTTAATTCAAGAAACAGATTTTGTGGTGGTTAATTAAATGTTTTATTAATATTATATTTTAAAACTCATTTCAGGTTGATAAGTGCACAATTGATTTTGAAAAGTGTGCAGTGAGATGTGTGGATAAACATATGGCGCTTATTCCAAATATGATGAAGACGATGAAGGCAGTGCTGGCGAGTGGTAAACCGCCACCGCCAAAAAATAATTAAAGACTATGAAATAGACGGTATGCTTAAATGGAAATAGTTCAAATTACTATTTTTAAATGCTATTTACTGTACAGATTCGTCACCAATGTTGGTTGTTGGGCATAGTAGCTGTATTCTACTAACAGCCAACTTTGCATTGTAATGTTGATACAGTATTTTGTATGTGAAAAGTATAATTTATACTGATGATATGTTGATAACAATTTAAGATATCGGGTTTAATTCCATCTAATATTAGACTATTAATTTGAACCTTATTTTAATAATATAGGTTGGTATTAGTTTGGCGTTAACAGGAATTTAGTAATATTAAAAATATTATTAATAGCAGTTACTTTCTGAAAGTCTTATATTTTATAAGAGCAATTGTATAAATAATGTTTTGTTTTAAATGTCTATAAAAACCAAATATACACAAACACACAATAATATAATAAAGCAAAAGCAGATATAGTAAATATAAGTGAAAAATAAAAATTGTGTGCCTATATTGTTTTTTATTTTTAAATATACCATTGTTAAACGACCTTTTTAATACATATTAATAAACTTTATTAGTCCACAAGTTATGAAAGTTAGTGAAATTTCCGATAGAGCTGTCAATAATTTGCTATGAACAATGAGCTATAAACAAATAATTTTAAAATAGTAATTATAAAAATATATTAACTGTTTAAATAATAAATTTATATCAAATGGTCCAGGTAGTACATTCAGTAAGTACAGGTATCATAAATGCACTCTTGTTTTTTTAATTATATTTTTTTACACGCAGTCACATTAACACTTAAATTATTTTTATTATTAAAAAAATATTATATCATGTGTTTTTACTTAATGACATTCAGTTTTCTAAACGTAATTAAATTAATATTTTTATATTTGGTTTTGTGTTTATTTGTATACATACCTATTAACACAAATCATGTTGATTTGGCAGTGAATTATAAAAATAAGTATACATGTGAAAATATCTTGAGTCATGTAAGGAGTTATGTAGAGTTTAGTATAGTAGAATTATTAAAAAAGCCCTACAAAGTTCGCAACATAAATGACAAGCATTACATAATAACACTAGTTATTTTTATTATTATTATATATTCACGCCTATCCCCCGCAGGGGTTGGCAGAGACCACAGAGCTCCATCCGCTGCCTAATAACACTAGTTGTGTTATGTAATTCTTGTTATTTAGGTTGCAAACTTTGTGGGGCTGTTTTAGTAAAATGATCTTTATCACTAAACAATTTTATATATGCACTTACTAACAATAATTGTCAATCAGAACATTTAAATTTAGGGACCTCATTATCTGCTCTTTGCTTTTTAATTTTTGATGATTTTAAGCATATATTGGATAGATATCGCGTTATACTCGCGAAAAATTACATATAAGTATGTTTTTAAAGATATATGTTTATAAAAGTTGAGAGTATGAGAGTATGATGTTATAAATAAACTTTGATGATAAATTGTTGTTTTATTTCAACCGCACAAGAAGAAATGTATACTATATATTTTACACAAATGTGATCTTTGCATATATGTAGGAACGTTCACTCATGTTGCCGCGTTTTTATAGTCGCCATATATTGTAATTATTATAAATAATATAACATGAAATAAAACAGCCTTTATTTTTTATTTCAAGATGGCTGCTCAACTATGGGGGAGGTTAAAAAATAAGATACGCGTTATCGCATAGGCCTAGCATATCATTTTACCTAATTACCTCATTCGTAATGTTTCTGTTATGTAAAAAAATCAAAGAAATGCTTGATAGTACCAATAGTTTTTGTAATTATCAATAATAAAATGTATAAAAGCTACACTGAACTACAATATGACCGCTTTATTTTATTATTAAACAACAATTTTGTATTTTATTATGTTAGGCGTACTGATTTTAGCTTTGCTTATATTTGTTTGTGTAAGTATTAATTTATTGTATTTTACTGGACATAAACCGCAGGCACGTTAGGGAAGATCTTGGAAGAAATAGTGCAAATTTAGTTAGTTACTGTAAAGATAAATTTGGAAGATAGTTCTAGAGCGGAAGGAGTGGAGAATCTAAGGGGGAGACATTTGTTCAGAAGTGCGATAGTATACACAAGAAAACAGTTCGTTTATTTTCATCATCGTTAACATCGAAAAAAAACTTATAATACTAAAATAAATGTAAAAAATAATCGCACTGTTTGTTGTTTGAGTTACTTATATACGTATTCGTGAGTTTTGGTTCGGAACATACGTATATAAAATTATGGATCTAAAATGTTCCAACATTTGGTGGTTCTGACATACTTTTTTATCAAGACTATTAGTCCAATGTGTACGGAACACCATTTTTGATTATTCATATATATAAAACGGTTCATAGGTGAAGTTACCGCTTTCGGAGTCAATAGTTGCGGGTTAAATTCCCGTAACGAAATGTGTATATGACTTACAAGTATTTGTTCCGAATTTAGGCATACAGCCAGTTTGCCATAAACAATTGGGTCGGCTTACATGCTTGGTAGTGTGACATATCAATATCAGCCCGCGGCAGTCCACTGCTGGACATAGGCCTCACCCAAGGCGCGCCACCTAGCCCGATTTTCGGCTACACGCATCCAGTCTCTGCCAGCCGCCTTGCGCAGATCGTCGCTCCATCTAGCAGGAGGGCGTCCCACACTACGTTTGCCTTATAGTGGAGACCGCGACTCTGCAAACGTAACGTGTGACATATATGGTCTGTAAAAGAAGATACAAACAATCGAAGAGTTTCTCTTTATACATACATATATATACCAGGATACGTTTTAACTAATACTTTGTACGACTAAGGTTTTATATTCGCTGTGCCTAAATTGATTTCCTTTACAGGCAAACGCCCAAGTTATACCCATTGGATGGAGGCAGATGGCAACTTCTAACTTACCGATAGATAGGTCTATGGTGGATGGCGCAAAAGATATACGATTTAATTGCAAACGTGAAAATCCCAACGTTTTTATAAGGGACATGATTCCTGAACCTGAATTAGAAATTTATTTAAATGGCTTCAGTGGATGCTCGTGTGATAACTGTATAAATATTTCACCATTTTACGTTAATAGCGCATACAATTTAGAAAAGACACCTTGTGTTCCGAGTTCTCTCATACAAAACCCAGATGAATGTTTTATTTTTGTAATAGAATCGAATTCATATTTTGAACCGGAAGTAGAAATTCTGTTAAAAGAATTCAATCCGTATACAGAAGGTTCTTCTTTTAATAATCTTCCATTAGAAATTGCCTCTCTGATTCCAGCCATACTAAATGCACTTAAAAATTGTGACTGCATCTCTTCTGCACCGACTGCATGTGAAAGTGAAAAATTTGATTTATTTAATATGCCACTTTTACCGCCTGTTCTCGGTTGCAGGAAGTATTTACGGCAAGTTACAATTCAACCACCATTCTTTTGACGTTAGTTTTTCATTTCATATCTTAAAATAATGTTGAACTATTCTAATACATAATGAATACACTCCAATTTCTAAAATCGCTTTCAACAAAAAGATAAAAATTAACTAAATTTCAACAATTAACTAAAATCAAGTGCTAGATATTGAAAGTGGAATATAAATACACTTGTATATCAACAATTTAAATACGAAAGATCCCTACGTCATAAGTAACATTGTAACAAAAGATGTCGTCCATTGTAATCACATAAATGTTACTTAGAAAATAGCTTTTAGCGATATGACTGCTCATTACATTGAAATTAAATTAAAAGTATTATTCTTTTAACTATATCTATTATTTTTTAGTATGCAATATTCTATCCATTTATCTATAATACACTCATGATTAATATAATTAGTACTTTTCCTCGAGTAATTTAATAAGCATATTGTATTTTGTAGGTAAGTTTAAATGCTTAAAGACAAGGATACTATTCCGAAAAAACATCATTATTATTATAATGTAAAATGATAACCTTATTTATACATAAGTACTCAATGGAAATTAAAATTTTTTATTCGTAAGTAATGTATTCTAATGTAATTTAAAAACAAAAAACCTGATTATTATTGAATATTTAATGGAAATGTTTACACTTTATACTATATTTCTTTTTATTTTCTTCTCCCTCTCCTATTACTTTTTTATTTAAAGTATTCCCTCCTATTATTTTTTTTATTAAAATAATGTATTTAAAACCTGATCTGATAAAAGCGTCTATTATAGATATTATAAAAAATCAATCAATTGACAATAAAAAATAACTGAATTGAATTAATAGTCAGAGTCTGTACTCTGACTATTAATTCAATTCAATTATTATTTTTATATAATAGCCCATATACATACAAATGTCTCATTGTTGGACACGGGCCTTCCAGCACGCTTGTGCAATGTAGATTGGTGAGGTGACCAGAATCGGAATAGATCTTACATGTACATATTTATCATCCCGATGCGTAGATCGAACCCATGACAATTGACATCTCCGTCTTTGAGCCAATTAGTTGTCAGTTTTAATATTTTTATGATATTATGGAATATCATAAAAATCTATAGTCTATGGATACGAGATCGTACATCGCTATGGTCGAAACTAGTTAAAATAAAACGATAACTTTTGTGTGAGATCTTATATTTTTTTCAAATTTGATTGTTTAGTATTCCGCTTCTTTATAATTTAGGTAGGTAGATGCTGTAGCTCTTCTACTGTTATTTTTAATGAAACGGCATGACCTGTTTATGTGTCAGGTATCACACGGCAAGCAATAATCACCATTAGAATGGCTTTGTTTTTATTTACGACATTTTTAGATCAGCTTTTCTGATACAGTTTTACACTTGAACATTTATTCCCATAATGTAACTTCACAAAAATACCAAAAATGAAATATCGTAGCTTTGGTTCGTGGATGAAAAATGACGTCTCTCTGCGCCACGAGTTCATATTCGAAAGCTATGGAGTGGGCTGTTCTCAAACTTTCTTTGGTGGATATAATTAAAATAAAAAATTCCACTGAAGAACCAGAGACACTCTCCCTACCTCCAAGTTAGCAAATTGAAGTAGCAACGGCCTAGTCATGGTTTTAAGAGAACTAATAAGCGTTGGTGTAGACGAGTGTTGAAGCGGAGACGGTGCCTTGGCAAACAGCGTTGCAAACTCTCGCATAAATTAAGTAACGACCAGCGCAGAGCGATCGGCAGAAACTTATGTTTGTAGCCGATTGTAAGCCTGGATGGCGCGTCTTGAGGAAGATCTATGTTTAGCAGTGAGCTGCCGCAGGTTGACGATTGTAATGATAATATACCAATGGGCTGGCTGAAGTGGAAAAATATCGCACACTCACAGAATATATCAAGTGGTTGCATTTTAATGTGTAACGCATTTCGTACAGTACACTGCACTCACCGTACGAAATGCGTTTTGTATAGTACGCTGCACTTACCGTACGAAACGCGTTTCGTACAGTACGATGCACTCACTGTATGAAACGCGTAACACAGTAAATCTGGAGTCCCAGTCTATTCCCCTTCTATTATCTTTCTTCCATTTAATCATTTAACGCAAGGTATTTCTGATATTCATGGGTGGTAATGGTTGCATATCAAATGGCGACTCCCTTGCTCTAACTAGCAAGGGAGTCGCCATTTGAAATCCTATATCTTCCATTAAAAGAAATCTGTCAATATAGAGTGAAGTGGTAATAATTCTCAGTAATTACTTTCGAAACATAATTACTTAATTTATTAAGCAATGAACATATGATAGTTTTGTGTGATTATTGTAGGTTATATTGCAATAGATAATTTAATCTTGATAAAGATTGATTGACCAATGTAGATATACCTAAGGCCATTCTTTTATAAAAGCATACATATTATAACTTAACATTGCATTAAAACAAAATTTAATGGTAAGTGAATCTCTTTTGTGCTATTCTTGTAATATATAATGTAGCGCTGCTGCGATATACTGTTTAGACATACAATAAAAGCCTTACAAGTTGGCATTTCTTTATTTAGCAAGCGATGTAACGGCAGTAGTTTTGATGACTGATTAATGATAGCATCATTTTTTCGTTTAATATACCTATTTATCATTACTTTTAATTGTAGTTGCCATATGATTAACGCATGTTTGGCTCCCGAAAGAGTTGAGCAATTATTACTTATATTTAAATAATTTATTTTTATCAACATTACGATTTCCTGTTATGGTCTACTTAAATAAATTCGTGACCATTTTAAATAATATCATCATATCAGGGGCCCATAACCAGCATCGAGGAATTCGTAAAACACCAAACGGATTGTAATTTCAAGACAAAAAATGTAGCGTTTGAAAATTAATTAACATTTTTGTTGTTTTGTTTGATTGACAATTTAAATTAAAATTCTCTGAATTATCTCTATATGCCTTTTATATTTTATTAGATAAACACTATATAGAAAATTACCTACATACAATATATTTACTTTTATTCATAAATATTTATCAATGAAAACCATACGATTTTGCTATTTTTGATATTAAAAAAAGTATACGTATACTTTTACATGCTTTAAGTCGAATTTGTGTTAAGGAATAAATTAAATATTGACCTTATATTTTTTTTTAGATCCAAGACCCGTGAGGACCATGAATTTTTTATTCATAATTACATATTTGACAATCACGTTGACAGAAGTAACTCTGGTCAAATGTTCTCAAAAGGATGCACTCGCAAATGCACTTCAAACCATATTATCACCAGCAAATACTGAAAAAGCCCTGCAGATACTCCAAATGGCAGCTAATCGACAAATACATAATCCCGTTCCATGTATGGAGGAAAGAATCGTGCCCATTCCGCCACTTTCGCCACCCCGATGTATCGTGCCAAATGGAGCATTACCGCAATTATCACCCATTGCCACACAACAGTTAATGGTCCAAAAAACTCCACTTGTGAGTAAAATTAATGATCAGAGTCTTGTCACCAACCAACCAACTTGTCACCAATCACCAACTTTAAAGGAGGTGGCCCTAGAAGATTTGTTAAAGTCAAAGTCGGTGTCGCCGAATTTAAAAGTTTTTGTCATCGTACCGCATGACAATCCTCAAACACCGGTTACTAAAGAACTTATACCATCTCTTGCGTTACCTGCACCTTTAGTTAGTCCATTCTTACCTGCAGCGTCACCCATTTCAGCCTGGGCGCCACCTACGTCAAGTTTATTACCACCTTTTATACCTGGTCAATCAAGAAGTCACTTTTTAAAGAAAATTCCGATTCCACCACCAACTTTATAGTATAGCAAATACTAAGATTTAATTTTTATTTATTTCTTTATTTATTAAATTTTCAGTAATATTTAAAATGTAGAACCTCAATAAACAATATAGTTGAAATAAGTTATTTTATTTTCACAATTGCGTGAATTATAATTCGACAAAAATCAAACGATTCTTTGATATTTGTTGAATCATTAACAAAATTGGTGTACTTGTGAAAATCTTATGTAAGTATTGTAGATTAAACATTATGTAAAAGATAAAAATCGAGTACTTAAAGAGACCCATTTTATGTACTGTATATATTATGTTTGTATACGATACGAAAATGTTAGAAATAACCTTTATATTAATTGTTACCTTCTGTAATGTGAGTATTGCATTATCACTTTACAATAGCTTAAGTAAAACGAAAGCTATAAAAATTCCAATTGTTTTTGTTTCAGGTGAATAGTCAATATTATCCTGTAACGATACCATATCAACGGGGAGGACTTACTTCTGCTGCATTACCACCAGTATATGCAAATATTCGTTCTGCACCAATTTCAACGTTAACAGTCCCTCCAATAGCTTCAGCGGCATCTACAGTCCCGCGGCCTATATTTACTAAAGTGAGTGGAACAGTGTCAAATACACCACTCGTGTTGCCTTTAGAGTACACGACGTCTGTACCTGAAAGGTTTACCACACATCAGATGTCAACGCCTATAAGAGCCGTTGCGGCCACTTCATCCTTTCCTCCAGTTCCAAGCACAGCAGAGATTGTACTATCCAGCTATTTAAATGAATTATTTTTACAAGAACCGATAATTAGCCCTTTAGGATGCTTCGAGCCCGTTTTAACACCTTTCGGAACAATAAGTGAGGTACCTTTACCAGAAATATCAGCTCTGACAAATGCAAATCCTTACCTCTCAGCTGCATCCCCAGTTTCTGCTCTGGCGCCACCAGTGTCTTCAGATTTACCTCCTGTCGTGCCCTCAGAATGTTCATGTCATTTCCTGAAAAAGATTTCAATTCCTCCGCCTTTCATATAATTTAAATATATTTAATTTATTATTTTTATTGATAAATTAATATAAGTGAATATTTTTATTTTGTGTTATTTTTAATAAATTAAAATTGATTGTTGTTAAAATATTAAATTGTAGTAATACATTTTAATAATAATTAAAATACGAAAGAAACACTAAAAAATGTTTTAATTAATGATAAAATAACCAAACTCAGTATAAATCATTTTAAGCTTATTACTATTATAGCTTATTATAATAATAATAAAGGTGAATTATCCTTTAGAATATGTCGAAAACTATGTATATTTAGGCAAACAAATAGCTTCTGAATATACTAGACATTGATGAAATTCAAAGAAGAATTAATATGAAGATTACATCAATATCAATATCAGCCCGCGGCAGTCCACTGCTGGACATAGGCCTCACCCAAGGCGCGCCACCTAGCCCGATCTTCGGCTACACGCATCCAGTCTCTGCCAGCCGCCTTGCGCAGATCGTCGCTCCATCTAGCAGAAGGGCGTCCCACACTACGTTTGCCGAGTCGCGGTCTCCACTCCAGCACTCGTCTACTCCAACGATTGTCGGTTCTCCGACAAACGTGTCCAGCCCATTGCCACTTCAGTCTGCTAACTTGAAGAGCAATGTCGGTGACTCTGGTTCTCCGGCGAATTTCTTCATTTCTAATTCTGTCCACCAGAGAAACCCCGAGCATAGCTCTCTCCATAGCCCTCTGAGCGACTTTGAGCTTTGCGAGGAGACGGACTGTCAGTGTCCACGTCTCGGCACCGTAAGAGAGTACGGGCAGGACGCACTGGTTGAAGACTTTTGTCTTCAGACATTGTGGTATGGGCGACGAGAAGACTTGACGGAATTTCCTGAACGCTGCCCAGCCTAGCTGTATCCTTCTGTCGGCTTCTTTCTCGAAGTTGTCTCCATCTAATCGCACTATTTGGCCTAGGTAGACATATTCCTGGACAACTTCGAGAACTTCACCATCGATCGTGGTCGGTTCTGGCTCAATATGTTGGTACCATTATTTTTGTTTTATCCAAATTCATAGCCAGACCGACCAGTCTGGAGGACTCATTTAGGCCGAAGATTACATACATGTATTTAAACTCTTATTTGTCCCTACCCTGTTTATCTTACCGTTGCCAAACGTGGATATTCAAAAAACAATAAAAAATAAAATACAAACTTGTCAAAGTGGAGAGGAACACCTTGAATATGCTAAAATGTATGCTATTATGCTAAAACTAACTAAAGTATTATACAATACAATATTGTCAAAAAAAAACTAACGTTTTAGATGTCACCTAACACGCCCAGCGCTTAGAATAGAAGTGGGCTGTCTATGTAGCCCGGGCTAAAGTTCGAACGGCAAATGAGGGAGAGGCCGTCCCAGGAATGGTGGGCTGATGTAATAATTAGCCTAGCTGTAGACATTTCACGTCAAAAAAAAGGGTTGGAAAGTTCTGGAGGAGGTTTATACCCGAAGAGGGGCCTTTACCAAAGTAGCATCAAGTAATATTAGGTAGTTATAGTTTTTCGAGTTTATTTAAAATAATGTTAATATAGGTTAAAGAAATAAAGGCTTATTATTATTATATTAAGCTGCTATCAGCTTAATATAATAATTTATTAGCTGGATACAACTTTGTTAGCTCAATGGCGAAGCTCTTGCTTTTGCTACGGTCGCAAATTACTTTCAGGATATATGTTTATACATGTATATATAAACATAGCTATGTATTCCAAGTCTGGAATCTGCCTTGGATAAGCGTGGTGGGTGAATGTCTGTCCCCATAGAAATGGGGATGCTTCGTGCCCAGCAGTGAGACATTTATACATAAATACATATATACATACATATATATTTGATAGTGCCATAAGAGTCTACTATTGGAAATTGGTTTCCTTACAAATGTGTTGCTGTGATTCCCCACGTTTGGAAGGTGGATTGAGGATCGCAGATTTGATTGTTACACAAGTAAACACTTACATCTGTATGTATGTTCCCGTAGTTCATTAATATTTGCTCTCATAATCAGTTCTTACGATACGCATGGAAAGAAATGTGGTAATTCATAAAGCAAATGATATATTTACGTAAAGAAGAAAAGAATAAATTATAATACCGGGTTTGGGCCCGGTTCAAACATTTTGCGGGGCTGAAATACACATTCAACTCCTACACGTATATTTTACAATGAGCAATTATTTATTTCGACATGCTCATATTATATATTTTTTATAAGATGAATATTAAATAATAATACAATCAAAAATACTAAGTCAACTAAATAGCAAACTAAAGTGGCAATGGGCTGGGCACGTTTGTCAGAGATCCGACAATCGTTGGAGCAAACGAGTTCTGGAGTGGAGACCACATGTCGGTAGTGTGGGATGCCCTCCGGCTAGATGGTGCGACGATCTGTGCAGGGCGGCTGGCAGAAATTGGATGCGTGAAGCCGAAGATCGGGCTAGGTGGCGCTTTAAGAGGGCCTATGTCCAGCAGTGGACTGCCGCGGGCTGTTGATTGATGTCAACTATCGTATTGATATTGTAATATCACGTAAGCTCTAAAACACTACGAATTTACGGCTATAGTAAACATTTCTGAAAAAGTTAGCATGGAGTTACATTCGCGACAGTCCGCTGTTCACGGTGTGTGTGGAGCAGGCTTAAAACAATTATATTATAGTCCAGTGAAATATGCGTTTAAGTGAAGTTTGTATTTAAAAAAGTGAAATTTAATTATATGAGTGTAGTAAAAATTATTTGTAATTTTTGTACACAGCGGGGCCTCTCAAAACGCGGGGTCAGTGCGTTCCTCAGAATCCAGGAACGCGCTGAACCCGCCTTGCACCGTCCCTGGCTTATATTCAACTACATATCTTTCTTATAAGCCTATTGGTACCTAAAAGGCTGGCAAACCCTTCCGCGACTCCTGCGGTGTTGCGGTTGTCTATGGGCGGCGTTGCTTTCCATCAGGCGACACGCTCGCTCGTTTGCCCTCCTAGAAAAAAAAATAGTTCGAGTTAATCTTTCTTTTTATGGAAGTCGTAGGGAAAACGAGGAAGCAGGTCACTTAGTGGTAAATATTCGTCTCTTCTTCTTAATATTTGCATCACCAAGAGCATTATATCGTCGGCCTATTTATCAAAATTCGTAAGTGGCATGAATAACTTTTATAGGAACAACAGAAGCTGATTTTCTGGCATAGTTTAATTTTTTTTTAAGAATGTTATGGCGGTCAATGAAAATGCTATGCCATCTATAGGCGGCGTTGTTAGCATTCTACCAGTCGACACGCTTGCTCGTTTTCTTATTATAGAAAAAAACTGTAGGCATATTATGTATTTTTTGAGATAAATACGACGTATTCTGTCGGATACGTTTTAAGATTATCCATTAGATGACATGAAAAGTGAAAAATAAATAAAAGTTTTTTGGTGTTAAGAATTCTGATAATTATACCAACGATATAAGTTGTGTACTACTGTGTAGGTTAAGATATTATTCTTAGGGTATATTTAATGGGAGATGAAGTGAAAATAATTTGAGCCCCAGACTCTCAATCCATCAAAGGCCTTGTATGTGTATATATTATGAAACTACAGATCCCGCTATGAAGTATAAGAAATAATTATATTATTTTGTTTAGTATAAAAATATTTGTATTGTTATGTAATATATGTAAATGTATTGTTATTTTGAGAAATTATAAGAATAGACAGTAATAAAAAATTAAATACTAAGTTAAACTTGAAATCACATTGAGGCAAAATATGTATAATTAACCATTATATAATTAATCAACAGAATTGTCTTTCTTTATCTTTCACACAATCTTTTGCGAAATAATTTTTAAAATAAAAAGATCTTAGCGATAACCAACGTTTGTACCGATAATAGAGAATACATAAAGTGCATTAAAGTGTATTTCTCAGCATTCAGAAAAAATTGTTTAGAAAAACAAGTCAAGACCACGAGGAAAATGTTCAAAATTTCTTTATTTTTTATTGCTGTAATAATATTGGTAAGTATATTCCAATAGTTTTAAAATATTGCAAAAAAAGGATACCTCTTTAGTTGTAAAACCAAGTTATAATTTTTTTTATTACAAGTAAATAATGTAATGATATATAAATAAATTTTGATAAATCAGCTTAGTAAAATATTTTTGTGGGAAGAAAAGAGCTAGAAAGCATATGTATTTTGACGAACGTAGTGTGGCATGTCCTCAAATGCAATACTATCTTCTTAGGATCGTTAGCAAAACCTAGATGTGTGAAGCCATCTATCGAGCTAAATAGCGCGTCTTAAGGGTGTCAGTCAGCAGTGGACTTCTGCAGACTTTAACACAGTGTACTCTTTCTAAAATATTTTTTTTTTATTTTACTTTCAGAGCGTCAACTGCCAGTATATTTCACAGCAAAGTTATGCAACACAGAACGTGAAAAATGTATCTCCAAGCAAAATATACACCGTACAAAATATGCCATTACAGCGAAATGCTATATCGTCATACAAAGTAGTTACAGTACCAAAACGCTTGGTGTACTCTGTACAAAACACTCCGACGAGGATCGCACGAAAAACGAACGGTAATTTATTGGCAAATAAAACGCAACAGTCGGCTTTAAATAATGCTATTGCTGCCTCAGGTAGTTGTAGTTTAAGTAGACAGCAGGAAAACACTTTACGTTATCTAAAGTTGTCAACACCTTAAATTAAAATTATTTATTTATTTTTATAAGTTAATTTATTTTCGTAACATTGTAAGTGAATAAATTTTTTATTGTCTATTTCGATTTGTATTCTTATTTTGTGTTGCACAGTATTACTAAAATACATTAAAACAAATGAAATATTTGCTGTATGTCAAATTGTCAATGTCAACTTGAAAACTATAACAAAATGATTTATTGAAACAAAATTTAAATAATATAACCGTGTACTTTTTGTGAACTTTCTTAGATAATAGATTGTCATAGTCCTTATTGGATGCTCGTTATCCCTAGAACCATATCCCAAAAAGATAGGCGACTTTGTATTGATATAAATTACTTGATTGCTTCGAATTGCATACTGCTTCTTTTGATGCACAACATAAAAAATGCAAAAAAAAGATTAATATAACTAAAAATTAAAATTATTTATAAATTAAGAACTCAATATCTTTATTATACATATAATATAATTATGTATATTTATTATATCTTTTTATTAAGCTACCTTCAGTCGAATATCAGATTAGAACTGATGTTCGATGCTAAATTTTAAGTATAAATATCATATTTTGAGAGTATTCATTTTATTTTTAGATCTTCTGTATGACTTTAACATTTGACAAGTTCTTTAAAATTTTTATAAATTTAAAATTGAAAAAAGCGCTACAATATATAAGTGTACACTATGTGGCTACATCAACTCGGAGACCTTTAAGTCGATCATAAGTATCAACCAGAGAAAAGAAATAATCACCCGGAACGACTTCGGAGTTTTTCTTGAGTCGGTAGAGGCATTACAAATATATTTCGATGGCGGGGAGATTTAGATTCATTTAACATACGCGGGCCTAACGCGATCAATAGACACATATACTGTTTTGCTTTAATATCAAGCTTAAAAATCTCCTAGCTAATGACCCGATATGGTCTCGTGTACGTAAGCTGCAAGTCTTTATGGGCAAACACTTTTTGAGTGCCATGACGAATGCCTGGCGTTGCTTGCCTTTGAGGCACGTGGGATGCACAGCAGGCGGGATGATAGGTTGTTGTCTGAATATGTTCCAAACATCTTTGCCAATCGCCGAAAAATACTTGAAATAAAATTTCGACCTCTATCAGTCATTATTATGTTGTCAACCGGAAACAAAGGCGCGAGTGACGATTTCAGCTTTTATATCGGAAATAGGCAACACTTCCGGCCATTTCGTAAACCGATCCATTGCTGTAAGGAAATACTGAAAATCTCGCAAAATAGGCAACGTAACGACCAGGTCAACGTGCACGTGAAGCGCTGTTTCTGTTAGCGCTGCAAATGCCTGCACTGGGCATCTTACATTGCTGACAGTTTAGGCATGTTCTGGGCCACTTGGGAAATTATTTTTTTAATTCCAGGCCAAGTGTATCATTGGGTAAGTAGCTTTTCCGTAGTTTTTTCACTCCGATGAGTAAGTCCATAAATTAAAAAAAAATACGCATAAGTCATTTTTTATTATATCTATCTTGATTGTTTTTCGGTAAGCAACTTGACCATATGGTTAATAAAAAATCTTTAGGAACAGACGGACCTGCGAGGCATTGTATGTGACGTAAAAATTGCGACGGCTTACGATCTCCTAATTCCTCGTGCATTAAAAGTTGTTTGACTTTTTTTTCTTGCGAAGCCGACAACCGTTTGATTAATTCTGCTTTTAATTTATCATATTTTCCGTTCTCTGGCGGTGACGTTATTACATCCTTAACCTCAGCTTCGTATTGGTGGTCAAGCTGGGCACTAACGTGATAAAATTTAGTTGCATCACTCGTAATATTAGAAAGAATAAACTGACCTTCGACTTGTGCAAACCATAACGCTGGGTCATCCGGCCAAAATGGCGGTATGCGTATGCCAACTCGGTAAAGCTCCGTTGCAGCCATATCTTGAGACTTCGCCATTTTCGTTAAAATATTCTCGAACGATGATAAAAACTAATTGCAGAAGGCGCGACAAAGTTATCACGTCGGGGTCACCAAATATGTGGGCAGTATTATCCGAATTATTTGAATTGAAAAGACGGAAAAACTATGTTTCCAAATAGCAACAGAAAAACAATCAAGATAGATATAATAAAAAATGACTTATGCGTATTTTTGTTACGCCACAAGCCAAAAGTATGGCGAAGTCAGTTGATGTCAATAATTTACGCGCTACCGTATTAGAGGTATCGCGGCTTCTGAAGCTTAGAATCACTCTCCTAAGACGAACTTATGGCTTCTAAATTTAAACACCTGATAGCTTTGAGATGAAGAGAAAGAGCGTTGTTTAAAGAATGCTTTAGTTCTGATATTCGATTGAAGGTAGTTCATATTAAAGATTAAATAAATGATTGAACATACATTGTTTTGAAGTTTCGTTCTATTAGAGGAACTTATTTTTTATGGAAGAGGTAGGGAAAGGAGTGCGTCATCTGATAGTAAATAATGTCACTGTAGATGGTCACTTACTCGAGATGGATAAAGGAAACGTAGATAGTATTTTTTTCTTAAATGTAAGACGTGATAGTTGTACAGCCACGATGCAGACGAATACTTTGTCAAGAATGGCATAATATTTGTCTGTAGCATAAACTGGCCGGCTCGCTCGGGGAAGTACCACACTCCCGCAGTAAAGCGGCGTCTGAGTGGTAGCTTCGGTAGCTAGTACGGGGAGCGTCTAAGTTTCGGACGCCCTACACCCTCCCCCTTCCCCTTTCCACTCCCATAATGACACTTTCCTTAAAAGTCGGCAACGTTTCCGCACTGCGTTTGGCACTGCGTATGTCTATGGGCGGCGTTGATTGTTTTCCATCAGGTGACAAACCTACTCGTTTGCCTTCCTATCCCAAAAAAAGACGAATTAGAGGAGAAAAAGTGGGATGTGAAGCATGTGAAGCAAATATTTTTTCTACCTATTGACTTCTGCATAAACAAGAACATTGCAGGTGTCTTGTACACCTTCAATTAAGATGTGAATACTAGGAAGAGGAGAATGAGAAATGAGAATTTTTCTGATTGAGCATGTTCACTAAGAATTTATAACATTACACCTTATACAAAACACCTTATACAAAATATGACGAAGAAGATGGCATTGCATTTTTGACACTTCCCAAATGTTTGTCACAATTTCTTGATAGAAATTAAAACGTAGTTGTGACTGCTGATTTTAATGGGATATAGTAAGAAATTTGAAAAACTACGAAATTAAATGAATATAGTGTGAAGTTTTTTTCTCTAACCTTGCTCTTTTTATTTGGTCTACGTTTTCCTTTTTCTTCTCCCTTAATTTTTTTCTTGCATGATATTTAAAATAAAAATGCCATGAGAAATTAAATGCCTAATTATACTCCTTCCTATTCCCAACGTACAAACTGTAAGATTTGCCATTACTCATTAAGCCTACTTAATATTTTTTTTGTTGGTAATTTTTTCTTTCTAAGTCACTACTCCTTTGAGGTTAATAGCATATTTCGTATGCCTCCAATCTTTCTCTGTCCTTTTGTGTGAAAGTCCATTTTCACAGGGTTACAGTCCAGATTAATCTTTCGTATGTCTTTGAAAAGATATATGTACATATGTTAGTTAAGTGTTACTTAATTTCCTTTAGCATCACAAATATTAAGTAATCTGATAAAAATATTACATTTGAATTAAAATAGAGCCTATCATACTTGAAGGCAAGATCAAGATAAGGAGCGTTTTTCATATTAAAAAAGTATATAATCGAATTTATTTATTTGGCAGACCATTCTAACGTCTGATTATCTACTTTATATACTTAAATATAATATAAAGTAGTTATGAAGAATACAGTATTAATATTGTTTTCATCTTATTTATTTCACCAGGTAATTTTATACAATAATAATAAAGAAAAGCTTGAATATATGGAAAGAATTGAGCCTTTTATCACGTGTATAAATGATAGTTAATTTTCTGATTTATTTATATTATTATTTTATTTTATGAAAGAGCTACCCGAACAAGCAAGTGAGTCACGATGATGTTAAATAATCACCGCTAGTAAATATATGTGCCACCAAGGAAACTGTAAATGCGTTATCTTCCTTGGGGTAAGATGTGAATAATGGGAGAATAAGGGGGAAGTAAAGGAAAATGAAAGAAGCGATTTAGCAAAGCTTACTAATTGGTTTTCCGTCTGTCTGCCATTGGGTGATAATAAAAGGTTTTATCTAGACCTCACGTCAACATTTATACGATTATTGTGAAATTAGATTTCAAAACATTTTATGTTTCATGTTTTTATAATGACTATATATATTATGATTTATATATAATATTATTTCATTTTTACAGATGGTATTCGGTCAAATCACAAATGTTCCTTCTGGAATGAAATGCAGTTGTATAAATTTACCGGTTGCAGTGAATTCGCAGACATTTCTTCCTTTAACAAGAAATGCAAGATATATATATTCCCAAAATAATATTGTAAATCCTCAATCAATTTTTAATACACCACCAGATGGATTGATTGCTCATGGATTACCTGTTACCAATACTTTATCGTTAGGCAATAATGTGCCAAATTCTTTACAAATAACGTCACCGTCAGTGGAAAATAATTACAGAATTACTCCTTTATCTAACTTAAAAACACATGTAGAGGATAACTTGCATGGTTTACCGATCACACCCTTGTCAAGTAATACAGGATTACAATTTTCGCCTTTAACAACCACACAAACCGGTAACACAGGTTTACAATTTTTGCCATTAGTATCTACAAAAAATACTAACACAGGTTCACAATTTTTACCATTACAACCTATACAAACTGGTAATATAGGTTTGCAATTTTTGCCATCAACAACTACACAAGATAGTAACATAGGATTGCAATTTTTACAATCAAACAATATACAAACTGGCAACCCTGGTGTCCAATATTTGTCAAATGGTAATATTATGAGTATACCAATGCGTTTACCTAGAAATATCAATCCAAACATGTTACAATTTGCTCTTATTTAATTGTAATTTGCATGATAATGTTTTAATTATAGATTTTATTTATTTATGTAGTATTAAGTTATTTATTATGATGAATAAAACATTACAGAACTAAAAAATGGTGCTTATTATATTATATTACATTACAGTGGTTTCCTAAGTTATTAAACATAACCTGGTAAAAAAATTTAATATAATGATTACGTCTTTATTGCTGATCTATTCTAGCTCAAGAAAAGGTTATATAGTCGGCCTAATCATCAGAATTCGTAAGTCCATATTGAGTATATTTTACAGGTACAACATATTATAAAACTATTTTTCTTTCATAGTTTGAGATTTTTGGATATTACTATTTTTACTTTGGATATACAAATAGATATATTTTTAATATAATATCAGCCTAGTTTCTGATTATAAGGTTGACTATATATTTATTATTTTATAATAAAGTTTTTATGATATTTATTATTATTAATAAGGATGGTCATATATAACCAACCACATATTAAAGCTATTTTTTAGATATAGTATAGACATTGTCTTATATTATGATAAAAGTATTATATTTAAACGCTCAACACTCCTAAGCCACTCTATAATACCGGGTATGGGCAGCATTATAAACACATACTTCATAATTTGATTTTTTTTTATGGGATCGGAGGGTAAATGTTCAAGCGTGTCGCCTGATGGAAAGTAATCAACGCCGCGCATAGACAACCGCGACACCACAGGAGTCGCGAAAGCGTTGCCGGCCTTTTAGGTATGTGTAGGCTTATTTTTTGAAGATGCCAATGTCGTATCGGTTCAGAAAGACCGCCGAAGGTTCCACAGAGTGGTGGTGCGTGGAAAGAAGTTTCAAAAGAAACGCATAGTAGTTGATAGCCATTCATCCAGATGATGGGAATGATTGAGAAACACTCAAACTCAGAATAAATATCTGATCTAGAGATTAGATCTAGGTTATACAAATTTTTAACATGGCATTTGATGAGATAGAATGGCAAACGAGAAAGCGTGTTACCTGATGAAATAAAAGTTTCGATACCCATAGGCGTCTGCTACACCACAGGCATTGCACACAAAAGCGTTGCGGCCTGTAAGATATGTATGTATAGGCTTGTTTATTGAAGGTTCCATTGTCGTATCGGTTCGGAAATAAATGGTGGTGGGTGTTTCCACCCACCACCATTCGGTTCGGGAAAAACGCACAATACTGTATCGCCACCCATTCATTTGATAGGGATAAAACTTTTTGCCAAGTTGAGCGATAGTGATGCGCGTATAAAACCCATGATCCTTGCGAACGCTTAGCCACTGCGCTATTTAGATCTTGAAAATAAACATATAAAAGTAATTTACTCTTTATGCTGGTCTTTTGTTTGATCAACAAAGCAAACGCGTTATAATACGTCACTACTTAATAATTGTGTGATAAAACATCGTATAAAGGATATCATATAATTGTGAACTAAAGTAGTCAACGTTTTATTTCTAACTAAAATGACAGCAAACGTATTTATAGTTTGTCTCTTATGTTTTTGTGTGAGTAAGTGAAGTTTTGAATGCCTTTTGTTTGATTAATTCTTCAATACTATTAATAAGTTCTTCTTTATTTTTGTCCTCTTTTATGTTATCTCCAATCTTTACATATTCGATATCAATAATATGTATTTATTTAAATTCGTTTACTAACACAAAGACCATTGTTTTAGGTGCTTGCGTCTTCTTCAAATAAACTGTTAGAAAGAGCTAAACGTATCCACAAGAGAGCAGCACATAACTGGAAATTAATCAATCAACATAATAGATATATGCCAAGAAAGCAAGTCACTAAATGTATGCAATTTCCGATGAGAATAACTTCCAAACCGCTTTCAACGGAATTACACTGTTCTGTTGTCAGCCATCAAATATGCACAGTAAGTTCATTTCTCTTTCAATGGACGATACTTGAAACCTTCATATATTTTAAAACGTATTGACCTAAATGGTGCAATGGTAGATTATCTGCTTTCACAGTCGGAATTCGGGGGTTCGATTTTTGTACGGCTTTTATATTGAGGCTTGGTTTTGGTTTATAGTTTACGTAGACTTAAAAAAAAGTAAAAAGGATGTTGCATAAGCAAGAGCAAAAAATTGTTATAAATGTTAGTTTTAATAGTTTTAATAAATAAGATTCTAGTAATTTTTATGCAAATTTTATAAGAAGAGATTTCATTATACGGGAGAGCCGCTATTATTAATTATAAACATGCAAATAAAAAATAATAACACTTTACATACACAAACATTTATTCTGATACTAGAATCGAACCCAAAACTCTTGGCTTTGAAAGCGACCACTTCCGCATTGCACCATTTGGTTCAGCGGTATATATTAAATTCTTTAATAATGTTTATATAATTTAAATTGTGATTCGCTTTTATTACAACGTTAGGTAACCAGTGATTGTCGATTTATTTCATAAATAATCATCATTTTTCATCCTAAAGTAATGAATCATCACAAAAAATCACATTTACACAAAACAACTTTGACAGAAGAACAAAACTTTTCACACGTATTATTACATCGGGTTTCTGAACATTCTCAAATTAAAATTTTACAAACTAAATACAAGACTTCTGATACGGCTTAACGTCTCTTGCCAATTGAGCCACGAAGTCGCTTCTGTACTTATATACTCGTATAATATATTATAATTGAAGAGGGATCTATAAATGACCATTCTTTGTGTTACTTAACATAAATATTATTTTGGAAGTTAAAGCGATACTGAGCTACCGGTATTACGAATATAATTTCTTCTTCCTTCAGCGCTACGACTCCTTATGGGCTCTAAACATTTTTCTATTTCAGTCCATGTCCCTTCACTTAAATATTATCTTTCTAACAAAAGCAATATTATATTTATATTCTTTTTTCTTTTGTGTTTGAAGGATGACATATCAATAGCTCCGAGGAAAGAAAAGAAATCAAACATTTTGCACAAACTCCTTACATTGGATGAAAACATACAAATAGAAGTTGAATTTGAGGATGAACTAGAAACTATCTATGAAGATTTCGATGATATAGAGGAAGACGTCGACGTCATAGAAATAAATTCCTTGGATGAAACTGTTATTGACATTCGGCACTATTATGAGAACGAGGACTGAAATATACTGATATCAATAACGTTTTATTTATTAAAAGAGTTTTATTTATATCTTCATTTAAACTGACATTGAAAAAAGTTAAATTTAAATTCGTTTTAAATTTAAATGGCGTAAAATAGGAATTATATATTTGTCAGGATCATCATCATTATCATCTATAATAACAACAACAGCCTATAGCAGTTCCCTATTAAACAAAAGCCTTCCTCTAGATGCGCCATCTACTCCGATCTTTAATGTCACAAATACAGTTTTTGCTTCAGTTTGCTAACTTAGAGAATTATGTCGGCAACTTTGGTTCTTTGGCCGATTTCTTCATTACAAATCACATCTACCAGAGAAACTTTGAGTATACTTTCCATAGCTCTCTGAAGGACTCTGACCTTGTGAAGCAGACTGACCGTCAGGATTCCCGTTTCGGTACCGTAAGAGAATATAGGCAGAACAAACCCAGTGTGGCCGACTTTCGTTTTCAGGCTCTTACACAAATATTTGGCAACTAAAACAATACCTGTATGTTATCTGTCTCGTTTACACATAACAAATACAGGATGTGTCAGTAGGAGACGCTGACTCCTTGCTGTTACTTAATTCCGATAATAACTTTTTATACCTATTGTTTCGTGTCACGTCGTTTGTGTTAAACCATACTAGTATTATAATATGGAATTGCTTCGTCTTTCTTAAGAATAAAGTATTATTTTTGGAATATATTTCTTTTATCTTTCAATTTTTCTAAGTTTAGATTTATGGTTTTATATATTTTTTTACATTACCTTATCACTATTTTTTATGGCATCGGAAGGCAAACGAGCGGGCGTGTCACCTGATGAAAAGCCCATAGACATCCGTAACGCCATAGGTAATGCGGAAGCGTTGCCGACCTTAAAGGAAAGTGACCTTAATTATGGGAGTGGGAGTGGGAGTAGGAGGGGAGCGGGAGGGGGAGTGGGAAGAGGAGGATGTTGGGCCTCCGGTACTCAGACCGCTCACCGTACGAAGCGCAGTAGCTAAGCTACCATTCAGACGCCGGTTTTCTGCGGGAGTGTGGTACTTCACCGGGCGAGCCGACCCATTCATGCTACAGACAAATAATATGCCGTTCTTAACAAAGTATTCGTCTGCAGCATGGCTCTACCACTAAAAAATCTAATATCGTACTTACGCTATTAGTATATCGTACAATTTTATCTTTATGGTGCGGATATACAGAAAAATACTAAAACCCATAATTCTTAACATAAACGTAGCAAAAAAAAACAAATAAATATTTTTAAAGTGTGTCCTTAAAATTATAATGGTTAAGTTTTTTTATTGAACAAACATACAGACCTACATATTTGTGTAGTGATGGAAAAATACCGCAATAAATAAATAGGAATAAAAAATATTGAGTATATATATAAGATAAATATTAGTGCCAGTATATAAAAGTGTGTCATTTTTATAATAACCATTGTTAATATATATCTACCGTCGTATGGGTCCAGAAAAACGTAAAGATGTTATTGCCAACTGTCCTATGTATTTTTGGACAACTTATTTTATCTCACGTAAGTTGCACAATATTTTACGTGTTTTTTCTTAATAGTTTATCTATTCAATAATAATATGACCATAAAAGTGATGTTTCATATACAGGCAATTATTATGATTAAGAAAACGATGCTGTTATACTTTTAAAAATAATAACTATTAAAGTTTAATATTATATATTTTGTTGTTGTGTACTTTTCGACGTAAAATAAGGCTACTCAATTTCTTTCAGTGGGTGTCTTTAGCAGTATACACCAGTAGACGGGCAATAGCGTCTATTTGACTAATGACATTCAATTTGATTCATTTACACTTCTACTCTTGATACTCTTCCACAAACTTATTTGTTATACAGGTTGAGTTAGATGATGGCGCATGCGTTATGCGTTTAGAGGAGGGCCTTTCAAAGTCGACACATTTTGAAAATTTTATATTCATAGTTTAACAAATAGTCTTATTCTAGGAAACTTGGGGCAATTGTGTCATTATTTTTTAAAGTGATTCTAGAAATGTTATTTAGGGTTACGGTTTCAAAGTTTAAATGAACAAAAACAATAAAAATTAACCACAATAACCGAAAAATGGTTACAGTTTGACCAAATTTCTAGGTTTTTCTGAAAGGCCAATAATTTTCAAACTGCATGGAATAGATTTTTTTCCTGATTTTTCTCATGATAATTACAATCAATCCTGTCACCCCGTTGCGGCTTGACGTTGAGTTCTGGGATAACCTGTAAATATATATATATATATATATATATATATATATATATATATATATATATATATATATATATATATATATATATATATATATATATATATATATATATATATATATATATATATATATATATATATATATATATATATATAAATATAAATATATCAATCAATATCAATTTATTAGAAATTTACAAAATTCGGGAAGTCAACATAAAGTAAGAAAACTCGCCATCTAAATTATGAGCACACCTTACTTTTTCTATCTTTGGTTGGCGACTGACCAAAACACAACGTTTTTTTTATGGATCAATAAACGAACACGTGGGTCACCTGATGATAAGTAAACACTGATATTCATTGAGATATGATATGTACCATGAAAAGCAAATATCACGGTAGGTCCTTGTCTAACTTAGTGTCAGATGAGAATAATAGGTGGAATAAAGTGGAGTAAAAGAAGGGGAAAGTAATTTGGCCCCCGGCTTCCTGTACTATGAAATGCGTTAATATAAAATAACTACCTCTCGACGCTGATATTTTATGGCAATGGTATTTGTCTAATTGTTATGTACCTTTACTACTATTAAATTAAAAAACTTTTACAAATTCAAATAAAATTATTCGAAAATGTATTAATGTATAAATTATACTTTATTGAGTAAACATTGAAAACGCTTTTCAGGATGTTCTTGCTAACATCTGTGCGGATGGAGAAGATTTTATGGAGGGAGAAATTATTGTGACCGGGGATGAAATAATTTTTGATGGACTTACTGAAGTAGATGGTGATGTCCCTTTATCCGGTCTCGTGAGATTTGAGGGCCCAGTAAGGGCAACTGGTTCTGTTACGATCATTGGTAGCAGTAAGTATTAAAAATATGCTTTATTTTTAGCATCAATGTGTCGTTTCAGTTAAATGATAAATACCTCATTCTAACGCTATAGATGGCGGGAGATCTGCCGATGATAAATCCTAAGATTTTTAGCTATGACTTTCATTATGTTGTTAATTAGTAATTTAACTAATAAAAAGTTATAATCATTTTCATTATAAAAGTAATATTACACTGTTGGAAATAGATTCTCCTGTTTAGGTATCGAAGATTGGTTTTTATTCTCAGGGAGATGCTGTTGTCCATTCTCTGATATTTGTTTTCATAGCCACTTCATACAACACCTACAGTAAGAAATGAACTTCGATTTCACAGCATGCTCAACATTTCCTCATTTTGGACTAAGACCTCCTGAAGTTCCTGCTGCATCCACCGTCTTCCCGTCGAGCTTCTGGCCGAGGGCCTGGCCAGGTATTTCAAATGTTTATTCGAAAATAAATGACCGTGACTTGGAATTAGATTACAACAATATTGAAGCTTTAGATGACGAAATTGATGTAGCTGATGAAACGTTTCTGGAATTTGACGAGGAATTACATACATACATGTAATACATATCGTCACGGCTGTCAACCGTAGAGGCAGGTAGAGACCACACATCTCCATCTGCTACGATTTAGGTATACTTTACTTACTTCCTCCACAGTCATTACTCTCCTCATATAAGCCCACGGTTAAGGATACTCTTGAGCTGGCCTTTCTTAGAAACTTCAGCAATTTGGTCAAGGTATGTTTTCCGTGGCTTTTCCCTACCGACCCTTTCATCCACATTCGCAACGTAAACTCCTTTTACCAATCGTATTTCATCCATCCTCTCTATGTGCTGAAATCATCTAAGCATCCCTTTCTCAACTTTTGTCACGACACTTTCTTTTACTCCACATCGCTCTCTTATATCTTCATTTCTTGTTCTATCATTAAAGGTTACATGATACATACTTCTCTCTCTCGTAGAATTAAAAAAATATTTATATCTTGTAATTCTAAACGTTATTTTAGTTCATTTTGTAAACTTGTGATTTGCAAATAAATTTTATAACGTGATGGCTTCAAAATAAATATTTTTTTAAGTTGTCAACTTTCTTTTTTCTTTAATGGTTATGCTACCTGTTTACACACGAAATTTTACATATCGCGTAATGATTATTTATCTCGAAACAATCGTGTAAATTGCTTAATCGATTCCAAGTCACGTCTTAAGATTTTTACTTAACTGATAAAAGATTATGTTCAAGTGATAGAAGTTTGTTACTATTTAAGGTCAAGAAATCGAAAATCATGATTATTTCATACCAAACTGTCTACTCCAATTATCTCACAATGAAGATTTTAATTTATTTTTCATTATTTGTTTCGCTAAAAGTAAGTTCAAATTTAAAATATTTCTAAATTGATGAAATTTACAAGTTTATTTATCAAAATTTCAATTCATAATATTGAAAATTTATAAATTTTTAAAATTATATCATGACATTCCACTGCAGACGTGTCTCCCACAGGGTATCCCACCTAACCCGATCGTTGGCTCTCTCTAAGACGGCCAGTCTCCTGCCCTGTAAAAATCTTTGTCTCTAAAATGAGAGGCATCCTATACTACATTTGCCAAGACCTGCCTTTGATTCTACTCTAGCACAGGTCTATTCCAACAATTGTTAATTTCTCGAAAAAAGTAACCAGCCATGTAATTAATACTATACTTTTCTTTGCAGGGTATAACGGGCCAAGTAATCCCTTACGGGTTAACCGCAGGTGCAACCAATCACGTTGCAAACGCTCCTGCGGTATTAACAGCTGGTGGCCCTTCTTCAACTAAATTAATGCAGCAGACAAGCATGCCATCATCATATGGACATACTCAAATATCCAATCAAATGCCGGCAGGAAGCTATTTATCAAATGCAAACTTAGCCAACACCATAGGAAGTGCTGACTTAGTCAACTCTAAATGGGTCAATACAAATTTGGTTAACATGGGAAGTAGTTTAGCGCCTGCGGTTACAGCCAATGTTGTAACAGACACAGCTGATCCAATCCACACGGTGGGTAATTTAGCTAATGCTGCTGGTGCCGTTTTGGCCGTTGAAAAAGCAGCAAAACAACTTTCCAACGCACATGAAAATACTTTAACAGCTGTTGAAAATATTAATTACCAACCTCCGGTTTTGAATGGTAACATGGCAACATTTTATCTGGGCAACAATGGTAATACGTTTACAGTAACAAGTGGTTCACCGGGCACACAAGGTCTAGGTGTCCAGGTGATGGCCGATGCATTAGAAGTCGGTGGAACAGTGGCGGTAAATGGCCGAATACCAATATATGGAATGGTCGGAATCAATGGCAATATACCAACTGACGGTATGGCTTCTGTCAGTTATAGTTGTGCAAATCCTAGTACTTTAATATGAAAGGTCTTATAGTATATAAAACATATTTATTTATTTAACCTTACAATTTTAATTTATATTTTTGTTAATAGATGTATAGCATTACTAAGTTTAATATATTATATTAAATAAATATAATCAGTGACTCATAATCCATTGTATTATTGTAAAATAAATCCTTTAATACAATAATAACGAAGGAAATCATATAGTACTAATAAATAGGAAGAATATATAGTGTTTTAAATGTAAATATTATAAGCAAAATTGATAAGAATCGGGCTTACTATCGTACGAATACATATCGAACGTACGTATAGTATGAATACAAATCGTATGTATGATGTACGTCGTGAGTTTGAATCTTCCATTGGACTATTGATGTGAACCATTTCCTTCCGCAAAAATTATTATTTTAGTTGAACTGGTTAACAGGAGTTCTAGTACTATTAAAAACATTGGCAACTTTCAAGAAAAAAATAATCACTCATTTAAAGTTTGCCTTCGTAGTATGGTTTATAGAACTCTAGTCGCTTTTCTTTGTTCCTGTTTTTTATACAAGAGACCAGCTTTCCTTTAGTAGTAACCAGTCTACAGTAGTAACCAGTCGCCGAGAAATTCGTTTTAAAAACTTTTCCGTCGTAGGATTCTACGAACAAACTAAATCACTAAAACTAACACTTCATCATAATCGTTTAATACGCGGGTTTTTTTTTAAATATTTTAATTGGATTAAATAGCAGTAAAAGCATAATTGCTAAGGGATAACGTTTACAAGCCAAGGTCAGCGGTTCGATCAATGAATGTTTGATACATTAAATACTGAATTTGGGTACTACTTGTACTTGGTAAATTAAATACTGGGTTGGGTAATTTGGGTACGACTTTTGGCCTATTGTCATAATCAAAAGTATGATAATTTTTTAAAGTAGTTTTTAAAAATAGGAAATAGCTAGGCTGATATTAAATGATATTACCTAAATTACAACGACCGTTTGACTCAGTGATATTCAACTTCCAAAAGACTCTCTCAAGAGAAGTATCCCAAGTTCTAATCGTGATCAAAACTAAATTTAAAAAATAAATTTATGTGTTGGGTCTCTGAATGTAAATTGTGTAGGTATGTCTCATATGTCTCAAGGACGATGAATCTGAATTCTCCGTCGTCAGCTTAAGTTGTAGGTAAAACGTGGACTCTCTTACACACTTTAAGAGAGATAGAGAGGAGTTTCAAATATCAAGGAACCAAACTGGCTAAATAAATTTTGAACATAAACTTTTAAAATACAATAGTAATTGTAATTGGTTCATGAAAAATTCATGACCATCCATGGTATTTTATATTTTTTTTAGTTATCAATGAAGTACTTTCTAAGAAGAGTAATTTATGAGAAGTAAGCTATGAGGTATGTTACAGATAAATATCGGAGTAATACTAAAAAGGTTTTGGTAGCCACATAAACCGAATCGGGAGTGGCATTATTCATTTACTTTGATCACAGGCTTAAAAGTGTCAGAAGTGTGATTTCACTCGAAGTGAAATATCACGGAATAATAGGGAGCCGCCTTGACATCTCTTTTGTCGTTTGTCGACGTAACCTAGACTGCAGACTTCATTGTTAAGCTCACGAAGCCCTGCCAAACGTTTGCTCCACTTTATCTGTTTGACAGAAATTTCTGCTGGTTATAGCGGTGTATTTAATAGGAGCCACGTCATACTTACCAGCGATTAAATTTAAGCAACGGTCTACCAAGGTTTCATACATACATACATATCGTCACGCCTGTCTCCCGTAAGGATAGGCAGAGACCACAGATCTCCATCTGCTACGATCTCGGCATACTTCTTGCTTCCTCCACACTCATTATTCTCCTCATGCAAGCCCACTGGTTGAGGGTACTCTCGACCTGGCCTTTCTTAAAATTTTCAGCAATTTGGTCAAGGTATGTTTTAAGTGGTCTTCCTCTTCCGACCCTTCCATCCGCATTCGCAAGGTAAATTTCTTTTACCAGTCGTCTTTCATCCATCCTCTCTATATGCCCAAACCATCTAAGCATCCCTTTTTCTACTTTTGTCACAACACTTTCTTTTACTCCACATAGCTCTCTTATATCTTCATTTCTTATTCTATCATTCAAGGTTTACACCACACATACTTCGTAATGCTCTCATTTCCACCGCATTCAGTCTGCTTTCATGCTTCTTCTGTCAAACCCACCTTTCACTACCGTATATTAGCGTCGGAATAAGCACCCCCTGATGAACCGCCACTTAACCAAGGTCTCACTTTACATTTTTCACTACACCTAAAAGAACGCCTCGTGGCAAACAGGACAGAGGACATCATATTATGCATATGCCCTAGTCAACGTAAACGCCTATATTTGCGAACTGCGATACAGGTAAATAGGTGTGCAATTTTTAGAATCCTCTCTTTAGTGAATCTGTTACGTCATGACCAATATCTTGCGCATATACAGTAATCTATAATTCTTTATGAACACAAAAAGCTTTGTAAAATTTGAACGTTGGCATTAAGCAGTCTTTTATAGCTAATTATTTATCCATATTATTTATAGTATAAATAACTAAAGCGTCAATAGCTCAATCGGTTAGGGGTTGCGGTTACGATTTGACTTTTGGATCTCGTCCCACTTAAGACAAGACCCAAAAGACTATATGTAGAATACATTTTCTTAATGCAAACGCATTTAGTTTGGTTGGTGTCTTTGTCAAAAATTCTAGCCATGTAAAAGTAAATAAAGAGAACACAACAATTTAATAAACATGTTTTTAAATATTTTGAAAAACATTTAATTGTATATTATGACCATAAACATTTTATCTATTCAACAATTGGTTTATTGCTATTTTTTGCTCATAATATATAGAACATTTTGAACATTAATAAATATACTCAAGCCTTAGATAAATATTTGTAATTTGTTAAAAATAAAATTGTAGATACACATAATATAATTAATTCTTAACATTTTAGTACAAAAAAGTATATAAATAACTTAAAAAACTGTTGGATTGTTACAACCACAATTGCTGGCGAGCGTGACAGTACCACCAGCTGGCACTGTACCCTCGAATGTGACGTAACCAATAACCGGCACGTTGCCCGCCACAGCCGTTGAACCTCCAACTGGTAATTCTCCAATAACGGCGACATCTCCATATCCCATTGGAGAAACAGCGGACATAGGCAATCCTCCAAGTGAAAATCCATCTAAGGCTGTCACCCCAGCTCCTAACGCAGCATTAGCAGCTGCTGCTGCAATATTTGTCGCTGCTATGGTATTTATTGCAGGTTCTCCCGGTATTGCGGTGTAAATTTGACCATTTGATAAAGTGTTGACCATTGGTATGCCATTTGAAAGCATTGGACCACCTACGATATTTGTAGCAGGAGTATTAACTGCCAAGGTGTTAACTGCTGGCATTCCGGTAGGGATCCCCATCCCAGTGTTGGCCATGGCATTTGCGTAATAAGGTCCATTGGCGTTTGCTATAACTTGGCAAGAAGATTTCTGGAATTATTGTTGATTTAATAAATAATTAATATTATAACACACTCACATACAACGTGTATATAGAAAATATAGTTATGGGAATCAATAAAAATAATAAAATGTATTGATATAAATTAATAAAAGAAATTTTGAAGAAGAATGAATATTTAAAAAGTAATAACTTTATGGAATAACTTTTTAAATTTAGTCTATCTATGCCTCTCCTAAGATACACCCACCACCTAGATTGATCTTCGGCTTCACACAAATATTTTTTTGCTGTCACCCTGCGCGTCTCACACTACTTTTACCACGATTAAGTTGTCGGTTTTTTAACAAACACATCAAGACGCTAATAAAATATTTAACTTAATTAATATTATAAATATTAAATACCTGTGCAATACCAATTAGAAAACAAAACAGAAAAATTCGACGCATGATGTATTAATTAAAAAAGAAAATTTCAAAGAAAGCGCGACCTAAACTGATCATAAGCGAAGCATAAAATTGTTTTATATCTAACAGATTATATGTATTTGCATAATATTAAAATATCTACGTGACAGGATGCAGGAAAAAGTGAAACGTTTGAGAAATAATCGATTGTGAGCGTACAATGTGATGTAATAACTAAGAAATCGAAAGATTTAGAAGATAAGCTTATCAGTTTTCCGTTTTTCTGTGTACAATTTAATTGATTTAAATTAATCCCATATGGATTGAGTTTAATAACCAATTTATCTACCTCACTTTCTTTCGTTTTAAATTAAAACTTTTATATTTAAGAAAACTTTTTAAAATCACTTTCAAATTTTCATTTTTTTTATCTAGCACCGGTTTCGAACTATACTCATTTTATACCATTACTACAATATAACATCTTTATATGAATGTATTATGGCTGTACATGTGTATATATTATAATAGTTGTAAATGTGAATTATATAAAGATTGGATGTCTCAAAATATACTTTTTACTATCAAAAATATTAAGAGATTTATCGCGGTGAATGAACTCCTTCGTCAAAAGTTTCATCATTATGATGTGATGTGATGAGTACAATTTCAACAAATTAAAAAAAAAAACAAAAACAAATACATGTGGAATGGGTTGCATGTTTATTTTTAATATGACTTTGTAACTACTGGCTGGATACCGTTATAAAAGAAACGAACTCACCTAATTCAAAATATGCGTCATGCGTGGATTTGTTTCCAAGAAATATGTAAGTAAATACGTAAATAGAGTGAAAATCATGTTAGGGGTAATTTAACGTGATTTTCATACCTTTTAAATATAATGTCGATTGTGAATAATTAATATTATTTACTACGTGTTTTGTAATTCGGTCCTTCCCAATGGGTGTTTAAAAATTTGATTGACGGCTCAAATAGCGTAATGGTGGAGTGTTCTCTTATTGAGCCAAGGATCGTGGGTTCGACTTCTTGACAGAATAAATATTTGTATGGTCTACAGATATTTTTATTTTTTTATTTTTCTTTAATGATTATTTTCTTGAATGAATATGATTATTTTTCTCTAATCTGGGGTTTATTCTTGTCATTTGTATGATTATAGTGGCATTTGTAGAAAAGGCAAAACCCCACGTAGGACTATGACTGTAAAGTGTTTTATTATTTTTTTAAATAAATTTGAAGGCATGTGAAGTCAGCCCATAAATTACATAGTAGTTCCCCTTACTTAATGGTTCTTTCATATGAAAAGATATGAAATAGTAAAATATAATAAGCTTCTAATTTTAATAGAAGTATTTTAATGTTTATTATGTTATTGTATTGTAAAGTTTGTAAATTAATTTTTGGTATATTTTGCTTTCTTTAACTTAATAGTACATATTACAAATATAGGTCAATGCTTAATTTAGTGTATTTATATATTTATAACACAAGATTAAGCATGTATAAAATCAATAATCATATATGGTCTGATTGAAAAAGATCTTTAATTATACTTATTCAAAATAAAATAAATAAACAAATAATGTCATGTTTCTTCTTCTATTTTAAATTACAGAAACTTAATACATTATTATTATAAGTCATTTTTAGCAAGAATAAATTATAATTTTATTTTAAAAACGGAATTATGGTATTTTATCATTTTAGTGTGTACATTTAACCCCACTAAAAAGCACCACAGCCAAAGCCACGACCTCCAATAGCTCGTCTTCCAAACCCTGCAGGGGCAATCTCTTCCGCAGCGATACCCACGTTGCCATTCCCACAGCCGTATGCGACTGTTCCAGCTCCAACAGTGGGCACTGCACCCTCAAGGCTTACAGTGCCCAAGAATGGTAAGGTACCTTCTACAGTAAGAAGTCCTTCAAAAGTGTTTTCAGATAATACTGAAATGCCAGTTGGAGGGACAGGAGAACCAGTAGCCACAAGAAAGGCTCTTCCAGAGGATGCAGCTACTTCATCCAGTACGTAGGGTGTGGCTGCTAACCGACCGGTACAAGAACCGCAACCGTACGCGGCGATGGTCTGGAAAATATATTTGATTATTATAATCAATTTATTATTATACATTACATTATTATTTTTTATAACATTATATGAATAATCTAAATTTAGAATAAAAATATATATTATCAAATTTTAATATATTTTTAATTATTTTAATATAAATAACAAAAATTATTAAATTATTCTAATGATTGTTTATTTAATGATTATAATGTTTTATCTAAGGATTATAATTAAATAATTTTACATTTTGAAAGTTTTGAAAGCTGTTGTCTTCTAATGCAAAATGCAAAAAAAATTTCAAATTTTTACAAAATTTCAAAATAACATCGGAAATATTCATAGAAATATATTATTTCCACGGTGTATTTCCTTCCATAGCTATCAGGGTGACTACCAGCTATTGCAGCAAATACCAGAGTTTATTTTATTTCTATTTTACAGTATAGGATATAATTTGAATATCCAGAAATACACAATCAAAATAATGTAAAACATAAATTTATCTTGAGTTTGAACAACACACTTCGTCAACTTTTACGAAAATTTTTAAATGAAATGCTGTATTTTTAAACAAAATTAATAGTATTTTTTTCTTATGTATAACCTTATAAGAAAATTATAATAATACCTGGATTAGAAGTACTTGAAGACACAAAAATGCTAACCCTTTGTAGATCATAGTGGCAGGTGTATAAGTAAATTTCTGAAAGTGATTGAACGACACCTGAGGTCTTTATGATTGTTAACCAAAAGTACTATAGATTTATACTATATTAAAACAATAAATCATTGGGATGAGTATAAACAAGGGCTTACTGCACGATAAAAGTGGAAACAATGTAATCTAAAAATGGACGACCTTGAAATATATATACGTGACTTTTTCAGTTTGTTAATTATAATAGTTAATGATTGTTATATACTTAAAGGTGTTTTCAAATTTTAATTTCTAAAGATTATTGTTTTTAATGATTTTTTTATTATGTATATCGATAGTGGCTATTATATATTTCAAATATCAATATGATTTGAATATATATAGTTATATATATTCAAATCATAGTGATTTGAATATTTTTTTATTCAAATATGTAAAACTGTTGAGATGCGAAGGAGATTCAAATAGCATGTATAGTTTTGTTTAGGTTAATCAAATCATTTCTATTTAACTGCTATCATTTTCCTGCTTTTGGACTGTTAACCTCATTTTCACGTGGTTATTAAAAAAAATTAGATTGAAATATAAATTATCACCGAACTGTGAAAGAAAATTAGCTTTGCTTTCGTTATACCTGGCTATACATGTTAAACCACTGTGAACACTGCAAGAAAATCAGTCATAATTCCAACTAGAATTTACCTTTTACCTACAGCAATATTTGCGAACTGAAATAACATAAGAACCTTAAGAAAAAATGAATCTTACACATTTCTCAAAGGCAGACAACGCTTATATCTATGGGAGACGCTGATGGCTTTCAATCAGGCAACATGCTACTCGTTTACCTACCTAATGCATAAAAAATGCGTGAAACTGGAATATATATTATTTTGCTATTCCATATGGCACTTAATACACCAAAAGGTCTTAAAATGCTATTTTAACACATACTAAATATAAAGTATTAAATTTGTGTTTTATTGATTATGAAAGTATGAATATTCTATTATATTTTGACTACTGAATGAGTAGCTCACAGTCCTAGTACATTGAATAGACATGAGTTCCATTTACGCGGAGATAGTAAAAGGTAATTTCATATCTGAACCAAGATGAAAGCAGACTACTCTGATTCAATAGGAAGTTGTTTTTAGGAATTTTACGGAAAAAAGTTTTATTTAAGAAAATGTTTTCAGCCGTGGTTTCACCGCTACCCAAGAATGTTTTGCAGATGCGTTATTATTCGTACTTTAAGGTACGGATTTAAATAATAGGGGAGGAAGAAGGAAGTGACCGGACTAAGAAAAGGAAATAAGGAAAGGGGAAATAAGAATTCCCGATCCCTGCACACATTGTAATACGCTCCACTTGATGCCCATATTCTGTGGGGATGTGGTACTTCCCCGAGCGAGCTGTCCATGTCTTTACACCAATTAAACACATGAGTAATATTGATTTCAGGAAAATAGTTTTTATTTATGAGAATTATTATATTGGGATCAAATAATACAATCAAACCGTTAATATACTTACTGACCTCTTCGAGCCAAATGAACAATAATTGTTGGTTTTAAATTATGAACACGACAAACTTATAAATGACAGTACAATTGCATGTGACGATGGAAGCATATTTCATAACCAAAATTAAATTTCGAAACTTCTTATCATTTATTTATCCTGCATTGGATTTGATTCGGTGCCAAATGCATTGCTACACTTTTAATATTGTTATAGCGCCTTTGATATTGATTTTCGGTATAAGTAGGACTACCCTACTTTCACGTAACACACATACATCCATACATATAGTCATGCCTGTCTCTCTGAAGGTTAAGGCAGAGACCACAGATCTCCATCCGCTACGATCCCGACATACCTTCCTTGCTTCCTTCACACTCATCCATTCTTCTTCTCATATTCATCGTAGCGAAACGGCTCTCCGTTCGTCGCTTCTCGCCCTCGCGGGAATCCGGACGTGACTGGTGGCGAAACACGTCACCGTCATTTTTTAACGAGTTAGGTATATTAAGATTCGTCAAAGTGAATCCCACAAGCCGCAAGGGAGGATGGAGGTCAGCCCCAGCAGAGCCCCGCATGCTACCCGGAGGAGCCCGATTCCGGGACGGTCGGCACCTTTGGGACTAGCTCGCCCCTAGCCACGCACCCTTTGGCACGGCAGACCGTGGATTGGCAGAGAGGAAGGGAAAAGGATAGAAAAGAAAGGAAAAGACAGGGAAAGGGAAAGAAAAGATGGATTTAGACAGGATAATAGGGATATGATACTAACGCAACGGAAGACGAGGAGTGATACGGTAGTAACTCGGGACCATAAATACTGAACAAGCGGCTAGGCACAGATACTCCCTTTCACGTAATAAAGGGCAATTAACACCACCCATAGACACCTAAAACACCATAAGCATTGTAGAAACGTTGCCAGTCTCTTGCAAATATGTAGTATTATTTTTTGAAGGTTTCAATGTCAAATTTCGCCGAAGGTAGCTGTTTCTCAAAGTGGTGTTGCGTGGAAAGAAGTAAGAAGTGTGTAAATATCATTAGATATCAGCAGCATCTACCTGATAATTAAAATCAATCTGCGTGTAATCGATCATAAGGACAACGACAACACCGCTCATTTTAAAGGGACGCTAATGTATTACAGTTGTATTAACAATAACAAGAATCGTCGTCCATGGAAATTTGCAACAATAAGTTTTATATAGGTCCTTATATGTAAAGAACAGGAGTAAAAAAAGGAACTAATATAAAGTGACAGGCAAAGGAAGGAAAAAGGGTTGGAGCCCCGGATTCCTCCACTCACATCATACCTAGTAACATATACAAATCATTCTACTTAACATAAATATATGTATTTAGTACTTGCGCGTTAGAAAGGGTTATTCTATCCCTAAGGAAGGAACGCATCTGCATTGCCTTGGTATTGCGGATACCCATGATGATTGTTTGCGTATATATTCCATAACAAAGGAAATCTTAGTGTGGGGATATGAGTGAAATATTGTTATTATTTATTTATTAGATCTAATAAATGAAAAATAGAAACAAAGTTCAATAGTATATGGACAGTCAAAAGTTTTACTTAGCTAAGATCCGCGACAAGCAAAACAATAACAGAAAATTAATAATGTGTGTTTTTCCGTTGGGTTTAGTGGATTTATTTGGAACTTAAACCAAAAACTTACCGAAAATCGGCCATCAACTCTCCACCCACCAACCACTATACACAACGCCAAACACACACTATCACTTTTCCATCTTGTACACGACACGTGTTTCGCCCCAACACGAGGCATCTTCAGGTATAGTAGACTCTACGGAAGACAACCGAAAAATTCTTCCGTAGAGTCTACTACAAGTGTACAAGATGGAAAAGTGATAGTGTGTGTTTGGCGTTGTGTATAGTGGTTGGTGGGTGGAGAGTTGATGGCCGATTTTCGGTAAGTTTTTGGTTTAAGTTCCAAATAAATCCACTAAACCCAACGGAAAAACACACATTATTAATTTTCTGTTATTGTTTTGCTTGTCGCGGATCTTAGCTAAGTAAAACTTTTGACTGTGCATATAGTGATGGATTTCCGCAAGGTAACGCCTGACTCCATTAATAAAGTTCAATAGTTCAATAGAATCAAAATATCATTGTCGCCAATAAATTTTTTGTGCTAGTAAAAAATGTTCAGGTGTGTTTTGCGTTTTGTAACTAGGTTTGAACGTTTTATTGTAATATCACGTCCCCTCTAAAAAAAAATATTATGAAATACGAAAACAATACGTGTTTTATTTTATTTTTAACAATATCCGTCTGAATTTTTTTAAATAGCATAATTCAATATAAAAAAATATATACCTTCACTCCAATATAAGTATAATCAAATGAAGTTATAATACAATATTTTTTTCATCACTATCGGTATCAGCTTGTAGTCTACTTCAGGCATAAGCCTTCATCATGGCGGACTGCCTAATTCGATCTTTGTCTACATTTAGCTATTTTCTGTTAGCCACCTTGGGTATATCGTCGCTCTTTTTAACCGGGGAAGTCCCATACCACGAATTTCAAGGTACGGTCTCTTACCCAGCGTTCGTCTACTCCTACAGCTACGCCAAGCTTGCATTGTTCAGGTTTTTTTGTTATATTTAAAAGCTTTCAAGTATAAGCATATTTAAAAGAACTTCAAATTCAGTTTATCCAAAACCTTTACTTTCATAATTATGTTGATGGTGACAGATAGTGCATATAAAAGTTTATTAAACAATAATCTTTTTTAATACTGCACTAATTGATAAAGAAACAAAATTTTAATATTCCTGGTAAAAAAGTACGTAAAAAATATACTGGACTAATATTCGCAACTGGCCGTGAATATTTTATGCTACGTTACGTGCTCTCTGCTATAACATGTACCTCCTTCAATGATTGCCAGTTCATGGACGCATACGACCGACTCTATAATTGGTCATATTAAATTGTAACTTTAACCTATACTTTCCGTTTGCCATTAATAACTATTATTTTAGGAATAACGATATTGTTAGATTATTTTTTTCTATTTCTGCCATAATTTTTGTTATGAAAAATATTATTGCTTCAAATTGAAAAGAAAAAAAGGTATAAAAAGGAATATATGTTTGTTAAAAATTTTGGGCATGTCTATACTTTTTAAATCTTTTATTCTCTTTCTTTAATTATTTATGTTATTTTCTAATAATTTCTAGTTTCAGGTAAATATCTCGCCAGTCCGCTTTGGACAACCGTGATGTATTATTGTTCTTCTTCCCATAAACGGGGATGCCCGCATGTTTAACAGTTCTATGGTAAGAACACGATAGAACAATTAATATGCTTTCATGAGCATTTCACTTATGATTCTTACTTTTAGTATTAATTAAAGTTTACTGCTGTGAATTCTTATTCATTTATTTAATAAGTCGGCTGATGGAAATCTGCTTTTCTTAAAATGAAAGGTCTTGGCGTAATATTATCACACATGAAAAACATATCGCCTCTTATTACTAAAATAGACGCTGCTGAGATTCCACTGATATTTGCTCCTCGAGACGCCGGGTAAAACTTTTTTGTAGTTCGCTGTATGAACGACGAAAAAATAAATTGGATGAAAGAAACTCACGTGTTTAAGTGTTTTTTTGTATTTAATTTCCCTAAAATACATATTACATTGCTAATAAATTATAGTAAACCTACTTTCCAATAGTATTTTACATTATTATGAGTGGTTTTCAGTTTATTATTCTTGTAATTATTATAGATACATATAATAGAAAGAAGGTGATATTTTTTAGTGCTCTCCAAAAATAATGTTTTATGACACAAGATATTTTATTTCTATTTAAACACCACATAGACCAACGATCAAATTACTTAAAAAATGGTCGATAATATTAAAATCATTAACATTTTTAAATATTTTTGTTAGGATAAGCGAACCATTTACACGTGCACATTTTTTAATTACGAAATTGTGTTTTAAAATTTTTATTTTATCTCACGTACCTACTTCGTTACAAAATAAAAAACAATATATCCATTGTTCCATATATAATTTTGTTCCGTAAATATGTCATATGCTTAACAGCATATAATAATGTTGTGTAAGAATGAATACAGGTTGAATAAGAATGGGTATGAAAAAAAGTTAATTCGAAATTCGAAGCTTTTGTTTTTTAAAATAAAAATAATCCCTTTTTTAGTTTGTGACTTTTTAATTACTTTTCGCGGGTGTGTTGTTAGAAGGTGATCAGGCAACTTACACTAATTTCTTGTTACTTTTAGTAGAATAATATATGTTTGTCATATAAACCTGCCTGCTAATATATTGTGAATTAAAATAGATATCTTTCTGTATATTGTAATGGCAGAAAAAGTAATGAGCTAGTAAAATTAAAGCACTGCTGGAAGAGCGGTGTAGCCAATGTTAAGTCTTACTGCGGTTAAACGTGAGTCGTTCAACTGTTTAAAGAACCTGGACTCGATATCAAGGTACAGGTTCCATTCAGAAAAGGGAAGGTTCTGGGAGAAAATGGTGCACACAACCACGAGATGGCCGCTTTTGAGTGACTCAGGTGCTGAGGAACCGCAACTGCACTTATCTCTACATTGATAGAAAAGAAACGTTGAAGAGGTACGATGAGCACAAGTTAGCCTATGGACTTTGTGGAGGAGGTTTTTAGCGGCTGATATACGCAGTCGACGACCAGCACGGGCCCCCAAGATAGTCCGTGAGCCACGAATTGCTGGATTGAGGTTCGTTAGAAATTACCCATCTTGATAAAAGGTAACTGGAGTAGCGTACTCTTCTCCAATGAGGCTAAAATTTGGCTGTATGGTGTAGACCAACAGCTAGGGTAACGAAGACCATAAACGAGGTTATGCGAAACTCAAAACTATAACGAAAACAGGAAGACAAACGTTCCCATGCACAAAAATCCTAATACAATATAAAGAAAACTGAGAGTTGAAGCCTCAACTATTCCTGGCCGCCGATTATTTAATTATATATATTTGTTATTTAATCAAATACATTTGCTATTTAATCAAATACATTTGTTATTTAATCAACTATATTTGTTATTTAATCAAATATATTTGTTATTTAATCAAATATATTTGAAGTTAAATTTAAGTATATTTCATACAAAAAAAGACCAGTGCTATATCTGTTGTAGCTTCAATACTGGACATATTTAGGATGAATGCACACTCAGAGGCACATAATGTGTTCACACATAATATCGAGTCTGTTAAGTTGGTCCCATATCCGCAAACTAGTGCCATTTACTATACAATTTCACATTTTATTACCTTACAACCAAGAATGTCTTTGAAGAAACTAATAGCAAGCTTGAAACCTCGATTTGTACTTCGCAACTATATATCTTGATTATTTGAAAATAATTCCGAGTGAGAAACTAGTACCCAATTATCTCGTTTTCTGCTGGAAGCTGTTCTTAAAATAATGTGCGTAATGCGACTTTAAATAATGCCTTATTACGTGTATCCATAATGAAGAATGTTGTTATTACTTAAAATTAATCCACATACATCATAAAAGCCACACTCACAAGGAATGTAAATCCGTATATAGTGACATATTGTAAACTAAAAATAAAAGCACTTTACTCAAATTATTATCTAGCTATTATTTATACCACCAAAACGATAAAGGAATTGCAAAAATTATATATTTAAATCTAAAATACTTGTTTCAAAGGGAAAATATCAAGACTTGCAAGACTTGAAATGCGTCTTACAACCTGCCATTCTTTTTACAACGACTTATTCTATAATAAACAAAAAAGAAACTAAATATTAACAACCATTGCACAAGTAACATAAATGACTGATTGTTTTTCTGAATTTTATTAGTAAAGTATTAAATGGAAATATTATTAAACCTTTTTTATACTTCATTAGTTTTATTGAAAAGTTCGTAAAACTATAATATTTAAAACTATTGATCTCCATAATGTTATTTATAGTATATAAAAAGTAATAATAAAGTTCCTAATATGTTCCAAATAATTTTACTTATTTTTATTAAAGAAGGGAATAAAGCTTATAATTCAAAGTAACCAAATTAATTCTTTCTTTGTAGTACTTCACAGCACATAGCCTGAGTCTAATGAATATTTGTGCAAAACCGCTGAAGTCATAATAAAACGTAAATAATATGAAATTAATAAATGTTAACATTTAATATTACTCATAACTCTTGAAATCAATTTTATAAACAGTTTTTCACCCTCCTGTAAAATTGGTCAAAATGAATTAAGTGGTTGTTCTATTAGCGACGATATTTGCTTTTAAATTGAAAAAAAAAAAAAAAAGTTTCCTATGGATAATTTGACACCAACGCTAATTAATTTTTTCTCAAGTACACTTTTTCGAAAAACGGTTGTAATTATTTGAAAAAGGGTGTGTGTGTAGCATGAATGAGCCGGCTTGCCCGGGGAAGTATCAAACTCCCGCAGAAAATTGGCGTCTGAGTGGTAGCTTAGCTACTGCGCTTCGTACGGTGAGCGGCTGAGTTCCCCTCCCCTGTTTTTGATGATGTATTGATTACATCGTCATAATTAATTATAAAATATTTTCATGGATTAAAAATTAAAAGGGTCTTAACACTATGAAAGCATGGAAATTATCTCCAAAATACCCCGAAAATAATTACGGTGAAAGGGAAATGATGATAAAAGACTTCTAGTGAAAACAATTAGCATCACTTTTGATATGTTAATCGCTATTAAATTGAGCATCTTCGATATTATCGATTAAGATAGCAAAGAAGTTTCTTTTCGATATTGTGATAAATGGTATATTAATTTTTAATGTTAGGTTTATTCATGTCACTCGAGAGTTTTATAAAAAATCCAGAAAATTCACATCTAGTGTAATTTGATTGACAATTTGCAAGTTAAAAAAAACACAACATATAATTTCACACAAAGTTTAATTATTGTTCAAAAAATGATTATTTGAAGTTATGCCGATTTTAAAAAAATTAGAAACTTTTTTTTTTATTTAATTATAGCAAAAATTGGAAGTTCAGGCATCTCAGTAACGGTAACCACCACATCCACAGCCACCGGCGCACTGACCAGCGATGGTCACACAACCTCCAGCGGGAACTGTACCTCCAAATCCCACGGCACCAATGATGGGCACTTGACCAGCAACGGCGGTAGTACCAACAACTGGCATTTCACCAATAACTCCCACATTTCCGATGCCTTCTCCGCCATAAGCTTCACCGCAGCCTAGACCACCATATCCGAAACCATCGTAGCCGAGACCATATCCGTAGCCGAGACCAGTTCCGTAGCCAAGACCAGCTCCGTAGCCAAGACCAGCTCCGTAGCCGAGACCATTTCCGTAGCCTAAACCAGCTCCGTATCCAAATCCACCTCCACAACCACAGCTGAATACATTCTGAAAATTATACAAATTTATATAAAAAGATGTGAAAATGTTAGTTACAAAAAATTATATAAATAGCAATATTCACCTGAACCAAGCACACTTGGATGCAAAGGAAAAGAAAGGCAAACGAAGACATGATTAGTAGTTTGTATTCACGTAGTTGTATCGAGAATAATGTCCTTATAACAATAAAGGCTATATTTATACGAAAAACTTCTGATAACACAGCAATATTTTTAGAGATCCGCTTACAAATAACGTTTTAATGATATTAATTAATATATAATACTTTAATAAACAGAAATAAAATCTAAGAAATGTTCAATTTTAGTAATTAATTTGGACGCTATTGATAAAGAGATTGGACTAATATTTTTGAAATGCCAATAACTGTTTTTAAACGGTTTTATTTAGCTTGACTTCGTATTTTGTTTTTTTTTTTCAAATCTTGCGATTATTTTTTTATCTATTTCTAAACCGATAATGAAACGATGTTTTTTAACTGCACGACTTAATTTATATTAATAATCGTATAAACTTTTTATTTGTGTTAACTAATAAAACTTGTTTTTATTATTTATATCTAATAAATCAATTATTTTTCTACAATAGAAATATTCTAAAATAATAATTTTGAATTCTGAATATTCATTTATCTATTTATTTCAGTCAAATATATAAATAATATCCTAAAGTTCAAATAGATTTAATTATGTAAAATATATAGATTTGAATTAATTTAAGTAAAAGTCAAATTTCTTATCATACGCGGCTTATAGCATATAAAAAACTTTAAGATTTCATTTTATTTAATTTACCTTTTGTTCGATTTATGACGTATAAAATGTGGTTGAAATTGTATCTTGAATACAAATTTGGAAAATGTGATAAAATACGTGTATTTCTTTATTGTAAAATGATATTCACCATATTGATAATTATAATATGTATTCAGTTCATTGTTTAAAAATATTTCGAAATTTCTGTAGTTGGTATCAAAACTATTGTTTAATGGAAATTCATTAATCAACTGATAGTTCCGTAGCCTATTTAAAAATATAACTCAACAGTAGTTAGAGAAGAAGCAGATTTCAATGAGTATCAACTGTAGAACAGTGATTTTCAAAAAGTCTGTGATTGCATCGCGATAATGAAATGTGTTTTTCTTGTCAAATTCATTATCGCGATGCAATCACAGACTTCTTGAAAAAGTAAAAGGTTTGATCAGGTAAAAGTGGTGAATATCATTTTATAATAAAGAAATTTTATCACACCTTCCAAATTTCCAAGAAATTGTATTGAAGTTACAATTTCAACCACATTTTATACGTCATAAATCGAACAAAAGGTAAATTAAATAAAATGAAATCTAAAAGTTTTTTATATGCTACAAGTCGCGTATGATAAGAAATTTGACTTTTTTAATTATTTTGAATTATTTTAGAATATTTCTAGAATAATAATTGATTTATTAGATATAAATAATAAGAACAAGTTTTAGCAGTTAACACAAATATAAAGTGTATACGATTATTAATATAAATTAAGTCGTGCAGTAAGAAAAATCGTTTCATTATTGGTTTAGAAATAAATAAAAAAATCATCGCAAGATTTGAAACAAAAAAAAAAAAACAAAATACGTAGTCAAGCTAAACAAAACCGTTTAAAGAAACTTAGTTATTGGCATTTCAAAAATATTAGTCCAATCTCTTTATCAATCGTGTCCAAAGTAATTAAACATTTCTAAGATTTAATTTTTGTTTATTAAAGTATTATTATATATTAATTAATATCATTAAAACGTTAGTTATTGTAAGCGGATCTCTAAAAATATTGCTGTGTTATCAGAAGTTTTTCGTATAAATATAGCCTTTATTGTTATAAGGACATTATTCTCGATACAACTACGTGAATACAAACTACTAATCATGTCTTCGTTTGCCTTCCTTTTCCTTTGCATCCAAGTGTGCTTGGTTCAGGTGAATATTGCTATTTATATAATTTTTTATAACTAATATGTTCACATCTTTTTATATAATTTTTGTATAATTTTCAGAATGTATTCAGCTGTGGTTGTGGAGGTGGATTTGGATACGGAGCTGGGTTAGGCTATGGAAATGGTCTCGGCTACGGAGCTGGTCTTGGCTACGGAGCTGGTCTCGGTTACGGATATGGTCTTGGCTACGATGGTTTCGGATATGGTGGTCTAGGTTGCGGTGAAGCTTATGGCGGAGAAGGCATTGGAAATGTGGGAGTTATTGGTGAAATGCCAGTTGTTGGTACTACCGCCGTTGCTGGTCAAGTGCCCATCATTGGTGCCGTGGGATTTGGAGGTACAGTTCCCGCTGGAGGTTGTGTGACCATTGCTGGTCAGTGCGCCGGTGGCTGTGGATGCGGTGGATACCGTTACTAAAAGTGAACTTCCTGAAGTTTAATCCTGGCGATAATTCTTAATAACGACGATGTTCAAATACTTGTTAAAATGTTTATAGACTAACAACTTTGAACTTTTCTCAATACAAATAAATAAAATTGCAAAGATCATGTTTGTATCTTTTACACACTTCTAACCGTGGACATTCGCAATACTAAAGGTAAGAATGGCAATAATGGGAGGGCAGAAGGAACTGTACACGGTACTTGGCTGAGCCGGTCCACATAACACAACATACACACATATGTGAATACTTGGATTGAAGTGCAGCATGGCAAAAACAAATGAGTTCACAATCTGAATAAATTGCAGGTTACAATTTTAGAACAATACTTTTCTCGAATATACTTTGGATAAAATAATTTATACCTATTGCCCGCCTTAGAACAACGTTTTATTTTTAAACTACAACACACAAATTACATAAACATGTATTCAGTTTAAAAAAACCGTACAGGCTTCAACAGTTGTTTCAGTCCGCCATTTTATGATTAGACGTCATTGTGATTTGCGTATGGTAAACGTGTTTTTCTCTTTATTCTTTCTATTTGATTAACTGCGACTTATATACGAGTTAGTCGACTTATATAACACATCCTTTTGGTTCTTTTATTTTTCCACTGCACAGAATTATTTAAAATATAAAAATATACATTTTATATGCTGATTGAATATTTATAAAAACATAAATCAAATGTCATTGTTGTACAATGGAAAAAAAATTCCTGATATAATCTGTATTTCTCATACTTTTTTGGAATTCTCCGTCGGTACCGCAATTCTTACTCAAATCGTGTCTTAACACTATGTCTCTAAGTGACTATATTATCCGAGCAATATCGAGATGAATCTGATAAAGAATTATATTTCGCTCTCGGTTTATATTAGTTGCAGCGACAATCGCAAGTTCCTTTGATCAGCAAATTGTGCCACCGCAGTTCCCTACCCTTACTCGCTGTCATGCAATTTCCCGCCCGTTCTTTCGTTACTACAATCTTTTTATATAAACGTTTTTTACTTATTTTTATTTAATAGTTTTTATTTATTTTATTAATGGAGTCAGGCGTCTAGGCATCTTATATATACTATAGGCATCTTCAGGTATAGTACCTGAAGATGCCTCGTGTTGGGGCGAAACACGTGTCGTTTACAAGGTGGAAAAGTGGTAATGTGTGTTTGGTGTTGTGTATAGTGGTTGGTGGGTGGAGAATTGATGGCCGATTTTCGGTAAGTTTTTGGTTTAAATTCCAAATAAATCCACTTCATCCAGCAGAAAACACACATTATTAATTTTCTGTTATTGTTTTGCTTGTCGCAGATCTTAGCTAAATAAAACTTTTGACTGTCCACATAGTGATGGATTTCCGCAAAGTAACGCCTGACTCCATTAATAACCAATCAAATGAGCTCAAACCCAAAGGGATGACTACGGCAGAAGAGTTTCATTGTCCGCCTCTTCTTAGATCATCACTGTGATGTTAAAATTATCATAATGTTGTATTGTTACGGGACCTTAATGTATTTACAAAGTTTCATAATAATCGATGTAGTAGAAGTAATGGAAGAAACCGTCACAAGATTTGAAACAAATACATATAAGGATGGGGTTAATCTAAATTAAATGGTTTATAAAATCTTTATTGAATAAAACTATTATGAGTTGTCTGATTAATGCGATAATATAATATAAGGATAGAAGTAAGATAATATAAGGATTTTCGCCATGATAAAAAATCGACAGGTGATAAAAAGTCGCGTAACAGTAACGGTATCCAACCACCCACAGTCACCTAACTAAATATTGTGATTAAACAGTAATTATTATGCCCAAAATATTGTTGTTGTTGTAAAATATTTTATTTTTGTTTTTGACTTTATGAAATTTTAATTTTTTTTTGTGAATTTAAATTATGTTTTTAAATTACAATAGGGTACGGAACAATTATTAAATAAAAGGAAATATAACAATAGGTTCTGATAAATAAATACAAGAATTTCGAAATATTTTCAAACAATGAGATGCGTACGTGTAAATATCAATTTGTTAGTTTATTGCATTAAAGAAAAAGAGATATTTCGTCACAATTTTACAATATGTATATGTATAATTAAGAACACAAATGCAGGCACATTTTGTACACGATAACAGGTCAGATGAAATATTTAATATTTGTTTGAGTATTTTGTTAATATAATAACCAATAGTAATTTGTTCTTAACCCATATAAATATGTACATATATCCTACAGCTGGGCACGGGCCTCCCCATTTCTGGAAGAACAGACATTAACCCCCTTCATATGTTATATAAGTTAAATTATATTTAAGTGTAATAATGAATATCGTTAATACTTTAATTGCAAGCGGATCGCTAAAAATGTTGCTGTCTTATCAGAAAAAGTTCTGAATAAATTTCGTATAAATATAGCCTTTATTGTTATCTAGCTAAATAAAACCGTTTAAAAAACTTAAATATTGGCATTTCAAAAATATTATCTCAATCTCTTTATCAATCGCGTCCAAAGTAATGCGAGCCGGTCTTGGCTACGGAGCTGGTCTTGGCTACGGACTTGGTCTCGGCTACGGATCTGGTCTCGGCCTCGGATATGGTCTCGGCTACGACGGTTTCGCTAGATATGGTTACCGTTACTAAGACATCTAAATTTATAAATTTTTAATACAGTCCTGTAATCAAAATGAAGTGTAATATTTATGACATTTCACTGATTTTGTCATTCATTAATAACTTGATTTATCGATCTTTCCGAAAATAAATAAATATTGTATGAAATTGAATATTGTATATTTTAAACTTCTACATATTTAAAAGTTTAATGTTTACTATTTATTATTTATTATAGAGTTTCTGAATTTCTTTTGTTGAAAACTAAGAAAATTGAAAAAATCACCTCTCCCTTATTCTTCTTAACTTTAATACTAGCAGGGTTCTTGCAATAATGTTGATACTGAGGTCAGTTTTTTATGTACGGAATAATCTGAATTCTCATATGTTTCATGGACCAAATATCATGCTGTTACTTAATTTGTCTATTTCCAGAAGACTATATCCGTAATTGCTCTTCGACCTATATTATAAGTATATAATACATATGAATGTATTATTATAGTTAATAATATAATCGGTAAAGCTTACTTTTTCATCCAAAATAGAAATACGCGCTGTAACACCTACATATTTATATATTATAGATATATTTTTGTCTTTATTTTATTCTTGTATATATATTATGCATTGTGAGTAACTTTAAGATTAGCATGTTTTTTATTTGTTAGGGCCCATAAAGCCCCAATCTCATACATAAACGTATACATATTTCCAAGTACAGCATGAATTAGAAAATATAAATTATTGTGAATTGTGATTGTGAAGTGTGAATCTCTTTCTTCTCGTAGATCTTGTAAAGTCAAGATAGAGGAATTATTATAAATTGATCATATTAATATTGTTTTGTTTTGTCATCTATAATGACCGTAGAGGCCATTATTAAAACCATGTAGGGCACAATACCCCGACATATACAAATATTATTAAAATTCAATGTAAAAAAGTGTACGTGTGTGTGTGTGTGTGAGAGTGTGTGAGTGAGTATGTGAGTATACGTATTTGTATAGAATATATTATAATTACTTTCTTTTTTCAATGAGTCCTAAAGTACTATTTGTAATATTTTACTCTAGAACTCATTGATAATAGTAAATATCATGCCCTCACGAATTAATAATTAATCTATTAATAGATTAAGATTACCTTGTTTTTATTAAGAATGATTATAATAGGCCTTGTGAAAACAGTTTAATATTAATAAGAATGCTTTTTAAAACATTGAAAGACTTATTCTTAGGATCAGAAAAAAGAAATGAGAGGATATAATATGTGTATAGTGTAGTGATACATTCATAAATGTATCACTAATGCATTAAAACTTTTTATTTGAATATAATAAAACTTTTTGTATTATATTACATTTTTTTACATTCGTAATTTTCAAATTTAAAATAAAAAAGAAATAAATTGTTTTATAAAAACAAAGGCATTCGACCGACTGACGTCTCGGATGGAACATATCGCCCTTCATTGTACAAATAAATAATATTTATAAAGTGTGGATAATGTATGAATAAAATATATATGTACAGTGAAAAGAAAAATAAATAAATTTCACTTGGAAGAATTTTATTTTATAGAAGATAAAATCCCCTAAAGATCGGGTGTCGCCGTAAGCAGTACGACACTGTAGCGTGCCGCTACAGTACACAGTATATTAGCTTGGTTTAATAAAAAATAATAATTGATACATTACTGAAGACGATGACAAGTGTAAGAGCTATATATTTAACGGATCATTATTTTTGTATAGGCAGAATATAGAGCTCCTTGAAACTCTTGGAAAAGTACCATACTCGTACATTAGCGTGAAATTGTAATTATCGGTATATCACACTCGAGCGATATAACAATTCCAAAACTTAATCCCAAATCATTTGCAATAGCGATTGGGATTCTATTATCATACCAAATAAAAATGCTAATATTAAAGCTATTCACAACGCATAACATATGTACAAGAGTAAAAAAAACAAAAGAGAGGTCTATATATAAAGATGTGGGTGTTCGAGCGCGTTCGTGTGTGTCGTTCACTAACACGAAATTAATATACCTAATTTGTATAAAAATGACGGCGACGTGGTTCACCACCCGTCACGTCCTGATTCTCACGAGGGCGAGAAGCGACCAATGGATAGCCGTTTCACTGCGATGATGGTAGCGGATGGAGCTCTGTGGTCTCTGCCAACCCCTGCGGGGGATAGGCGTGAATATATAATTCATTTAAAAAATACATATGTTCATATAAGGTGGAATTGCTGGTGGACCCTGAACTGAGCGATTGCTCGTAAATCGCATGGGAAAGTTAGCTTTACCGATTATATTATATTATTAATTCTTATTATGTATATATATAATATATTCATATGTTTATTTATAACATAATGGCGAAAAAAATGACGATGGAAATAGACAAATTAAGAAACAGCACGATATTTGGTCTGTGAAACTTAAGAGAATTCAGAATTTTCCATATATAAAAAAACTGACCATAGTATCAACAATATTATAAGTAGTCTACTAAAATCAAAGTTACGAAGAATAAGAGAGAGAAATTCAGAAACTCACATATAATAAATAGTAAACATTAAAATTTTAATTTTGTAGAAGTTAAAAATATACAATATTTGATTTCATACAACATTTATTTATTCTCGGAAAGATTGACAAATTAAGTTATTAATGAATGACACAATCAATGAAATATCATCAATATTACACTCCATTTTGATTACAGGACTGTATAAAAAAATTCAAAAATGTAGATGTCTTAGTAACGGTAGCCATATCCAGCGAAACCAGATCCGTAGCCGAGACCAAGTCCGTAGCCAAGACCAGCTCCGTAGCCAAGACCAGCTCCGTAGCCAATACCAGCTCCGTAGCCAAGACCAGCTCCGTAACCATATTCAGCTCCGTACCCGAGACCAAGTCCACAGCCTAAACCAGCTCCATATCCAATTTCAGCTCCACAACCGCGACCAATGGCTGGTACAGCTCCAAGGCAAGCGCTAAATACCGTCTGAAAATCATACAAATTCATAGAAAAAGATGTGAAAAAGTTATTGTACAAAAAAATTATAAAAGGAACAATATATTCACCTGAATCAAGCACACTTGGATGCAAAGGAATAGGAAGGCAAAGGAAGACATGATTTTATGTTTGTATTCACGTAGTAGTTTCGAGAATAATGCCTTCAAAGCAATAAATGCTATATTTATACAAAATTTATTCAGAACTTCTTCTGATAAGACAGCAACATTATTAGGGATCCGCTTGTAATTAAAGTATTAACGATATTCAATATTACACTTAAATATAATTTAACTTATATAACGTATGGAGAGGGTTAAACTCTGTTCTTCCAGAAATGGGGAGGCCCATGTCCAGCTGTAGGATATATGTACATATTTATATGGGTTAAGACCAAATTACTATTGGTTATTATATGTATACTTTTTAAAACCACTATTATATATCAATGAAAACTTATTTAAAGTGACAAATCTATAATGTTCCTCTTATATATTATTGATGTTTAGAGAAATAATAACATGAATTATCTCCAGTAGGCGGTACGATAATTTATTCAATTTATGGCAAATAATACTTTACAAATATTTATTATATAATAATATTTACTTAACAAAATTATTTTAAATTAACTGTTGTAACTGTTGATTTTAGTTATTCTTACTTTATAATATTTATTATATTCATTCCTCCAGTAACTTTGCAAAATAATAAGACAGTAATTAAATATTTCATCTGACTTATAATCATGTACAAAATGTATTTGTATCCTTAATATACATATAGATATTGAAAAAATGTGACGAAATATCAGTTTTCTTTAATACAATAAATTAATAGACTGATGTTTACATGTACGCATCTCATTGTTTACGAATCTTTCGAAATTCATGTCGTTATTTATCAGAACCTATTGTTATATTTCCTTTTATTTATTAATAGTTCCGTACATATATATATATATATATATATATATATATATATATATATATATATATATATACATATACATACAATAACCAATAGTAATTTGGTCTTAACCCATAAAAATATGTACATATATCCTACAGCTGGGCACGGGCCTCCCCATTTCTGGAAGAACAGAGATTCACCCCCTCCATACGTTACACAAGTTAAATTATATTTAAGTCTAATATTGAATATTGTTAATTATAAGCGGATCGCCAAAAATATTGCTGTCTTATCAGAAGAAGTTCTGAATAAGTTTCGTATAAATATAGCCTTTATTGCTACAAGGACATTATTCTCGATACAACTACGTGAATACAAACATACAAACATGTCTTCCTTCGCCTTCCTATTCCTTTGCATCCAAGTATGCTTGATTCAGGTGAATATATTATTTCTTTTATATTTTTTTTTTATATTATAACTTTTTCACATTTTTTCCATGAATTTGTATAATTTTCAGAATGTATTTAGCGCTTGCCTTGGAGCTGTACCAGCCATTGGTCGCGGTTGTGGAGCTGAAATTGGATATGGAGCTGGTTTAGGCTGTGGACTTGGTCTCGGGTACGGAGCTGAATACGGTTACGGAGCTGGTCTTGGCTACGGAGCTGGTATTGGCTACGGAGCTGGTCTTGGCTACGGACTTGGTCTCGGCTACGGATCTGGTTTCGCTGGATATGGTTACCGTTACTAAGACATCGACATTTTTAAATTTTTTAATACAGTCCTGTAATCAAAATGGAGTGTAATATTGATGATATTTCACTGATTGTGTCATTAATTAATAACTTGATTTGTCGATCTTTCCGAGAATAAATAAACATTGTATGAAATCTAATATTGTATATTTTAAACTTCTACATATTTAAAAGTTTAATGTTTACTATTTATTATATGTGAGTTTTTTGTTGAAAACTAAGAAAATTGAAAAAATCACCTCTCCCTTATTCTTCGTAACTTTAATTTTAGCAGGCTCTTTTAAATATATTATACATATTTTGACGAGCCAGAGATCGGCATTATTAATTTAAAACACTTTTAATTAAAATTTATAAACAAATATTGTAATAAACATCATATTATATGGAGTCAACAAAAACCATATATAAACATAAAATAATCACATATCAAGCTTGGTAAAAGTCATAAATTCAATATATGTATAAGTCATATACAAGGACCTTATATTCAAAAATATAACAAAGTGATCTTTGTAGAAAGTAAAATTAAACATTATTTCTTCAGTGAACATAACGTTCACTTATAATTTATTAGAAAGAATAAAGTTTTAAACGAACGAAACGGGGCCTTCCACACCCCTGGGGATCGAGCCTCGGGGATGAACCCTATTGTTCGGGCCGAAACTCATTGGTCAATGAGTCTTTAGTGTCGCTGTTCCCAGCGGCTTTTGGGGCATCCTAACGAGACGAACGAACAAAACGAGCGAAACGGAGACATCAAGCCTCAGGCATGAACTCCACTGGTGCTCTATCGAGTTCGCGTCGTCTTAGATGTGGCTGAACCTTTTCCTACCTTGGGTCCGTCGCAGGCCCTTCCCTCTTACGCAGGCCAGGTGGCGACAGTAGGAGCTCTTGTGGGAGCTGACGTCTTTCGGGTGGGCGAGCATGGAGGGGAACAAATCCATGCAAGTGCGAGTGTGGCCCATTGTCAGCTCGCTCGAGCATCCCTCGAGCCAACCGGACCACGAACTCGCGGATGCTCTCCATTCTGAGGTCCCTCGCTATGATATCGTTATGAACATAGCGAGGCGTCCCCATGATGGCACGAGGAAACAGACTGCTGGATCTCAACTCGTTTGCGCTGTGATTCTGACACTAGCGCGTACCATGCGGTATTGAAAGTTGAGTTTGGTAGAGAAGTCATGAAAGTAGACTGAATGCGGTGGAAATGAGAGCATTAAGAAACATGTGTAGGGTAACTTTAAATGATAGAATAAGAAATGAAAATATAAGAGAGCGATGTAGAGTAAAAGAAGGTGTCGTGACAAAAGTTGAGAAAGGGATGCTCAGATAATTTGGGTACATAAAGACGATGGATGAAAGACGACTGGCAAAATAAATTAACGTTGTGGATGTGGATGGAAAGGTCAGTGGGGAAGACCACGGAAAACATACCTCGATCAAAAGTATCCTTAACCGGCGGGTTTACATGAGAAGAGTATTGAAGGTGGAGGAAGTAGAAGTGCAAGGAAAGTATGCCGAGATTGTAGCAGATGGAGATCTGTGGTCTCTACCCACCCCTACGGGAAATAGGTATAACGATATGTATCTACTACTATATCATTTAAACCAAAACACACGATGCCTTTGTTAGCTGTATCCCGTATATAATTGAAAGTTGTACAATCAATTGTCTTATTTTTTTTTAATTTAGATGTTTTATGTGAAAAAAGTTTCGTCGCTCTGAAATGAGACACGACACCGTACAGTGTATTTTTTACTCAGTAGCCAGTACTCTAGAACGGCAGTTTCATGATTAAGCCCGCTAGTAGATTAGTTGCAGTTATACAAATAAAAGACCAAAATAAAAAAAAACACGTTTACCATACGCAAACCATAATGTAAGCCTAGCCATAAAATGGCGGATTTAAACAACCGTTGAAACTTGTATGGTTTTTTAAACTGAATACAAGTTCATGCATGTCACAATTTGTGTTTTGTAGTTAAAAAATAAAATTTTGTCATAAGACGTGCAATACGAATAAATTATGTTATCCAAAGTATATTCGAGAAAAGTATTGTTCTAAAATGAACTGAAAAATGGGATTGTTGTAACGTGAAATTTATTCAGAATGTGAATCTATATGCTGCACTTCAATCCAAATATGCACACATATGTGTGTCTGTTGTGTTATGTGGGCCGGCTCGGCAAAGTACCATATACAGTTCCTTTTGCTTTTTTTTTGAACATCATCGTTTTTAAGACTTAACGCCAGAATTCTTAAAAACGACATCAGGAAGTTTTCTTTTAGTAACGATATCCACCGCACCCATAGCCACCACCCCAATGCTCGCAATTACACGACATTAATCTGGCGATATACCTTATCTAACTACTCAAGTCACTTTACTGAATTAAATTGTAACGTGAGCTATAAGCTTATTACTGAAATTTTCACATTAAAAGATTAAAAAATGAATACTTTTTTGGAATTACTTTGGAACAGGAAATAGTAAATATTCAAAACAGTTTATATTGTAATTTGCATTATTTATTCCGAAAAAATGTCATGTTATGGAGCCAATGTTATTATTATTTTAACAATAATCACGACGGCAAAATATTTAGTACCGGTAACCACCGCATCCACAACCGCCAGCGCACTGACCGGCAATTGTTACGCAACCTCCAGCGGGAACTGTGCCACCGAAACCCACGGCACCAATGATTGGCACTTGACCGGCAACGGCAGTAGTACCAACAACTGGTATTTCACCAGCAACACCCACATTTCCGATGCCTTCTCCGCCATAAGCTTCACCGCAACCTAAACCGCCGTATCCGAAACCATCGTAGCCGAGACCAGTTCCGTAGCCAAGACCAGCTCCGTAGCCAAGACCAGCTCCGTAGCCGAGACCATATCCGTAGCCTAAACCGGCTCCGTATCCAAATCCACCTCCACAACCACAGCTGAATACGTTCTGAAAATTATACAAATTTATATAAAAAGATGTGAAAATGTTACATACAAAAAATTATATAAAAAGCAATATTCACCTGAACCAAGCAAACTTGGATGCAGAGAACTAAGAAGGTGAAGGAAGACATCTTTGTAAGTTATTATTCCTGTAGTTGCCTCTAGAATAATGGCTTGATTGTTAAAGGTTCCATTTATATGAATTTTAGTTCAAAACTAGGCAGATATGAGAGGTTAATATTTAAGAGTTCCGTTCGATAATTAAGGTTTTTAATAATAACTCAGAACAATAAAAATAGGTATATTTTTATTACTGTCATCATTTATTATAAATAAATCTTTATTAAAAAGGACTGTTTCTTTGTATGTTTTTCTTCTATTTATTCTTCTTATTATTCCTTTACAATTCATCTGATTGTCATAAAACTTTGCTTAGATGTGTTACAAACGTCCGTAAAAGTTCTCGATGTAAAAAAATATTATTCTTACACTTATTACGTCGTATTACAACGCACGCCAATACAGCTAGTTTAAAATAAATCAATATTTAATTTTTTAAAAATAAATAAAAAAAAATTTCTTCTTCTTTTACTTTCGCTCTTTACATAGAAGCTTCATAAAGTTGTAATATATTATTATACAAGAAAGTTAACATTTTATACCCATAACCTTAAAAAATAGGTATTAGAAAATGTCAAGATTTATTAAAAAATATACGATTTATAGTCAGATATTCGTTTCTCGTTTTATTTTTTTAAAAAATAAGCTACGGAACTATTATTCAATAAAATAAAATAATAACAATAACTTTTGATAAGTCTAATGTAACACTTTCAAAACCTTTCAAGTGAACAATGAAGTTCATACGTGCAATTATAGTAAGCTCACTGCTATCTTTAGAATACAGGTAGCCTCTTTCGTCACGTTTTAAAATAATGTGTTGTATCACGACTAATCCTAATAATATTATAAATGCGAAAGTTTGTGAGTATGGATGTATGTTTGTTACTTTTTCACGAAAAAACTACTGGACGGATTTGGATGATACCTTACAGTAATATAGTTTATACATCGGAATAACATATAGGCTACAATTTGTAATGATTTTATGTAATTTTGGTCGTAATATAACGATATCATTTAAGTCGGAAAAATATCTGGCCTCTAAGAGCTCTCTTGGCGTACGCTCCCTAAACCATTGGAGTTATACAAAGATGATGTACCGTAGGATTGTTTGTCTTGAATAGTTTTAAATAAAAGTCTACGACAGCATATATATATATCTACCTTTTATGTGGAAGCCACTATGATCAACATTGTGAACCATAAATTAAGTAAAAAAAAATATCAGTCACTACTACACTACTGTCAGGAAACTTAATGAGGCAGACCAAATTCCACGCGAGCGAAGCCGCAAAAGCTAGTAAATTAATATATTAAAATGCATAAATTCTAAAAGTAAACCTAAATTAAATGGATGGATGCGTCATGGATAACTTCACATTGTAACGATTTCATATCGTTGGCGAGAATTTTTTCGCTAAATTTAATCTGTGGTTCAAACATTTTACTGTATAAACTGATGACAAAATGAAAACAATCACAGACAAAATCCAATGACAAATAATTAGTGATTTTGTCAGTGAATGTTACGTGGGGGAAGCCTCCCGCGACTCATCTCGTCTCTATCCTTTTCCCGCGACTCATCTTCTCCCCCTTTCCTTTCTTCTATATCCGTTTCCCTTCCTCTCCACCAATCCACGATCTACCGTATCAAAGAAGGACAAACCTGGCTGAATTTCGCTCCAATTTGCATATATATATATATATATATATATATATATATATATATATATATATATATATATATATATATATATATATATATATATATATATATATATATATATATATATATATATATATATATATATATATATATATATATATATATATATATATATATATAAATTATGCAGAACCCTACACTATTTCTTTCTTATCTGAAATATTGTTCAATGAAATTCATATAAATAGACTGTGTTGTTATATGGACATTATTCTCGAAACAACTACGTGAATACAAACTGACTAACATGTCTTCCTTCGCCTTCCTACTCCTTTGCATCCAAGTGTGCTTGGTTCAGGTGAATATATTGCTTTTTATGTAACTTTTTACGTCTTTTTATATAAGCTTCACTACTACTTCTTATATAAATTTGTATAATTTTCAGAACTTTTTATTTCACATCTTTTTATATTTATAAATTTGTATAATTTTCAGAATGTATTCAGCTGTGGTTGTGGAAGTGGATTTGGATACGGAGCTGGTTTAGGCTACGGATATGGTCTCGGCTATGGAGCTGGTGTTGGCTACGGAGCTGGACTCGGCTATGGATATGGTCTCGGCTACGATGGTTTTGGATATGGTGGTGTAGGTTACGGTGAAGCTTATGGCGGAGAAGGCATCGGAAATGTGGGTGTTGCTGGTGAGATGCCAGTAGTTGGTACTACTGCCGTTGCTGGTCAAGTGCCCATCATAGGTGCTGTCGGATTCGGAGGAAGAGTTCCCGCTGGAGGTTGTGTCACCATTGCTGGTCAGTGCGCTGGTGGCTGTGGATGCGGTGGTTACCGTTACTGAGCTGCCTCAAGTTATCAACCAACATTCGTAACTAAATCACAATTTTTGTGATAATGCGAGCACTGCAGACTTTGTATCATCTTTATTGGAATTATAATTTGATATTTTGACACAATAAATAACATGCAAAATCAAACATTGTTATTTTTTTCTTAATTCTGAATTCACCATATACATTAATTAAAGTAATTCACAAAATTAAAAAAATATAATAAGGCATTATTTAATTTTTAAATAATAACTGGATGTTGTCAAATATATCTTATTTTTGGTTTAATGGTAACATAAAAATTAATGCATGCATTTTGAATATTTACCATGCTTAATATATCAGGCGTTACTTTGCGGAAATCCATTATTCAGATAAAAGGCACTTTTTAAGGTCAATTTTTTTATTTTATTTTATATATTCACGCCTATCCCCCGCAGGGGTTGGCAGAGACCACAGAGCTCCATCCGCTGCCATTCATCGCAGCGAAACGGCTCGTCATTGGTCGTTTTTCGCCTTTCTTGAGAATCAGGACGTGACAGGTGGCGAACCACGTCCCCGTCATTTTCAACAAATTAGGTATATTAAATTCGTCTTTAGTGAATCCCACGAGCCGCAAGGAAGGATGGAGGTCAGCCCCAGCATAGCCCTGCATGCTGAGGTAAGGATTGGCGGAGAGGAAGGGAAAGGATAGAGAAGAATGGAAGGGGCAGGAAAGGAAATGTGGATTGGGGGGGTTACCAGACTCGGAATAAACATTTAAAAATCCATATAAATATTTATTCCGATGCGGGAATCGAACCCGCGACCATTGACTCCGCGGGCGGAAGGCCCCGCCACTGAGCCAATCGGTCGTCTAAGGTCAATAAATAAAATAAATCAATAAAAAAATAATTATGCGTTTTTACGAACCATTTCAAATCAGTGTCGAAAGATTTCTCCACATCGCTACAACCAACTATATATTCACAGTACTTCACAAATTTCCATTATATATTTCTTATATATTTTTTGTATTCTTATATATTTATTATATATTTTTTGTATTTCTTTAATTTAGATTTTTCTTTATTTGATCGTTATTTGTAATTGAAATTTATTTATTTATAATTATTATGTGAATATTTGTTTTTTACTCATTTACTCATATGTAAAGTCAGCGACGTATAAACGTCTTTCATTTCATTTTATTATAAAATTCGTTTTTCGAAAAACGGTTACCACCAAATTCGTTAAACACTTCACCGCTGACACCGAATCCCAAAAAAAATTATAGAAAAAACATATTACCACAAAACGGTCGTCAAACTTGGGTTATTATAATGAAAGACGGACAGACATGTTTAGATATGTTTTATATATATATATATATATATATATATATATATATATATATATATATATATATATATATATATATATATATATATATATATATATATATATATATATATATATGTGTGTGTGTGTGTGTTCGATTGAGTATTACAATGATTATGAGAAGAATAACTCTAAGAATTTGAGAAATCTGAAGGAATGCAATAAACATTTTGTTCGTGAACTTTCTTACTAAGGTCAGTAATATGCGAGTCTGGCTCCAGTGCCACATTATGTTTACTACTTCAGTCGTTTACTCTAGCAGTTGCCAGATTTCTGATAGATAGGAGCAGCCTATTGACACTTTGTTTTTCAACTCGAATAGCTGTTGGTGACTTGGCTCTCTGAAGGATTTTTAATTCCTAATTATGTACACCAAAGTTGTGATACATTTAAAAAAGTTATCATGACCAATGTGCAAGAAAGAAGCTAGAATCTAGAAGCCTTATCATACTATATAGGTAATGAACCTTTTTCTCATAGGGGGCCGTTTCTCACGTATCTGTACGTGTTAGACGTGGTGGGCCGTAAAAAACAAATAACAGCAATGACTTTTTAGGTTTTAACACAGTTGTGTCATGTAAATCCGAACGTCATCAAAACGATTAAGATTGGAAGCCTTCGTTGGGCAGGGCACGTGGTACGGATGGACGAGGCTAGAGTACCCAAACGCCTACTCGACGATAAACCAGATGGTACCGCGGAAGGCCTAAGCTCAGATGGCTAAATGGAATCGAGGACGACTTAAGGGCAACCAGTGTGAGGGGCTGGAGGGAAAAAGCTAAACGAAGATCCGACTGGAAAAATTTACTGTATGTAATGCCTTGATGATGATGATGATGATGTGATGTAAATCGATTCAAAACAAGTCACATATACTTGGAAGTATAGAAACCAAGGAAAAGGGATTCCTACGGTCTCATTCGCTCGATACGGAAATAAAAACGTTCAAATGCAAAACATCGCTACACAATCCAAACACTTGATTTGTAGTATTTACGAAAAACTAATATAACGTGTTGCTGTCATTCAATCAGACGTCTATTGTAAATTATGTAGAACCTATTTACTCAGCGAGCTCTCAATTTTTCTTGTGGGCGCGAAATTCGAAATGGATCAAAATAAAGTAACACCAGATGGGCCAACCATAAAACACGGCGGCCCGCAGGTTGAGTATAGCTGATTTAGAATGAGTAAAAAAATAAAATATTTTTTTATAAATGCGTTGGAACTATAAACATGATATATTCATGCAATACGTAATAAAGTACTATGCTTGTCCAAGACGAATTGACGGGAATTCCAGTCGGAATTAATCCTGTAGGCCATAAATACATTTGCTGGGTTCTCTATTTCACTTTCTCCGTGCATACCGTACGTATGTACGTTAATGCCCAAGGTATTTGCCAACTTAGCCTTCTTCTCACGTTTTGTACCACACACTATTCTTCTGTAGAACCAGGTGCCCTCTGCGGTATTTTCAAACCGACAATGGAACTTTCATAAAACAAACCTACATACTACACCTCAAAGGACGGCGATGTTTTTACAATGCTTATGGAGTTGTAGATGGACTATGGGCAAGTATCTCCTATAGTCGCCTACCTACGGAACGAAATTATTTGGTCCTATTTTATGGTGGAAGTTACACAACACAATCAACCAATGTAAATGGTCTCAGAAATTAAAATCAATGTAGGTTGTGTAATATTTGGATAAATGTACCTGAACAAAAAAAAAAAGGGTTTATAAAAGTATAATATAAACTATATTTATTGTTTTATTATTTATGCATATTATTACCCAATCCTTAAAATCGAATTGCCACGTACAAAAGCGTCACGTACATTATTATTTTTGATATCTTAAAAAAATATTCATTGTTAGAATATACATAGTTTTGATGGTCCAGTACTAATTTTTTTTTTGTCAAACAAAATCGAAGCCGTACAAATCTAAGAATAAATGAAACGTCATCCGTCTTGTGAGTGGTGGTTTTATAACGATAGGAGCACAGATAATTTTTATATCATATACATTCCCTAATTGGGATGCAAGGGAGCATACTTGAACCTTCTGCTCCAACTGTCAACCTCACCTGCACGCGGTGCATCATGCCACAAACCAACGAGGCAATGACGACCGATCGATGACGGTATAACCATCGCACAAAATGCCAGGCCGAAGTAACTCAGGCCGGGCAGCGGCGTTACCGGTGCGACGCGTCTGGCTCCGCGGTCGCCAACCCATCTGCCCAGTGTGGCGACTACGGGCAAACACCCCATGGAGCACACCAAAAAACCACGGCCCCCAGTTCCCGGTTGCCCCATTATTCCTGGCCAAGGTAGCGGTCATGGTTACGATGGGGTGGGGGGTGCGAATAATCCCCGGGAGAGGTTAGGCTACCGACACAAACTGGACCTGGCGACGTACAATGGACGAAGTCTGCGGCACGACGAGCACGTACACGAACTCGTGGTAGAGCTGGAGAAGATAAGATGGCACATTGTTGGACTAAGCGAAGTACGTAGACAGGGGGAGGACACGCTGGTCCTGCAATCTGGCCATCTGCTCTACTACCGAGAGGGAGATAGTCTGTCCCAAGGTGGCGTGGGATTCCTCGTCAACAAAGTCCTCACCGACAACATTGAAGAAATATCCAGTGTGTCGGCGAGGGTTGCGTACCTTGTACTCCGGCTATCGAATAGATATAGTCTAAAGGTAGTACAGGCATACGCGCCCACGTCAGCACACCCGGATGTGGAAGTAGAGGCTATGTACGAAGACATAGCCAAGGCCTTACATAATACCACAAAGGCCCACTTCAATGTTGTCATGGGGGACTTCAATGCCAAAGCAGGGCTACAAACAGGAATCGAATCGATTATGGGACCGCATGGTTTTGGACAGAGGAACCACAGGGGGCAAATGCTGGTCAACTTCCTGGAGAAAGAGGGGCTCTATCTGATGAATTCCTTTTTCCAGAAGAAGCCCCAAAGGAAGTGGACGTGGCGAAGCCCCGATACTGTGACAAAAAATGAGATTGACTTCATCATGTCGGACAAAAGACATGTATTCAGAGATGTCTCAGTGATTAATAGGTTCAATACCGGCAGTGATCACCGAATTGTGAGAGGCACTCTGAATATCGACTTCAAGATTGAAAGATGTCGTCTGGTGAAGTCCACGCTCCGACCGACTCTGCTCGAAACTGAAGCGGGATCTCAACGCTTCCAATTGGAACTTAAAAATCGATTCGACATACTGGAACCCACTTTGGACATTGACGAGGACCTCAACAGCGTGGTGAAGACCTTGAGGGACGAAGGGAACAGGTTTTGTGGAAGGAAGCGTATGGGCCGAAAGCCCAAGCTCTCAGACGAGACACTACAGTTAATGGACATGCGGCGTGAAGTGACCACACATGGGGAACAGGTGGCACTCACCAAGCTTATCAGGAAATGCGTGCGGCGGGACATGGGTCGCTCTAATGCTGAAGCCATTAAAGAAGCAACAGAGCGACACAAGGGCCCTAAAGTATTTGCACAAAAGCTTGGGAGAAGCCACCTCACAAAATTAAAAACCCAGACTCACGTCGAGGTCTGAGGTTCTCGGTGAGATCGCAGACTTCTACGGCAAAATATACGCTTCTCATGCACCACAACTTGAACCCGTTTACAATGATCCCAGAGCCACGCTTTCCCGCCACTACACCGACGAGCTGCCAGATATTTCCCTCGAGGAGATGGAGTTGGCCCTCGGACAAATTAAAAATGGAAAAGCCCCGGGCGAAGACGGGATTACTGTGGAGCTCTTAAAAGCAGGAGGTCGACCCGAGCTTAAAGAGCTCTGCAGAATATTCAATTGTTTCGTGCAGAATGGGAGAACTCCTCGGGCATGGAACAGGAGCATAGTCGTCTTATTCCACAAAAAAGGGGATAGGACGCTACTTAGCAACTATAGGCCCATCTCGCTCCTGAGCCATGTCTATAAGTTGTTTTCGAGGGTCATCACCAATCGACTCGCACGAAGACTTGACGAGTTTCAACCCCCAGAGCAGGCTGGGTTTCGAGGAGGATTCGGCACCATAGACCAAATTCACACAGTGCGGCAAATTATACAGAAAACAAATGAGTATAATCAGCCCCTGTGCTTAGCATTTGTGGATTATGAGATGACTCCATTGAGACCTGGGCTGTCATGGAAGCCTTGCAGCGGTGCCAGGTAGATCATCGACACATCGATGTATTGATATGTCTTTACAATGCCGCCACGATGTCCGTTCGAGTACAGGGCAGACAAACAAAACAAATCCAGTTGTATCGCGGTGTGAGACAGGGGGATGTCATATACCCAAAACTTTTCACTAATACACTGGAAGACGTTTTCAAGACGCTAGACTGGAAAGTACATCTCACACCTGCGATTTGCCGATGATATCGTGATCTTGGCAGAATCGCTAGAGGAACTGCAAGGGATGCTGAACAGCCTAAATGAATCCTCTCGACGAGTCGGTTTGACCATGAACTTTCATAAAACTAAAGTCATGGTCAATGATCATCTGGAGCCACACCGACCGTCGTCAGTGGTAAAACTCTCGAAGTTGTCCAGGAGTATATCTACCTCGGGCAAGTCTTGCAATTGGGTGGAGACAACTTCGAGAAAGAAGCCGATAGAAGGATTCAGTTAGGCTGGGCAGCATTTAGGAAACTCCGTCCGGTCTTCTCGTCGCCCATACCTCAGAGCCTGAAGACGAAAGTCTTCGACCAGTGTGTCCTACCCGTACTCTCCTACGGCGCCGAAACGTGGACGCTGACAGTCCGTCTGCTTCATAAGCTCAGACTCGCTCAGAGAGCTATGGAGAGAGCTATGCTCGGAGTTTCTCTGGTAGATATGTTTCGGAATGAATAAATCCGCCAGAGAACTAAAGTCACCGACATAGCCTTTCGAATTAGCAAACTTAAGTGGCAATGGGCTGGTCACGTCTGTCGGAGATCCGACAATCGTTGGAGCAGACGAGTGCTGGAGTGGAGACCGCGTCTCGGTAAACGTAGTGTGGGACGCCCCCCGGCTAGATGGTGCGACGATCTGCGCAGGGCGGCTGGCAGAAACTGGATGCGTGTAGCCGAAGATCGGGCTAGGTGGCGCTCCATGGGGTGGCCTATGTCCAGCAGTGGACTGCCGCAGGCTGCTGATGATACATTTCCTAATGCAAACAAATGTGTAGTTTCGAGAAATAAAAATTGCTCATGCACAAATTAAATTTTATAACGTTGGGGTGTTTTTTGGCGTTGTTGTCTATGGGCGGCGTGAATCTTTTACAATTAGGTAGCCTAAAAGGTGTGTCGTTTGTTTGCTATGCAATAAAAATACAACAAAAACAACCTGCCATCTTACTGTTCTTAAGTAATTATGAGATCTGTGTATTCAACACACAAGCGATGTATTATGCTAGCGACGCAGTTATGATGTATCTGGTGTTACAATTATCTTAGTGTAATCATTCACACTTCAGTTTTATATGGACAGTCAAAAGTTTACAACAACAAAACTCTACGGAAGACAACCGAAACGTTTTTACTTTTCGGTTGTCTTCCGTAGAGTCTACTATACCTGAAGATGCCTCGTGTTGGGGCGAAACACGTGTCGTGTACAAGATGGAAAAGTGATAGTGTGTGTTTGGCGTTGTGTATAGTGGTTGGTGGGTGGAGAGTTGATGGCCGATTTTCGGTAAGTTTTTGGTTTAAGTTCCAAATAAATCCACTAAACCCAACGGAAAAACACACATTATTAATTTTTTGTTATTGGTTTGCTTGTCGCGGATCTTAGCTAAGTAAAACTTTTGACTGTCCATATAGTGATGGATTTCCGCAAAGTAACGCCTGACTCCATTAATAACACTTCAGTTACCGCTTAGTATAAAAAACCAAATTTTCTCAAATCATGATAACCAAATATAATATTCAATTAATAATGATCCTAAAGCTTTACCTCTGAGTTAACGTGGATATTTTAATTCAATAAAATATATACGTATATTTAAATGCTAAAAATAATGCGGATCACTAAATTATTTTTTGTCTTCTCTGAAAAGGCCTTGAATAAGATTCATATAAATAGAATATATTTTAATTAAGAAATTATTCTCGAAACAACTACGTGAATACAAACATACAAACATGTCTCCCTTCGCCTTCCTTTTCCTTTGCATCCAAGTATGCTTGGTTCAGGTGAGTGTAATGCATTTTTAATAAAGTATAAAAAATGTTTTTAAATTGTTAAAAAGTTTCTATTACATTTGTAAACTTATCATTTAATATAATTTTCAGAACGTATTCAGCGCTTGCCTTGGAGCCGTACCAGCCATTGGTTGTGGTTGTGGAGCTGAACTTGGCTATGCTGGTCTAGGCTACGGCGCTGGTTATGGATATGGACTCGGTTACGGTTACGGAGCCGGTCTCGGCTATGGCGCTGGTCTCGGCTACGATGGTTTCGGATATGGTGGCCTAGCTTGCGGTGAAGCGTATGGCGGAGAAGGTATAGGAAATGTGGGTGTTGCTGGTGAGATGCCTGTCGTAGGTACTACTGCCGTCGCCGGTCAAGTGCCTATCATTGGTGCCGTGGGATTCGGTGGAACCGTTCCCGCCGGAGGTTGTGTTACCATTGCTGGGCGTTGCGCCGGCGGCTGTGGATGCGGTGGTGGTTACCTTTATTAAACTACTCAACTATTGAAGTCTTTGATATATACAATGACCAAATGACATGAACATGTGGCACCCTATTAATTTTGTTACTTTTCTCAATTTGACCTCTAATCAATCAATAATAAACTATACGTAAAATTGAAACCTGTTTTATTGAATACATTACGAAGTTACTTTAAAAAGACAATTGAGTTTGGGTACTTTATACAACCCCTAAAACGCCGACGTTGAACAAAAATACAAGTGGACGTGTAGGACATTCCAACTTTGGAGCTCGGCCTGTGAATATGTTAAATATTTTTTGTAAAGTTTTTTAGAAGTATTATTAATATACCAACTCCGAGGACTCTACGATCCAAAATGTATCTGAGTCACACGAGAACTGGACACTTATCACTGTCCTATGCGTTTTCTCTGCAGTTCTTAGTTTGAAGCATTGATTCTTCAGCGTCTGGAATGGCCGACCGCCAGCCGTTGAGTCGACGGCAATTTTTGTATGCCCTTTCTGCAGCACGATTTCTCGATCCTTTCTAAATAATAGTAAAGACCTCTGTTACTGGGATTTTTCAAACCTTTCTGAGACTTGATTCCTTAGATTTTTTTGGACTTAATAACCTTTATAATTGGGACTTTTTAGCACTATATAAATGGGGCAATTTATAAGGTTTAAACACCTTGAAATGACTAACAAAACTACACCTCAAAATAATGTATATTCATCTGTAATACCATCATAGTTATATTCCCGCCAAAATCGCTCCGACTACAGCTAATGCCTGTCTCGATCAAATTTTTATTAAACCATTACTCAAATTAATGGGCATAATCTGCAAATGCTCTATTACTGGCCATGAAATATTAATTACTTACAATCCACTTGGCACAAAAAAAAAATGGTGTCTGAAAATTGACGATGATGAATTCTAAAAAAGTAGAGAATTCTAAAAAAGAAATTTCTTTAGCTTCTAGATACGGATACGTTATTGTCATGCTTGTAAAGTATATGCTAGGATGTATAACAACACGTAGGTAGGTACTCTCTTATAAAACTGAATAAAACTGAATTCCAACTCAAATTATATTGCTTTATCACACAAACATTAACGCAAAAACTGCGCTCTGAAAAACAATTACTACTTTTATATTTTATTTAATTTTAAATTTATGAACAATAAAATATAAGCTTAAATAAATGCTTTTTTTTATTTTATATATTATATATATTATTAAGGTACTATTAATTTAAATACATATGTATAACTGCAGTGTCTATTATGAGATTAAATAAAAATCGTTTCTTCTCAAGTGATCTTGTCGTTTATTTCAATAATATTATTAATTTAATAAATATATATTACTTTAAAATCCTTAAGTCAATCAAAAACTCACCAGAAAATAGCTCGTTTGCCTTCCTAGCTAATAAACAACTAAATTTATCCCATTTTTATTGCAAACCATGCAAAACGGGCTTTGAACACATGCTTGCAATTGTTCACCCTTCATATCTATAACTTTTGGGTCAGTTCTATAACTTTTGGGGGATAATACTGCTCACTTCCGGAGAGAATATTTAAATCTCTATTCTCTTGTTTATAGTAGATCACGCAAGTCTATCTAATAGACATTCGCCACGCCGGAGGTTGCACATAACGAGGCCACTCTATCGTGTCATATACTCTCGTCTTTTGAATACCTCAATGTCAAAAACAATTATCGAGCATCAGAGGTGGCAGATTATTCTACTGTGGCAGAAATTTGTGACTGAATCATAGTGTAGTTGACTGTCCAACCATCCAGGTAATGAGGATGTAATTTGTCTCTACACTGAATCCTCTATTATCTATATACGTAAGTATCGCTTCCAGTCACTACTCTCTCTTATAACCTGTGCCTTTGTACACCAATTATCGTATGATTAATTTTTATGGGATGTAGGCCTCACCTATGCTGGATTCAGAATATAGACTGTGATTATTATTTGTAACATCATTATATTATATGTATTTATATTATACAACTGACAAACCTCGAATAGAGTAAAAAAAAAACTTTTTTTTACTCTATTCGTGCTGTGGAGAGAGTGTTGTAGGTGCTCTAAGTCGAGAACTTTTAATAGTTGTAGAGCCTAGGTATAATATATAGCATGAATAGGCTGGCTCGCCCAGGGAAGTACCACACTCCCGTATAAAACCAGCGTCTAAGAGGTAGCTTACCTACCGCGCTTCGTACGGTGAGCGGCCGAGTTACGGAGGCTCAACACCCTCCCCCCTCTCTCTTCTCCTCTCCCTCCCATTCCCACTTTCCTAAAAGGTCGGCAACGCTTCCGCACTGCTTATGACGCGGAAGTCTATAGGCGGCGTTGATTGCTTTCCATCAGGTGACACGCCTGTTCGTTTGCCTTCCTATCACATAAAAAAAAAACGGTGGTGCAAGATCGGTCCAAGTGGCGACTCTTGTTGGTGGAGGCCAAGACTCATTTTGGGTCATTGCGCCCGCCTAAGTAAATAAATAAGCCAAACAGATCATTTACGGAAAATGTGTTTTTAACGTATTAGGAGCTAATATGCTTTTATGATAGAGAAATTCATGCGGATTCAGTGTGCTAAAACATGTAAGATGTCCTCTTGTTTGCATCCTGCTTGCTCGAACGTTCTTTAATTAGACATCTAAAGTAATCTCTAAAGATTTATTCGACATATATAAATAACACCCAGAGATCTAAAAACTGATATATGTATTAAAAACAAATTATAAATTCGACCAGGTTTTGAACCTAGTCACTTATCATTACTAACTGGAGACTTCGGCAGAAAAGAACATGCGGTAGACCCAGGAAGCATTGGCATCCTGGAAGACTTGGCTATCTTAAGAAAAAGCAAAACAAATTGGAAGCGCATTGAAAGAAACAATAGATGGTTGGAGAAAAATTTGATATACCTAATTTGTTAAAAAATGACGACGACGTGGTTCGCCACACGTCAAGTCCTGATTCCCATGAGAGCGAGAAGCGACGAAATAAATTCATAAAAGACTAATAAGAATGATTTATTTTTTTATTTTATTTTATTTATGACAATTAAATACAATTTCTATTATTCTCAATTATCATTATTATTACCAAATAGTTCATGGTAAATAACAATGAAAAGCATCGTCACGTACTACATTGTGTGTATATCTTAAAAATAGTTTAAAAAATAACCTAGTTAATTTCCATATGGTGCTGTACATTTTAAAGAAAACTGCACTGCACAAATGAATGCCTGATGCGGAACCAATACAGTGCATATTTCGCAAAAAATAGCTTTTCCAAATTTTTCGCAGTGCTCTAACTAAATCATCGAAAGTTTTAATTCTCTTATTTTCTCAATAAATGTTTAGTAAATTAAACTGTTTAATATATACGAGTACTAGCTTTTGCCCGCGGCTTTGCTCGCATGGAATTTGGTCTGCCACATTAAGTTTCGAGACAGATCATTTTAAATAAATATATATTTTTTTACTTAATTTATGTTCCCAATTTTGGTCATAGTGGCTTCCACATATGCTGTAGCGGACTTATATTTTGAACTATTCAAGATAAACAATCCTACGGTACATCATCTTTGTGTAACTCCAATGGTTTAGGCAGCGTACGCCAAGAGAAGCTCTCAGAGGCAAGATTTTTTCGACTTAATTGACATGTATCAAAAAAATTACATAAAATCATTACGAATTATTAATAGGATAAACGTTATATTTAAGAAATCGATGGATTCATACGTACCAATGAAATTTTTTGTCTTCCATTTATGTTCACTGTTGGACTTTACCTTGTTGTAATTTACCCGAACCCACCACGCTTGTCCAAAATGGATAGAAGGACAACCAGACTTGGAATCGCTGTAAATTCTTAATACCTTAACTGATATATTAGTTGCCGTAAGCCTCTTTGTTTGCCGGTTGAATTAAGGATCGCAGATAAGTTTTTAATATTATACTTAGGTAGAAGCTGTTGGACATCAACACACAATTACAAAGTATTTATTCTTGCAATCGATGTAGAAACTTCGTAAGAAAAAGATTTATGTACATTACATATATGTTTGTATATTTAAATAAAAAAGAATATAAAATAATAGTTATAGAGATTCACATTTATTATTGTTACACAATTAAGCGGATCTCTATAACTATTATTCTCTTATCTAAAGAAGTGTTGAATGTTATTGGTATAAATAGCCTGCATTGTAATTAGGACATTATTCTCGGAACAACTACGTGAATACAAACTGACAATCATGTCTTCCTTCGCCTTCATTTTCCTTTGCATCCAAGTGTGCTTGGTTCAGGTGTGTTTATAACATATTTTTTTATACATATTTATAAATTATATTATTATTATGAATTATATAATTTCTTACTCTTTTTAACACACTTTTTCGTATAATTTTCAGAACGTATTCAGCTGTGGTTGTGGAGCTGGTCGTGGCTACGGAGCTGGTTTAGGCTACGGAGCTGGTCTTGGCTACGGAGCTGAACTCGGCTACGGATATGGTCTCGGCTACGATGGTTTCGGATATGGCGGTCTAGGTTGTGGTGAAGCTTATGGCGGAGAAGGCATCGGAAATGTAGGTGTTGCTGGTGAGATGCCCGTTGTTGGTACTACTGCTGTCGCAGGTCAAGTGCCCATCATAGGCGCTGTTGGATTCGGAGGAAGAGTTCCCGCTGGAGGTTGTGTCACTATTGCTGGTCAGTGTGCTGGCGGTTGTGGATGTGGCGGTTACCGTTACTAAGAAGAAATCTATCCAAGGTTTCAAATATCTACCTAATTCACAGTTTTCTTGATTATTCTGCTTTTTTTGTAACATTTTAATTACATTGTTAACATCTTAACAGGAATTAATAATTGGTTCTCTTAACAAAATAATAAAATTTTATGCAAAATTATAATTTGTTTATTTTGAATACTTACTTTTTTTTCAGAAGTAACATATTATTCGTTACATATACATTAGCTTTCATATAAATAGCCGTTATGTATAGAAAGAAGAAAAAAAAAGTTTTCTGCTTTAAATAATATATTTGATCACTCGAAGTATGTACTATTGTTAAGTCCATCCTTCATTTTATGGGAAGTTCATTGATTTTGTTTTGTCATTTCATAGAAAGATGATTTGAGACAATTTTGTACTGTTATGTTATGTATCAAGAGTGAGAATCAAGAGATTATCGAGAATTAATTTAGTAATCGAGATTCGATCGAATTAAATAATCGAGAAGTAACCTTAAAAAGTAGAAATCAGTGGTCACAATCTTTGGAGAACACGGTGTGCGATAGATAGTTGTCAGGTGAAACTTCTGTAATTTGGTGATCATATGTGTCATCGTTGCTAAATGAGTCGAAAATAAATAAATAACACATATATATACAAATACAGGAATTTACTAGCTTTATTTAGAATTAATTTGAATTTAGAATTACACAAGCAAAGACATATATTCGAATTAAATCTCGAAATGAGACTCGGCAACTTCATAGGAAAGAACCTTTTATATCATTGTTACATCTAAATACTCCTCATCTGCGAAATTATTTTTTATTCGTGGTCGAAATCTTAGAATAGTCCTTCGGTAGGCAAAGACCACGGAAAACATATCTTAACCAAATTGCTGAAGTTTTTAAGAAAGACTAGGTCAAGAGTACCCTTAATCGGTGGGCTTGCATGAGGAGAGTAATAAGTGTGGAGGAAGCATGAAAAGTATGCCGAGTTCGTAGCAGATGGAGATCTGTGGTCTCTGCCAACCCCTACGGGAGATAGGCGTGACGATATGTATGTATGTATGTAAATCTTACAAATATCGAAATCTGCAGGATATATTTTTGAGGTTTAAATTAACTAGAAGGTGTGCACATTCTTGCGTTCAAACCCCAATTTATACAGTGTAAAAAAAATTCCAATATAATATGAGAAGAATTTGCAGTGCAGTGGATGCAGTGTACACGATGAATGGAAAAGAAGGAATTAAATACAAATAATAGGAAGATAATTAAATGTATTTTTGGTCTACTAATTTTATTCAAACACGGATTTGAAATTAGAACACTTAGCTTACAAGTCAAATATTTTAACCACTTAGAAGTTGTTTTCTTTTAAATTTCTTTTCATATTCTTGAACTTATTTTCTGCATATACTAATTTATTGAAAAAAAAATAATTTAAATTTAAAATTTTACGGATCTATCCAATTTCGTCTGTCAACTGTTACCTACATAGAAAAGATTTATCGTACAGTTAAGGAATATTTAAATTATTTAGTCTTGCATGTAAAATACTGTAAATTATTGAAGAATATACCAAGAAATAAAGAATAATTAGGTAATATTTCAGTTCTGACTGGCAATGAAAGGTAAGCAATATCAAAAACAATTAAACATTTGTTTTTGTTGTATTTTTCTTTTAGATTTGTAGAGAAATAATTTGTAGCTAGAAGTCTTTTGCTCAACCGGATTATTGATTTATAGATGTAGTAGATTTTTTTCATTGCTCCGTGATTCTGCATCAGTTATCATGTGATAAATATACAATTAGCAACAAAATATAATATTGTCTTTTAATTAATAAATCAATATATACAAAAGTCGCCAACACGTGTTGTGTAATGACTGAGATATCGCAGACATATATGGGCGGCATTATTACTTCTATCATGTGGAATGCTTTCTCGTATGCCTTCCTCTCCTACAATAATTATAATAGTAAGTTATAATATTTTTCTGCCTGTTACTGACATTTCTAAATTCGTCATTGCCGTAATATTTGCCGTTTTTATAGTTCAAAAGTGTCTTTATATTTTATTTATTAAATATTTAAAGTGATATCATATAGCAACAAATTCTTATATACAGATTGATCTAAATAAAATTCTAATTGTTTTGTTAATGTTAACTATATATAAGATTATGAGTACTTGTAATAACGTGGAAACAGATTGAGCACAAAAATTGGATTTCATTCTGCTTAGTTTCTACTTCCAGCTTAATGTATTTAAGGTGTAAGCTTTCAGTTAAACAAGGAATTTTATCCCCCTTGGATAAGTTTGTTGTATATATATTATATTTTATTATTATCATATTTGTCTCCCACACAGCACAAGGCCTCCCGCATTGTGCTGTGTGTGAGACAAATATGGTCCGTGTTGATTGATTAATTCATGCTTTCTAAAATAATAAACACGAATAATGCATGATAAATTACATATTTTTGAAATAAAAATTACAAACATTTGCATTGTTTTGTAATTTTGTAAATATTGTTTTTTTTTAATTACAACAATAATCTTAAAAGTATCACGTACACCATTGTCCTTGGTATGATGTAATAACCTGGTTAACTTTCTTGGGGTTCTCTTGTTTGTTTTTGTTTATACTATTATAATTTAAATATTAACAGCAAGGACATCTCGTGTCAGTCACCAAATCTTTGACATTTGGACATATATATCATGAAATTATACCTACGTATTATCATTATAAACATATTCCCTTTTTATTTAATGTCATCAAAACTGGTTATCCCGAATACTGAAAAAGAGGTTATTACCACTTTTCAACAGGTGACCCGCATGATTGTCAAAAAAGTAGAAATTGACAGAAAAGGGTTGTTCTCTATTTATTTGTCATTATTGTCGGAGTCACAAGCTTCGTAGCTGGCCGTATTACTTAGACCTCAGCTCGGAGAGCAATGGCTTTCTCAATCATTACTGCTACTTAAAAAAGTCGCAGATTTAGCGTCCAAGGATAACTTCACGTTGTCTTTATATCTGGCCACATTATATCCTAGTCAGGTAAGTTAGTCGTTATTCTTGTGATAAAAATTAATAATTTTAACGCAATAATTTATAAAAAACTAATTTAATTATCAAGTAGTTAAAGATTAAGTTCCAAACGATACACTATTTAATAATGCAAGGAAAGCTTATTATAGAAAAAAGGCGTTACATATATATAGTCAGATGCACGAGTATATATATATGTACGTTTTAGAAGAAATATAATTACAGCAGCTATAGTATTTTCTAGAAAACTTTAAGAATGTACAAAATCGTAATTATATACATTTATTATTTGTTTTAAACGGAACGCTAAAACATTTACCTTCTTATCTAAAATTGCATTGAAAGTAATTCGTATAAATAGACTGTATTCTTAAAAGGACATCATTCTCTTAACAACTAAGTGAAAACCAACATTCAAACATGTCTTCCTTCGCCTTCCTTTTCTTTTGCATCCAAGTTTGCTTAGTTCAGGTGAGTACATAGGTATTTTTTATTAAGTATAAAAATAATTGGTAAATGGCTTCTGTTTAATTTAGAAACTAATCATTTTATATAATTTTCAGAACATATTCGGCGCTTGCCTTGGAGCCGCACCGGCCTTTGGTTGTGGTTGTGGAACTGAACTTGGCTACGGACCTGGTTTAGGCTACGGTCTTGGTCTCGGCTACGGAGATGGTATCGGCTACGAATATGGACTCGGTTACGGAGCCGGCCTCGGCTACGGAGCTGGTCTTGGCTACGGATATGGTCTCGGCTATGATGGTTTTGGATATGGCGGTCTAGGTTGCGGTGAAGCTTATGGCGGAGAAGGCATCGGAAATATCGGAGTTGCTGGTGAGATGCCCGTTGTAGGAACAACCGCTGTCGCTGGTCAAGTCCCCATTATAGGTGCCGTGGGATTTGGAGGAACAGTTCCAGCTGGAGGTTGTGTCACCATTGCTGGCCGCTGCGCCGGTGAATGTGGATGCGGTGGTTACCTTTACTAAGATGTCTAAATATCTGATGTTTTGATTAAAATCAGCATATGGGGTGAAAATACTTTTTGTGTTGTATCATTATTTGCATTTTTGCACAAAAATAAAATATTCTTGAGAAATTTTATGCTGTTTTTCTATTAAATTATTTCCTTATGAATATTTTAAAAAAGAAAAAACATTTTCTAATGATTATAGTAATACCAGGTACATATTAAGATAATACCAAATAACTTTCATAATTTAATACTTTATTAGATCACTTATAACCAAAAAATCGAAATATGTGACCTGAAAAAAAGTTTATGAATTTAGCTAATTCTAAACAAGAGAGAAAGGATTTTTTTTAATTAGATAATTCTATAATACCTCATAGAATTTGTAATAGGATCATAAGATTTAAAGGCCATTAAATACATACATATTTATGTACATATGTATTGTAGCGTGCCAACCGTACTGTAATGGCGACACATGGGATCTTTAGGGAGTTTTATCTTCGATGCAATTGAAATTCTACTAAATCAAATTAATTTATTATTCCATTCATTGTACATTTACATCTTATTTATACTTTATTTAATCTTTTCATTTCACATTTTATATTTTATACATATAAAATAATTTCAGTGTTTTGTGCTGGACGGGTGACACGTCTATCAAAAGACGTCAGTGGAACTAATGTTTTTGTTTTTATAAAACAATTTATTTCTTTTTTATTTTAATTTTTTTTATTTAAAACGAAGTAATATGATATAAATGGTATATTCAAATAAAAAGTTATTATATTAGTGATACATTTATCAATGTATCACTACAGTATATAGGCACCCATTTGCGATTCACATATTTTGAAAAGATTTAATAAAGTAATTTTGATATGGCATCAATCTCATTGAATGAAATATAAAAAAGTGTTCTATCATTCAGGAATTTTTGTACTATTGACTTGCTCTGCATCATAGGCTAATTTTGTAGACTAAGTTATATGATAGCCCTAAAGACACACGCAATGACAGCTTATAAAACGTTTTAAATCTTTCAATCATTTTATTACATAAAATAATAATAATTTTGAAAGTCATAGTCATATACATATACAATATATTAACATATATAATAATCTGCTAATAAATATTCCTACCTATTTATGTATTGAAGGGTATTTTTCTTTTATAATATTTTTATAAATCTTTTTTTACAACCCATATAACCTCGTGTCCATATGTCCCACTTATGGACACGAGGTCTCCCTACTTTCGGATGGTAGGGGAATGGACATTATCCCAGCAAGCTTGTAAAAAGCGGGTTGACCAGAAATTCAGACTCAGAAAAAATACTTACAATCAGTTATAAAATCTTTAAATATTTATATGGGCTAAAGGTATTTATGCCGAGTCTGGATGCCTCACCATTTCGTTTTGATCAATAGTGAGGGGTTAATGCTAGAGACTTCAGAAATACTTAGGCACGTACTCAGAAATGGCACAGATATGACATTTACCTGAAGTAATACCGCAGATATGCTGATGAACATCACTTGAATATTCATGGTCTTTATGTCAGCCTTTGAAGAGTGCAATCATCTGTCTATTTCTATCGATACGTTTGTAAATTTATATATGTACATAAATGTCTCAACGCGTGAACTGATAAGATCACAATAATTTTCATAACCAGGTTGTAACTAGTGCTTATCTATGCACTTTTATGTAAATGCAAAGATTTTGTAGATTTTTATAGTCCATAGAGAATCCATGGGCTGGCATGCTCTGGATCTAAGTAACACGAAAAAGAGGAGATATGTGGAGATCTTTGAAGAAGGCCTTCACGCACTCGTTTAATAGAATTATAATAATTAAATGTGACCTGAACTAAATATATGCTGTTTTAATATATATTTATATATGACCTATTCTGAAGGAAGACACATTAGCACTTGTCCAAGGCGAATTGGCTGGACATTCAGACGTGAAAACCTGTAGGGTATACATATAGTTATGTCGATGCAGCATTCGAACCCGCTACCATTTGCTTTAATAGCGTTAGCTTCGGCACTGAGCCAATTGATTCGTAGAGATTCTTCAAACGTCAGTAGACTCCTAATTATAATGATAAATAATCGTAAAAAAAATTAAGTTAAATAATGGTGAAACCATAGGGCACTAGAAATAGCGTTTAGCTCATCGAGGCCAAAACGATTTCTTTGCAATGTTGTTATAATACAATTACTTAATTCGAAGCCTTGCTTGCGAAGGGTTGCTTCAATACTTTTATGAAATTATATATTATGAAATTCATGTGGTGGGCATCAAATTATTGTTTGTATAAAAATATTTTTATAAAGCAAATAGCCGAGCGCTGGTAAAATGTCATTTACAAGTTTCTTCACTTATACTGATTAACTCGAGTTATAATTTTTCGAAATCAAACAAAAGTCGAGACAGACACGTAAGAACCATTGTCATATGATTCAAAATATTATATATATACACATATTATTTTTAACAAAACATTTTTTATATTTTGAAATGTTTTCTTAAAAAATGTCAATATAAATTCGCCTGCAATGTGATACTACGAAGGCTTTCGTTGGACTGGACACCTAATACAGATGGACGAGTCTAGAGTACCCGAACGCCTACTCAACGGCAAACCAGATGGTCGTAGAAGCTGCGGAAGGCCTAAGCTCAGATAGCTAGATGGAATCGAGGACGACTTAAAAGCAATCGGTGTGAGGGGCTGGAGAGAAAAAGCCAAATTAAAATTCGACTGGAAAAATATACTAAACCACGCTAAGGCCCACCCGCAGCTGTAATGCCTTGATGATGAATGTGATACTACCACATAAAATCATATTTTGTATTTCTTATTACACGTACTTATAAAAATGAAGATGAACCTGCCCGGTGAAATGAAAACAATGAAAGTCATAAGTTTTCATTTTTTCAACATAAATTCACAAAGAAATCTTTTGACGTTAATATTAAAACTAATAAGTTATAGCAGTTTGTTTACATATAATTTTCTATAATAAAAAAGATGCCTATTTCTTTTTTAAAATCTGGAAAAAAGCGCATTCAGATGAATATTTAATGTACTATTAATACAAAAATAACTATTATATATATTACCTAGAGGCAGTCCGTATTTATCATATACCAGCATATCTATATATGAAACTATGTTATAGTTTTCACCAAAGTTGAACAGCTTAGCAAACTACTATACTGGTAATAAGAAGGTAAGTAAGTAAGTAAGGATATGTTAGGGACGAACTTAAGCTATGAAATTAAACGTCCAAATTTCATTAACATCCTTGGCTGGTTGTGATTTATTCATTCGTTACGTCATAAATATATATAATGTCATAAATCTGTACATTGTCATAAATAAATCTATATATTTATGTATGTATAATTATTTAATTATAATAATATCTTTACTCCATGCCCCAGAGCCAAAAGTCAAAAAAAAAGATAAAAGTCTTCAATCACCTATACTCTATTACGGCGCCGAAACTTGTACAAGCTCAGAGTCGCTCACAGGGCTATGCTCTATGAGGACTTTTTCTGATAGATATGATTCGGAATGAAAGAAAATCCACCAGATACCTAAATTTACGACATAGCCTTTTGGATTAGCAAACTCAAATGGCAATGGATTGGTCACGTTTGTCGGAGATCGGACAATCGTTGGAGCAGACGAGTGCTGGAGACTGCGTCTCGTAAACGTAGTGTAGAACGCTCCCCGGCTAGATGATGGGACGATCTGCGCAGGGTGGCTGGCAGAAACTGGATGAGTGAAGCCGAAGATCGGGCTAGGTGGCACTTCTTGGGGGAAGCCTATATCCAGCAGTGGGCTAACGCAGGCTGTTTATTATAATGATGATGATGAATAATATATTTCCCATTAACTTAAAAATTACAGATAGAGAATGCCTTCCAACATTAAGTCCATCTATGTATATGTAATGAATAAATTAGCAAATAAAATTAGCAATAATAAATAGTTCAGTTGGTAAAGATTGTGCTAAAAATTTAAAGCTATTGGTTGGATTCTACCGTTAGACTACTAGTGTGAACTATAGTTTCCTAGTGCAAACATAATTTATATAACATAAGACATTTAATCTAATGAGTTACAAGAATATTATAATATTGATACTCTTCTTTAAAAAAATTGTTTAGTACATAAGCTTCCTAAGCTATTCGTCTGTTTACTAGGAAATTTGGTGAGTTCTTGTCAGCACACTCGAGACTATTTTTGAATTAATACAATGATTAAAGAATGTGTGGTGTGGGAGTTTTTAAAAATTTAAATTTAGTTTATGTGATTTCTGCATATGAGAACAAGAAAGGTTCTTTTATTTCAGAAGCATACTAGGTGCGAGGTAGTTTTTAAATAATTTATCAACATCGGCATTAAAAGGTGTTATGGTAAATAATAATAATTATCAGTATTTGAATTATTTATTTTGAAATAAGTTTAGTTTCTTGATGGTTTTAAACATTTAATTCAAGTCATCCAAAAACTTTTATGAAACGTTCGTTCTGAGTTGACGTGGAGTGGCAATAGTTTTGAAATTTTGTTTTTTGGGTTTGTCGATAAAAAATCATAGATTTTCGGAAATTTTAAAGACCGCATCCGCAGCCACCGAAGGCACGGCCACCAAGACCATAACCGTAACCGCCGGCCAGACCAGCACCGTAACCGTATCCAGGACCGTAACCCAATCCTGCGTAACCGGGTCCGGCGATGTCTTCGCTCACCATACCAACAGCTCCATTGCCGCAACCGTAGGCGACAGCACCGGCACCAGCGGTGGGGAGAACACCTTCAAGACCAACAGTACCAAGGAACGGCAGCTCACCGCCGACAGCCAAGATGCCTTCAATTGCGTTCTCTGAGAGGACTGACACACCTACTGGGGGGATGGGGGAAGCACTGGCCACAGGGAAGCCGCCGCCGCTTGATGCAACAACACCACAGCCGCAACCTCCATAACCGAAGCCATCATAACCCAAACCGCCATAACCCAAACCGCCATAACCTAAACCGCCATAACCGAAACCGTCATATCCTAAGCCTGCCCCGCAATAGGCTGAGATAGTCTGGAGACAAAATATATGTTAATATTAGATAAGAACAAATTATGAATTAACAAATTATTTAATCGAAATATATTTACCTGGGCGAGGAACGCCTGAGCGCACAGAAGAAGAACGGCTTTAGCTGACATTGTTTGAGTTTGTACGAAGTCGAGTTCGAATGTCAGTTGAAACAAGTGCACCGTCTTATATACATAGGTCGTATCGAGGAACAACGTAAGGAATTAAGAATTAAGCAACCTTCCATATCGAATTCAAGTCAATACGTGGTGATTTGTATTTTCTCGACATTTTAAAACAATAGAAAATATTATTTAATATAGTGATTTATAAGGTACATTCTTAACAAAAAAATTTTTTAACTTGGTTCGTGCAACATTAAGCATATATTACATAGACATACATTTAATATATTATTAATTAATACATTTAATATTAAACTTGTAATCTATACGCAAAAATTGGGGGCCGACGCCTTCCTCGATCATTGGCTGCAGTTTTGATAGTGCAGTCGAGCCTGTCACTTATCTCCTACCTACCCGGGAGTCAGGCGCCAACTGAAGGATTTTAGAGTGTCGGTCCCTCAGAAGGACGGGAATGGATGACTTTTATAAATGCTGGCTATGAAGATTGTATATTTATTTTTGTATTCAATGTTGTATTCAGTGGTCAAACAAAATTAGTTGGTTAAACAAACCGCAATGTAACAATAATAACACTGAATTAGAAAATTAAATCCCATTTCGAAAATATTACATTTGAATATATTTGAATGTAGGTAGTTCGACGACAGTTCGAAAAGAGTTATTCTCTTCCGACGTTATGTACAGAATTATGGATAAGAGAACAATGAAATAAAACTGAGATAAAAATGAGAATGAAATAGAAATATGAATGAAAGGACAAAAAAGAAAAATGAAGAGGATAAAAATGAAAGAAATTTGACAAATATAATAAAATTTATAAATAATTTAGACATTCGTGATTTTGAAATAAAAAAACAATTCAAAACATATAGTATGCTAATCAGCATTTAATCTTCATTTATTTGTGTACTTTTTTGTACACTACTTTTGAAGTAAAATAAATGGAAAATATAATTTGAAATTTAACTAAAATAATCCGCAATTCTTATATGTCAATATTTACTATACAAAATAAAATATTTCGTTTAACATTTGAAGGAAATAATCATCACGTATTGGCCTGAATTTGATATGAAAAATTGCTCAATTCTTAATTCCCTGTGTCATTTCGTCAATGTGACCTATATAAGACGTTGTACTTGCAGCAAATGACATTCGAACTCGACTTCGTACAAACTCCAACAATGTCAGCTAAAGCCGTTCTTCTTCTCTGCGCTCAGGCATTCCTGGCCCAGGTAAATATATTTCGATTAAATAATTTGTTAATTCATAACTTGTTTTTATCTAATATTAACATATATTTTGTCTCCAGACTATCTCAGCCTACTGCGGGGCAGGCTTAGGATATGACGGTTTCGGTTATGGCGGTTTAGGTTATGGCGGTTTGGGTTATGGCGGTTTGGGTTATGATGGCTTCGGTTATGGAGGTTGCGGCTGTGGTGTTGTTGCATCAAGCGGCGGCGGCTTCCCTGTGGCCAGTGCTTCCCCCATCCCACCAGTAGGTGTGTCAGTCCTCTCAGAGAACGCAATTGAAGGCATCTTGGCTGTCGGCGGTGAGCTGCCGTTCCTTGGTACTGTTGGTCTTGAAGGTGTTCTCCCCACCGCTGGTGCCGGTGCTGTCGCCTACGGTTGCGGCAATGGTGCTGTGGGCATGGTAAGCGAAGACATCGCCGGACCCGGTTACGGAGGATGGGGTTACGGTCCCGGTTACGGTTATGGCACTGGTCTGGCCGGCGGTTACGGTTATGGTCTCGGTGGTCGTGCCTTCGGCGGTTGCGGATGTGGAATTTACTAAAAAAATTACTAAAAAAAATATCAGCAAATGTAAAGGTTACCAATTACTTTCCCAAATACTAAAATTCAAACTTTTAGAACATTGTCAAAATTGATCCTATTTCATAATAAATTATTTAAATACATATCATCATTATTATTTTACCCTTATATACTTGTATCTTAAAAACCCAACCACTGGAAGAAATTATTATCTACATACATTTCGACTTGTAAAATCTATGACTTATGTATTAATAAATTAAAAATCTTTTAGTTAAAAAATAAATACATACAATATTCTACTTTTCAATCTAAATTGACATTCCTCTATACTGAGGGGTTTTACTGTAATTCCCACGCCTGCCTGACAAATTGGGAATCGCGGATTAATTTTTCTTACTCAGGTAGACGCGACTGCCGATCTACTGGTATTTGTTCCCGTAGTCATCTCGTACAATCTAGGCAAAGAATTTTTTTTTTCTCAGCCTATATACATTATGTCCCACTTCTGGTCTCGTGTCATCCCATATCTGAAGATATTATTAACACAGCATACTTGTCCAAGGCAAATTCTCTCTCTCCTTTTTTAATAAATGATACAAAAGTAGACGAACCTATTACTACGATATATTTACGGAAAAAAGGTCCCTTAATTTCTGTATAAGGAATTAAATTCATATATACATACATACATATTGTCACGCCTGTCTCCCGTAGGGGTAGGCAGAGACCTCAGATCTCCATCTATTACAATCTCGGCACACTTTCGTTACTTCCTCCACAGTAATTCATATCCTCATGTAAGCTTTCCGGTTAAGGGTACTCTTGATATGGCTTTTCTTAAAAACTTCAGGAATTTGTTAAAGGTTTCCATGATTTGCAATATTAATATAATAAAATATGTTCATTATTATATTTTTCGTCTTAACAAAGCTATTTAACTCACAAAGGTTGGATGAGTTATTTGTATTTATTCTTTACTAATCATACCTGGTATTTGAGGACAATAATCGAGTTACATAATAATGTATAAAATAATGAACATAGGATGATTTCTGATACCTAGGAGCAGTAATAAACCAAGAGATAATTCGTAGCGAATCATCCTATTATTTTTTTTTTTTTTATTGTATGGGATAGGAGGGCAAACGAGCAAGCGTGTCGCCTGATGGAAAGCAATCAACGCCGTCCATGGACAACCGCGACACCACAGGAGTCCCGGAAGCGTTGCCCGCCTTTTAGGTATCTATAGGCTTGTTTTTTTATTTTATAAATTTTGTTTGTTTTAATTTATAAATTAATTTTTTACAGCCCATATGTGTATGTTCCACTGCTTAGCATGGGTATTCCCATTTCTAGAGTAATGGACACCATGCTAGGCTGAGGCGTTAGGATTGGCGGGATACCCAGGCTCGGAATAAATACCTGAAATTTAATGTTTTATAAAAAAAAAACGCCTCACATACTTATTAACACCGCTCTCGCAGGCAGAACATATTTACATAGTTTTAAATACCTCGTAATAAATCTTAGTATGAATTTTGACTCTGAAATACACTGAATTAATTTTACATTAATGGATCACAAACAAGGATATATTAATAACTATAATTAGTATGTTTTACCTAATCAATCCGGCTGTATTGATATATTTATTTATTTGGCTCAAAAAACAAATTATAGTCGTGGAAAGAGACATAATATGGACATAATTACACCTGGAATATTATAATATAATAATAAAAGTTACTTATTCCAATGAAGTTACAAAGAAATATAATAAATTTAAACAGTTAAAAAGGATAATAATAATTTCGCGTGTGATCTACCAGCTGCAAAAAATATCCCGGAGCGATTGTTTCAGTTGGTATATTTTAATATCGAAAATATCAAACGTGTTTGTATTGTGGTCAATAAATATAAAATTGTATATTCATACATATATTCTTTTAAAACTATACTAACGTTTTGATTGCAATGTGCATTGCATATTACTTGAGTCATACTTGACTTAACTAAATATTTAGGTAACGTTATTTGATAAGAAATAACTCATGCTACCGACGTACCGAATTCGAGTGGTAAGTAAAGTACTATCGATATAGTATAGTGGTAAGTATAGTATTATCGAATTCGAGTTGTAAATAAAGTACTGTCCATATAGTATAGTGGTAAGTATAGTATTATCGAATTCGAGTTGTAAATAAAGTACTGTCCATATAGTCTAGTGGTAAGTATAGTATTATCGAATTCGAGTTGTAAATAAAGTACTGTCCATATAGTATAGTGGTAAGTATAGTATTATCGAATTCGAGTTGTAAATAAAGTTCTGTCCATATATTATAGTATAGTGGTAAGTATAGTATTATCGAATTCGAGTTGTAAATAAAGTACTGTCGATATAGTATAGTGGTAAGTATAGTATTATCGAATTCGAGTTGTAAATAAAGTACTGTCGATAAAGTATAGTGGTAAGTAAAGTATTATTGAATTCGAGTAGTAAGTAAAGTACTGTAGTGATACATTGGTAAATGTATATTATATATGGCCAGTTATAATTTACAAACCAAATTGTAGTTTTAATAATAGGTACATTGGACATCATTGCTTTAAATATTTGCATCGTATTTTCAGACTATAAGACGCACTGGAGAATAAGATGCACTTCAAAATGATGATTTAGAGAAAAATATATTTTAATGCGTCCTACCTACCTTCAGGGGCGTGCCAATTTTCGGACTATGAGACGTATCACAAAGTTAGAGACGATTTATGAATAATAAGAATATTTTAATGTTTCTTCGAACCATAAGACACATCTAAAGTTTGAGTCCATTTTTCTATGTAACTGCGTATGCTTCTATGTATGTGGTGGCGGTGATCATTTACCCCAATATCAGGAAACCCACATACTCATTTGCCTGCTTTGCTATAGAAACAACCAGCCGCTATGCTTATTTAAGCTATAAGCCCCCCCCAGACAATAGACTCTTTAGTCTTTAAATTTAAATAAAAGACTATTTAGTATTTTATTTAACTAGGGGTCACTCCCCCTACCCATGCGTTTGCTAAGATGTGGTCTACATCCAGAAGTCGTCTACTTTAAAACGTGAACAGCCAATTGCTCTGACAGTTTGCTAACTCAATAAGTTATAACGGTGAATTTGGTTCTAAATCACATTTCTTCATGCCGAATCACATCCAACAGAGTATTTGATTATGTAATTCATAAAACATTGGGCTATTTGGTATTAAGTAAAAATACAATAGTATATATATGACATTAAACTGTTTGTATTATTATTTTTTTTGATCAAACTGAGTACATGTTTAAATGGGCAATTGAAATAATTAGATATTCAGACATTTTTAGATCGAAGTCTCGTCAGTGGTTTTCTTAGTAAAGGCCGCATCCACATCCGCCGAAAGCACGTTCACCCCAACCGCCGTAAGCACCCCAACCGGCGCCGTAACCGTATCCGCCAGCCAGACCGGGGCCGTAACCCCAACCAGCGTAACCAGGTCCGGCGATGTCTTCGCTCACCATACCAACAGCTCCATTGCCGCAACCGTAGGCGACGGCACCGGCACCAGCGGTGGGGAGAACACCTTCAAGACCAACAGTACCAAGGAACGGCAGCTCACCGCCGACAGCCAAGATGCCTTCAATTGCGTTCTCTGAGAGGACTGATACACCTACTGGTGGGATGGGGGAAGCACTGGCCACAGGAAAACTACCGCCGCTTGATGCAACAACACCACAGCCGCAACCACCATAGCCAATACCGTCATAACCCAAACCGCCATAGCCGAGGCCGTCATAACCCAAACCGCCATAACCGTAACCCAGACCAGCACCGCAGTAAGCTGAGATGATCTGTAGAATAAGCTCATATTAGATCCGTGCATTTATATAATATATATAAATAGTAATATACAATGTAATTCATTTGAAATCGTATTACCTGAACCAGGAACGCCTGGGCGCAGACGAAAAGAAGGGCCTTTGCTGACATAGTGGTGAGTTAGTTCGAAGTAAAGTTCGAATGTAATTGATTCATGGATTTAATTGCTTTATATAGGACGAATCAAGTTAATCACACAAAAGATTGGGAAATAATTAAATGAATATGTAAAATGAGGTCAATACGTGACAATTTTTTGTATTAGCGATACATTTAAACAGTCTTGAAAATGTTACTTCATTTAACTTGATATAAAATAATTAAAAAACCTGATGTGAACACTCCATTTTTTTACACAGTGTTTTGAGAAATGCCTTCGACCGTATATCATTAATTTAATCGAAAAACAAGTTTCTGTAATGAAATATTCTTAAGGATGTATTTTTTTAATTATTTATTTTAATAATTAATTGAAGCTCTACTGTGTTTTTGCGGCATTAAATGGAGTCACCCCATTATTTGTCGTGGGTGTCATACGAGGTGACTATAAGAGCAAATACCAGTGCAGCATAAACATGAAACTAAATCTTTGATCCTCAACCCTCCTGTCAAACATAATCGTTACTGCAATAATCCTAACTTTGGGGGAGACTATTACGACTATATTGGTAACGACTATGATTTTTTTTGTTAAGCAATTGTCGTATCTGCCCTACGCCCCATCAGCGGGACTTAGGATTCAGAGAGAAAGAGAAGGGATTGCAATTACAATCAATCTAACATCATAGGTTCAATGCCGCCTACTATTGCATTTTTGACGAGAAACATTTTCCTAAACCAAACACTACGTGAGAGTAATATCAATAGGATTGCTTGTCTTCTTAAAACAAACCGTATATGAATATAAGATTCTTATCAAACTCAGACAAGAACAATAATTTTCCCTTTTATCAATGAGCTAAACATGGTTTTTTCAATGCAATGATTGAATGATTAAATGATGATGATGAAAAAAAATGCAATTATTTCTACAGATTAGTCAACTGTTTTTGTAATCATTGTGAAGCGTTTATTGTAAGTATTGATGTATTTATAAATACATTAAGACATTGAGATGTTGTTCCTCTTTTATTATCTATGTATTTCCTTAGTCTACTCATATCTAGTGTAGTAGTGAACTAACGTTTTATATTTGGGTATGAAAATAATTGTTTTTTTAATTTTCCCTTGTAGTAGATATCTGCCAACTCCTACGGGAGACAGGCGTGACAATATGTAAGTATGTTTGTAGTTAAACAAACACATCCAAACTGAAGAATATTTTTTTTATAATATTAACATTATATTTTTCTTAAACCTGCTTCGATCAACTAGATTAAAAGCCGGTCGGCCCGGTTAGCTACCTGAGCCTCAGAGTATCATGATTCAATTTAGAATTTATGTTATTTGAAATATTGACTATATTTTTCCTATTGTTGTGTAATACTTTTCGCGTTTGATACTTAACTGAACTAATAATTTATTTCAAACTTTTTTAAAACCCATATATATATATATATTGTAGTGATACATTGATAAATGTATCACTAATGTAATAACTTTTTATTTCAATATATTAAAACCTTAAATATTATATTACTTCTTTTTAATTCGTATTTTTTAAATAAAAAAGAAATAAATTGTTTTATATAAAAATAAAAAGATTAGTTCGACTGGCGTCTTTGGATAGATATGTCACTTTTCCGGCATAAGAAATTTAGATTATATTTATTGAGATATAAAATGTAAATTGCTAAATTGTGAATAAAGTATGAATAAGAAATATATGTACAGTGAATAGAAAAATAAATTAATATCATTTGGAAGAATTTTATTTTTATCGAAGAGCTTATTATTTATAAAGAGAACCCCCTAAAGATCCCGTGTCGCCGTAAGCAGAACGGTAGAAGCATGCTATTAGTATACATGTCTCGCTATTGCACTCGGGACGTAAAAGATTAAATTCAGAGTCGCTTCCAGAGAAGTCGTAGACATTTTAACCAGTGATGGCAACCAGAAAGATAAAAAAGCAGATGGAAAAAATATTGTACATGTTCAAATAACATATAAAAAAGCTTTAGTTATTAATAAAATTGATAATATCGAGAACTTATATTGCGCCCGATACGTAATTTTTCGAATTTAATCGCGTGCACTGCGAGATTTGTACGATTAAAAAATTGTACGAAAATTAAATGGCTCTAAATTCAATCAGTAAATTATTAAATTTATTCATATGCATAGAAATAGACAAAATATTTAATATCGTCACTGTGGTCGAATATTATCGTACATTTGCGTACGACAATGAATTACAATCGTACATCGTACGTTGGTATGAAATTATCATACATGTATTGTATCGAACGGCTGTCTTCATTGCGTAGACATTTTAACATACATACATATACATAATATATCAAAACCAACCTTTGCGCAAGTAGCGCCATCTAACAGAAAATAGTCCATACTTCCCAGTCATATTCACACGCACTTATTCCGACTGATATTTATATAGGATATAGGATTTTGTGGCACATATCAACGTCGACAATATCCCGCAGATAGCGCTGTTAAGGACAACACCCACTAATAGACACGGGCCTCAGTATTTCTGGAGAAATGGTCATTAAACACAATTGTAAAATATCTTCTCAGTGAGACATAAAGTATAAATCTTTATCGGTTGTCATCTTTTTACCAATGTCCAAAATTTATATTATATTACTCCACTTGGCTAAATACGTCATTATACTTATATTTGAGAATAATATTTGAGGCCGTTTTTCAGGTTTATAAGGTTTATAAAGGCCGTTTATAAGGTTAGACAGGGAGAAAGGCAAATTTTTCGTTTATTTAAATCTTTTATTATAAACCTACTTTAGAAATAAAAACTATTGAAGTGTAAACTTAATGTCCTTAGGCAAAAGTATTATTTGATAGTCAATGACGAAGAGCACTTTATTACAACGTATTAATTAAAAAATAAAAACGAGAAAAAGATAGGATTTTTTAAAAATATATTTATTTATTTCAGTTAATTAGAACTGCATATTGATCTATATCTACTATATTCTGACAATAAAACACCCTTCTGTCTACTCCAAAAGCTCAAAGTTGTTAAGAAGTGAAGAAGAAGTGCTCCGATTTTTTTAGTGAATATAAGGAAATGTCTCGGAGGACTTCGTTGAAAATTAGATGCGTAGCTATTATAAAATAAAAATGGGAACAATTTTTAAAATTATGTACATGTTGTGTTTTGAATAATGAAACGTAACCGTTTTTCTTTTTTTCACAGGCCATGTAGTATATCTCACAGCTGAACAGAGTCCTTACTATTTCTGAAGGAACGAACATTAATCAACCACGCTTGTCCAATACAGATTGGTGAGGTAACCAGATTCGGAATAAATATATGTAGGCCATACATATATTTTATCCGATGCGAGGACCGAACCTGCGACCATTGACCGTGGGCGGGAGGCCTCATCACTTAACTAATTGGTTTTCAACTTTATTGTTTGTATTCCAGATATAAAAAAAAGTGTTGATACGTTTTCATGCTCCCAGAATATCTCATTAAGTAGTTGTTTCATAGAAAATTGGAAGAACGAGGCTGACGATGACTCAAAGTGACATCGAGGATGAGTACGCATTCCTCTGAGGCGAGCTTAAGCTCGTAAGTAAGCAATTGTTTAAAAATCAGACGCTCGATTAGGTGATGTGCTTGACTTTACCCAGTAGTCCTCCCACGGCAAGGGGAAATTTTAAACAATTTTTTTTTCGTAAAAAAGGCGTTAAAGAAAATTACAATATATGCAATTAAACTGTTTATATTATTTTTGATCAATTTAAATTTTCACGTGGACATTTTGACACAAAGGAGGTAATTAAACATTTTCAGCTTAAAGTTTTTTTTTTAGTAAAGACCGCATCCACATCCACCAAAACCACGTTCACCCCAACCGCCGTAAGCACCCCAACCGGCGCCGTAACCGTATCCGCCAGCCAGACCGGGGCCGTAACCCCAACCAGCGTAACCAGGTCCGGCGATGTCTTCGCTCACCATACCAACAGCTCCATTGCCGCAACCGTAGGCGACGGCACCGGCACCAGCGGTGGGGAGAACACCTTCAAGACCAACAGTTCCAAGGAACGGCAGCTCACCGCCGACAGCCAAGATGCCTTCAATTGCGTTCTCTGAGAGGACTGACACACCTACTGGTGGGATGGGGGAAGCACTGGCCACAGGGAAACCACCGCCGCTTGATGGAACAACACCACAGCCGCAACCACCATAGCCAATACCGTCATAACCCAAACCACCATAACCCAAACCGCCATAACCGAGGCCGTCATAACCCAAACCGCCATAACCGTAACCCAGACCAGCACCGCAGGAGGCTGAGATGATCTGTAGAATAAATTCATATTAGACCCGTGCTAATAGTTACATATTATAGAATATAATTCATTTGAAATTGTATTATTACCTGAACCAGGAACGCCTGGGCGCAGACAAAAAGAACGGCCTTTGCTGACATAGTGGTGAAGTTGTACGAATACAAGTTTGAATGTAATAATTCAGTAGTTTGGTTACCTTATATAGGTCGCATTCTAGTAAAAAACAAAGAAATAAAGGTTGGGCAAGATGTTACGTAGAGTAAGGTCAGTACGTGATCATTTAACATACCTTCAATTTTTGATAGCATATATTAATTTTATACATTAAAAAATCATGAAATATTTTATGTAGTTTTACCTCATTATATCGTGTAATATTTTTTGAAATAAAGTTTTCTTTACATATGTGAAATAAACGCTTTTGTGAAATAATGACTTCCATATTTTAGCAACCCAAGAAAAAAGAAAAGAAATGCTTTTTTTTTATTTAACATACATGTATAATACTACAATATGTCTATATATTTATAAAATATTGGTTACGACGATGTAATATGGACGACTGATTGGCTCAGTGGCGGGGCCCTCCGCCCGCGGAGTCAATGGTCGCGGGTTCGATTCCCGCATCGGAATAAATATTTATATGGATTTATAAATGTTTATTTCGATAACCGATCCGATAACATGTGTAACCCCCCCAATCCGCATTTCCTTTCCTGCCCTTCCTTTCTTCTCTATCCTTTCCCTTCCTCTCCACCAATCCACGGTCTGCCGTGCCAATGGATGCGTGGCTAGGGGCGAGCCTAGTCGCAAACGCGCCGATCGTCCCGGGATCGGGCTCCCCCGGGTACTATGGTGCCTAACCTCAGCATGCAGGGCTCTGCTGGGGCTGACCTCCATCCTCCCTTGCGGCTCTTGGGATTCACTAAGACGAATTTAATATACCTAATTTGTTGAAAATGACGGCGACGTGGTTCGCCACCCGTCGCGTCCTGATTCTCACGAGGGCGAAAAGCGACCAATGACGAGATTTCGCTGCGATGAATGGCAGCGGATGGAGCTCTATGGTCTCTGCCAACCCCTGCGTATAGGCGTGAATATATAAAAAATAAAAAAAATTATAAAATAACATAACCAATATATTATCTGTGATAAAATTTATGTATTTTCAGCTATTATGTGTCATATATAAACAAATATTTTTTTAAAGATAGAAAAAGAACAATATTTTCATTTCTCTATAAATTTTATAACTTCAATATTATCTAAAAAAAGTTCCATTTCGTTTAGTGAAATAAATTCATTTATTGATTATTTTCCACAGAATAATAACACTATAATTTTTGTTCACTGCCCAAAATTGTGCACAGACTCACTGGCCCTTTTAGAATCTGCACAACACTTATTCTTTTTATTTGATTAATGTGCATATGTAATTATAGTTTTTATTTTAATGTGAAATATATTTGTGTTTATGCAGTTTCATATAAATGCATCTATCTATTTAATGGTACATAGTGCATTCATTAATTTTGTAAAATATGTGGACAGTTAGAACTTTTACTTAGCTAAGATCCGCGACAGGCAAACAACAATAGAAAATTAATATTGTGTGTTTTCCTGCTGGATGAATGATGAGGATTTAGTTTAAGTTCCCCGTTATTAAGTTCATCCAGCATTATTAATTTTCTATTGTTGTTTGCTTGTCGCGGATCTTAACTAAGTAAAAGTTCTAACTGTACACATAGTAATCGATTTCCGCAAAGTAACGTCTGACTCCATTAATCATCGTTGTAAAATATGTTTTGTTGACTTAATATGTCTCTATTTCAACTAAACGTAACATATTACACGACATCCTAATACTTTTATTGCACTCTTAAATAATATGTTCAATACAGTAAAAACACGAGTGCAACATCTTGACGCTTCAATTGTGTTTCTTACTTAAATATTGCGCATGCCTTTGAATAAAGAGCTGTGATGATGAAGTGTATATAATCACAATGGAATGACACCTAGTCTACAAACAGGCGAGTTTGTGACTAAACTCCGAAATTAAAGCAAAAAAATATACAATAATAAACATATTTTTTGTTCCGAATATTGAAGCCGTATTTGCTTTAATAGTTTGGCGTTGTTCTATTTACAATTTAACTACGGACGTAAACAATATTTTCCTGATACGAGGATCGTTGGCGTAGTTATTTAAATAGGTATGAGTATAGGTTATCATCTTTATTATATAATAAAAAAAAAATAATTCTCGCACTCACAATATTCAAGTTGTTATTTTTTAAAAACAGCAGCGTGGTTATAAACAAATTTAAAAATCATTTTGTTTCTAATGTGTCTAAAATAGTTTTCTCTCATCGTCAATCCGCTGCAGTTTATTGGACATTTTTCACTTTCTCTGTCTAGCCATGTATCACAATAGGTTGACCAAGACACGGTTTCAACTCCAGCCGTTGTCAATTCTCCAAAAAACGTGACTTTTGTTCTCCAACAGATTTCTTAATTCCAAATAATATCCACTAGACAAATTCCAAGTATAATCCTCTGTATAGCTAGCTCTCTAAGCAACTTTGAGCTTTTGGAACTATATATATACTCAGGTCATCCTGATCGAATACTTTCGTCTCTGAAGTATGGGCAACTAAATTACTTAACAATTGAAATTTATTTTCCTACTGCTTTATTTATTTTGACAATTTTTCTTCAAAGTCCACAAATGAAGACTTAGAAAGTGGCGCAAATCTTAAAGAAACACTTGTAGCTTTTTGGTATTTTTTGACTGAGTATAAGGAAGTTCTTGTATAGCTAACTTATAATGACTATCTTAGCTTTGCATCACTCTATTACGTTATGAAGCTAATGCATTGTACATAGTTCAAAATAAAAAAAGGAAACTGAAAATACGAAAACGAGTGGCGATCCAGTATGGTTAATTTTTCTCAAAACTTCTCTTCACACATCACCACTCTATAGACGCATCTAACTGTGTGAGACGCCACTACGTATATATGTTTGCACTATTTAATTTATCATTGTGTGCCATAGCTACGTGCAAAATATCTGTAACTTACGACAAATTTTTTAAGCGAGGTATTCTCGTAAATTATTTCAAATATAATTTTCTGGGACATTGAACATCCTCATAAGTACCATATAATGCCGATCAGGAGGTCTCATTAATCTCATACACATTGCCTGAAAGTTTTTAGCAAATGGTAATACAGTGAAAGTGTTAATACATGTACGTATGTATGTACAAATGTAAATCCCGGGTACCTGACACTCATATTGCCGAATTTATTAGGATTATATAATTTTCACATCGAAAAGTCTCATCAGTAGTATTTTTTTTAATAACTGCATGGGTAACAATCATTAAAAAAATCAATCAATCATTAAAAACCATTAAAAAAGTATTTGGAATTCTTAGAAAATTGGAGGTGTAGGTTTATAAAACAAAAAAAGAGCAGCGTGTGTTAAAATTGATTTTATTACATTTTGAATAATAACTGCATTACAGGTTTATCTGGTGATATTACAAAGGAAGTGATTTTTAGATGCAATTGTTAAAATTTTGTTTAAAGAAAATATTTTTAGTATAGGCCACATCCGCAACCGCCGAAAGCACGTTCACCACAACCGCCGTAAGCACCCCAACCGGCGCCGTAGCCGTATCCACCAGCAAGACCAGGGCCGTAACCCAAACCGGCGTAACCAGGGCCGTAGCCCAAACCGGCGTAACCAGGTCCGGCGATATCTTCGCTCACCATTCCCACAGCACCATTGCCGCAACCGTAGGCGACAGCACCGGCACCAGCTGTGGGTAGAATACCTTCAAGACCAACAGTACCAAGGAACGGCAGTTCACCGCCGACAGCCAAGATGCCTTCAATTGCGTTCTCTGAGAGGACTGATACACCTACTGGTGGGATGGGGGAAGCACTGGCCACAGGGAAACCACCGCCGCTTGATGCAACAACACCACAGCCGCAACCACCATAGCCAATACCATCATAACCCAAACCACCATAACCCAAACCGCCATAACCGAGGCCGTCATAACCCAAACCGCCATAACCGTAACCCAGACCAGCACCGCAGTAAGCTGAGATGATCTGAACCAGGAACGCCTGGGCGCAGACGAAAAGAACGGCCTTTGGTGACATAGTGGTGAGTTAGTTCGAAGTTAAGATCGAATGTAATAATTCAGTAATTCTAATACCTTATATAGGTCGCATCTTGTGAAAGACATAGTGATTAAGAAATACTTGGTTAATGTATGATGATAGGGTCAATACGTTTTGAAACCGTTCAAATCATTTACTCACTATTTACATGTTTTTTCTAATTGCATTTTATGTTTTATTATTCTTGTTACATGTTTACCATATTTTTAATTATTATTTTACTAGTATGAAAAACTGACATAGATCTTATATAAGCTAAAATGCGAGAATCGAGTTCTTTTTTTTCTGTGCCATAAAATAAGTTTTGAATCTTTTTGAAAAAACTATGTTTATGATGCCTCTGGTGTGTCGGATATGTATGGGCGACGTTAATTGCATCATCAAGTGATACGCTTGGTCGTTTGTCTCCCTAATCCATAAAAATAGTTACGTACCGATAATTAAGTAGAAATCTACAAGACAATATTTGTTTCTGTATGACGTAATATTTACGTTTCAGAATTTCATTCAGTTATGTTCAGTTATGAGCTCTGCTTTTAAATCAAAAGACTCACGGCTGTTGCTATGTTGCTTATAGTTGGATGGACGGCGCGTTCGAAAACCATTTTGATTTCCTAGTGAATAAATGACTGAAAAAAGTTGCTGGAAAAGTCAATTTTTGTCGTTAAAGACATATCAAGTGTCGCTTTTAATGTGAGAATTGTCACCACTATGTCAGGCGCTGCCGAAGATCGGTGCAATCCTAAGTATACCATCATTTGTATAAAAGTGCTTTAAAGATTAAGATATGTAGAGATGTTATAACACATCAATATGCACTTAATAATTTAATTACTCTAAACTAGAGGTGTGTTTTGGCTTTCGATACGAGAACACGCCACTGTAACGATATTACGCGGATCGTAATTTGCGGAAGTATATTTTATTGTTAAGAGGTAAGTATATATTCTTATTTGTAATAATTCCACAACCGCACAACTCGCCGCAAAGAAAAGTTTCATCCCCACAATCTAGATGAGCGGCGGATCTACTACGGTGCGCTTTTCTCGAAACTTTTTTCCACGCACCACCACTCTGTGGAACCAGCTATCTTCAGTTATCATATGTTTAGCTTATATTAGAAGATATGTCAGCTTTTCATATTGGTTAAATAATAATTTTAATAAATATGGCAAACTTGTTTTATACAACAATATTCAAACAATATGCAACATGAAATGCAAATAGAAAAAAACACGTAAATAAATAGTGAGTAAATGATTTGAACGGTTTCAAAACGTATTGACCGTATCATCATGCATTAACCTATGTATTTCTCAATCACTATGTCTTTCACAAGATGCGACCTATATAAGGTATTAGAATTACTGAATTATTACATTCGATCTTAACTTCGAACTAACTCACCACTATGTCACCAAAGGCCGTTCTTTTCGTCTGCGCCCAGGCGTTCCTGGTTCAGGTAATACAATTTCAAATTAATTACAATAGTATAATACTATTAGGACGGATCTAATATGAATTTATTCTACAGATCATCTCAGCTAACTGTGGTGCTGGTCTGGGTTACGGTTATGGCGGTTTGGGTTATGACGGCCTCGGTTATGGCGGTTTGGGTTATGGTGGTTTGGGTTATGACGGTATTGGCTATGGTGGTTGCGGCTGTGGTGTTGTTCCATCAAGCGGCGGTGGTTTCCCTGTGGCCAGTGCTTCCCCCATCCCACCAGTAGGTGTGTCAGTCCTCTCAGAGAACGCAATTGAAGGCATCTTGGCTGTCGGCGGTGAGCTGCCGTTCCTTGGTACTGTGGGTCTTGAAGGTATTCTACCCACAGCTGGTGCCGGTGCTGTCGCCTACGGTTGCGGCAATGGTGCTGTGGGCATGGTGAGCGAAGATATCGCCGGACCTGGTTACGCCGGTTTGGGCTACGGCCCTGGTTACGCCGGTTTGGGTTACGGCCCTGGTCTGGCTGGTGGATACGGCTACGGCGCCGGTTGGGGTGCTTACGGCGGTTGTGGTGAACGTGCTTTTGGTGGTTGCGGATGCGGCATTTACTAAAAATATATGCCCTTAACAAAATATTAACAATTACATCTAAAAATCACTTCCTTTGTAATATCACCAGATAAACCTGTAATGCAGTTATTATTCAAAATGTAATAAAATCAATTCTAACACACGTTGCTCTTTTTTTGTTTCATTAACCTATTTCCAATTTTCTAAGAATTCCATATACTTCATTTGTTTTTTAATGATTGCTACCTATGCGGTTATTAAAAATGCTAGTGATGAGACTTTTCGGTGTAAAAATGTTATTCTAACCGATTCGGCCCAATGAGCGTCAGCTACCCGGGCTAATACAGTGAAAGTGTTGCTGTAGCTGTACAGCGACACTTTCACCGAATTACCATTTGCTAAAAACTTTCAATACAGACTGATGAGAATTCGTAATCGACATTACGTGGTGCTTATGAGGACCGGTCATTTTCCTAGAAAATTATATTTGAAATAATGTATACCTTACTTAAAAACTTAACACATTTACACTTATGCTGTAAGTTACAGATATTTTGCAAGTAGCTATGGCACACAAAGATTAATTAAATAGAACAAACATTTACACGTAGTGGCGTCCCACACGTAGATGGGTCCACAGAGTGGTGATGTGAGAAAAAAAGTTTTGGGAAAAATTAACCGTATTGGACCGCCACTCATTCAAATGGAATTAAACTTTTATTTTCAGTTTATATATATTCAACGAATAATGTGTTTATTGAAAATATTGAAACCTCACTTGATCGGCTAGTATTTCTTCCGCTTTACATACCACCGAAAAAAATGTAATTTTGTAGTATATTTAACGATTGATGAATCTTCAATGTGACCTTAGAATCAAGAGTGTGACCTTAGGTCAAGTTGTAGATGATAGATGCATCAATGATACCGTCCATTATTTAAAAAAATAGAAATGACTCAATTTATATTTATTTCAATAGCATAAAACTTCTCAATCCGTCCTATACTTTACTATTTTGTGTATTGCATTTAATCAAAAACTATTATAATATCATATTTTATGAGGTTTCTAGTTCAATAAATTTTATTCCATTTGATGATTTTACAGGCGGCATTCGAATACATTTAATGAGATTTCCGTTTACTTTTAGTCTGAATTCGTATTATGAAATATATATTTCGTAATTGCACCTATAATATGACCATCCCGATGGTTTAGAAGTGACTCGTTTATCGTTTCATGAGCGAAGTTACCGTTTTTATACAACTAAGAAGGTGCTCTCATAATTCGGTGGTTACTTTTGATTTTCAAAAATTAATTGTTATTTCATTACACATACACACACACACACACATACATATATATATATATATATATATATATATATATATATATATATATATATATATATATATATATATATATATATATATATATATATATATATATATATATATATATATATATATATATATATATATTACTGCAAGTTAAAATAATGAAATGTAAGTACCTTATTGACTCCATAAAAGTTTAATTATTTATATAAGTTTTAGTAATAAGATATGACAAACAACTGACACTTCAGATGGCCAAAATCGTTGAAATAGCACGGATTCATATCGGGTGAATATGATAAACGAGGCATGTCATCCATGCAAATTTTCAACAAAAACTTTCTTTCGTGCGATTCGACGTGAGATATGAACTCGGCCTATTTGCTTGGTACCCAGGACCGGGCTTGAAGTTTTTTTTTTATGGGATAGGAAGGCAAACGAGCAGGTGTCTAATCCCTGTCTTAAATTAACTCCTGAACTGTGTAGGCTTCATGGTATCAAGCATTATCATAAAGCAGCGCTGGTGCTTCATGATAATGCTTGATAAGTTTTTTTCTTTATATATCAAAGCAGGCAAACGAGCATGCGGGTCACCCGGTAGTAAGTGATAACCGCCGCCCATAAGCAACCGCACCGCCGAAGACGTTGCAGATATGTTGCCGGTCTTAACGAACATATACACTCTTTTCTTGGATGTTATAATCATGTGGAAAAATTGCAGGTGGTACATCTTTCCATTTATCCCTAGTTCGTGTGTTCGTGGCATAAAACTGCGACTAAACCACATAGTAGTTGTAAGTTACGATGTTTAAGCTTGTCTTTGGTTATATTCCTTTAAAAAAATTCAAAGCGCTCGACCGTCATCGTGACAATTTCATAGTAAACCTTCCAAAATGCCTAGCCATGAACATTCATGTGCACTTTCAGCAAAAAATTCCTCTCGTGCGATTTGACGTAAGATATATAAAATAAAATTTTTGCGTGGAACAGAAGGAATGGTTCAAATAGATAGATATATTCTTTATTGTACACCAGAAACAAATTTATACAATAATTGATTATAATATTTATATATAAATGGCGGTCTTATCGCTAAGAGTGATTTCTTCCAGACAAACGTAGGATGGACACAATGTTAAAATTGCATAACCGAACAGCCTGTACTGTGAAAGATTGGTCAAAGAATTTGGTATCATGAGCAGGGATTTTTAATACGTATTATGTACGTAGGTATGTTTTTTTTATGGGATAGGAAGGCAAACGAACAAGCGTGCCGCTTGATGGAAAGCAATCAACGTCGCCCATAGACAACCGCGACACCGCAACAGTCGCGGAAGCGTTGCCGGCCTTTTAGGTATGTATAGGCTTGTTTTTTGAAGGTTCTAATGTCATATCGGTTCAGAAAGACCGCCGAGGGTAGCTGGTTACACAAACTGGTGGTGCGTGGAAAGAAGTTACGAGAGAAACGCACCGTAGTAGATCGCCACTCATCCAGACGATGGGGATGAAATTTTCCTTTACGGCGAGTTGTGCGGTTGTGGAATTCGGCGGTGGGTCAAAACTTTGATCTTTGTTATAGGTCAAGGTTCGCGAGAGGACATCTCATCCTTTTTTGTGCAATCACTGTTGATTTTTTGTAACTAGCTATTTTCTATCGAGGTAAACCTCGAATAGCATTAGCATTTGACAAAATTCTCTACTCGTGAGTTGCATTACATCGTGAAAGTGGATATTGACACTGGTATATATTGGAATTTCTTAAACAATATCTGGACAATTATAATAAGAAATATTAAATCTTTCCCGATTAGGTAGTAGTAAACTTGTATGTTCGAACATTCATCTCTGAACATGAAATTCGACCTCACTAATCGAGTGGCACGTTTTATTTCTCATATAATAATTGTCACTGATTGAAGCTTTTTCACACGCTTAATATCCATAATAGAGAAATTATGCATTATACCAAAGTCACCGGGGAATAAAACTTTCGTTTAAATGAACTGGTATGTATGAATAATAATAATAATATATATTTATTTATTGTTCATTGATGAGTTTACAATTTTGTTTTGTTTCATTGCCTGCCGAACTAGAGCGAACCCTGTACTACGGCAGACAGTTCCCTTCTGTGACACATTTGTAAATTATGGAATGGAAGGCTTCATTCTATAATAGCCGTTGATAAGGTGAGTTTGAAGCACAAAACCGGTTCATAGATATGTGGTGTGGTACATTACTTTAACGTACCTACGGCGCGACTATCCGTTGCTACACAGTCTTTTGGTCGGTCTGCCCTGCCAATGGATGCATGGCTAGGAGGGAGCCATGCATCCATTGGCAGGGCAGACCGAGGATTGGCGGAGAGGAAGGAAAAGGATGGAGAAAAAAGGAAAGGGCAGGAAAGGAAATACGGATTGGGGGGGGGGTTACCAAACTCGGAATATATATATATATATATATATATATATATATATATATATATATATATATATATATATATATATATATATATATATATATATATATATATATATATATATATATATATATATATATATATATTCCGATGCGGGAATCGAACCCACGACCATTGACTCCGTGGGCGGAGGGCCACGCCATTGGGCCAATCAGTCGGCCAAATAACTTAATGTGAAAGACAAAGTTTATCTACACGAAATACATAAAGCGACAAATGTATTCATTTTCATAAGAGCTTGATAAATATACTAAAATGTGCATTGTAAAATAGTATCTAATTTAATTAAATTTATGGTTCACAATTTTGGTCATAGTGGCTTCCACATAAAAGGTAGATAGATATATGCTGTCGCGGACTTTTATTTAGAACTATTCAAGACAAACAATCCTACGATACATCATCTTTGGGTAACTCCAATGGTTTAGGCAGCGTACGCCAAGATAGCTCTCAGAGGCTAGATTTTTTTCCTGACTTAATTGACATGTATATATTATATTACGACCAAAATTACATAAAATCATTACAAATTGCTATTTTATTGCATTATATAGCCTATATGTTATTCCGATGTAAAACCTATATTACTGTAAAGTTTCATCCACATCCGTCCAGTAGTTTTTTCGTGAAAGAGTAACAAACATACATCCATACTCACAAAATTTTGCATTTATAATATTAAGTAGGATAGGATATGTATCAAATTCCACAGATATGTACCATAGACCAGCTAAATTACATGAGAGACGAACGATTTTATTTTTCAATAAACGGGAAAATATACCCAAAAACAAAGGGTCTGTACGTATCTTGTCCTTCTTTTTAACAAGAAGAGAAGTTTTTAACAATTCATAGGACGCACTCACTGTTAAAAGAATAAATTAAGCGTGGACTTTTCAGTTTTGTAGGTCTCACGGCCACGGTACACGGACAGATGAAAACAAATATTTAAGGTCTTATAATCGTTTTATTTCGCATGTACACTGTTTCAAAGCTGTTTCACTCATCGTGATTTAAACTTAGTAAAGGTAAGCACCACCGCATCCACAGCCACCATTGCAACTGCCAGCAATAGAGACCACACCACCAGCGGGGACATCTCCACCGAAACGGACGGAACCGAGGATCGGTACTTGTCCGGCGACGAGGGTGGTACCAGCGACTGCCATCTCACCAGCGACTGCAACGTCTCCGATACCAGCGCCGCCGTAGGCGGAGCATGCAGCCGGTCCCGCTAATCCATATCCCAGACCCAGTCCGGGTCCGTAAGCGAAGTCGGCTAAGCCAGCTCCACAACCGATACCATATTCACCAATGTAACCTGGAGCGTAACCGAGACCGAGGCCGAGACCGTTTCCGATACACTGACTGAAGGCATTCTGAAAAAATATAACTATGATTTAATACATTCTTACAATCTCATTTTGAGAGCGCGAGAGAATTACGTCCGGGATATCGAGATAGCACTTCACTGGGCACAGTGCGAAGTTTTAACAAAATAAAATTCCACCCAACAACTTCAATTAATAAACTTACCTGGATCAAGCAAACTTGAACGCAGAGCAGCAGGAATGCGAAGGGAGACATGTTGAAGTGTTTATTGGGTGATACTGAGGTTACAGTGATTTGTCATAACCGAGTTAATGTTTTTATACCATTTCCGACCAAGTTCAGGGCTTAAGGTTTCGTAAGAAAAACAAGTAAGATGTAATACGTGACCAGAATAATTGTCAAAGTATTCTCAATATATGTCAACAGTCCTGGGTGGCACCTTACAAACACACACACACACACACGCATGCTCGGGAGCCAACACACACACACACACACACACACACACGCATGCTCGGGAGCCAACACACACACACACACACACACACACACACACACACACAAAGTTTAATTTTGCACATAAAAAGTTTAATTAACATTTATCTATTATACGTGAGAGGTGGTTAAATGAAAAACAACTTACATCAGTTTTAAATCTAATATATAATACATAGGAGCATGGGACAGATAATTTTGATTTTTTTACATGTTAAAGGAGTCTTGAGTCAAAGGAGAATATGTAGTGTCGTGAAGATATTTTATGGGACTGGATCACAGGTGCGGTAGCAGTTATATGGACCATTCAAGTCAGATCGTGAACAAAGACGGTTGACTGCAACCGTAGTACGGTTCTCTATTGGACATATCAGAGTGTGTCTGTACAATGTGATAGCTATATAGATAGACGGAACCCATAGAATCTACAAGAAATTTATGTAAAAGAAAAACAAATTAATCCATGTAAAAATAGTCGCAATGATTTTAAAAAATGTAACATGACCACGTATTGACCTAACTCGATATCGATTGCTCCATCGTTTCTTTTTCTTACGTTATATACGCTCTGTGACCTATAAAAGGCAAACTTATTACTGAATTTTTACTGTCAAATTTGATTATTCACAACTGCAACACAATATGTCTCCCAAAGCCATCGTTCTATTTTGCGCTCAGGCGCTCTTGATTCAGGTAATAATATATTTGATAAGATACATTTTGTGAGGCACAGCAGTGTGCGTAATCACGTGCAGTAGTTATAAATTTAAATAAACGCTTATTTTCCCGCAGACTATCTCAGCCTACTGCGGCGCGGGCTTGGCTTACGAAGCTCCATTGATCGCTGCCGGTCCATGCGGTGTCGCCGCTCCTTACGCTGGTTGGGGTTACGGTGGTTGCGGCGCTCCAGCTATTGCTGCCTCCAGCGGTGGAGGCTTCCCTGTAGCCAGCGCTTCCCCGATCCCACCTGCGGGTGTATCCGTTCTTTCAGAGAACGAGATCGGAGGCATCCTGGCCGTCGGCGGTGAACTGCCTTTCCTTGGTACCGTTGGCCTCGAGGGCGTGGTCCCCACTGCTGGTGCCGGTGCTGTTGCCTACGGCTGCGGCAATGGTGCTGTGGGTATAGTGAGCGAAGATATCGCTGGACCTGGTTACGGAGGATGGGGTTACGGTCCCGGTTACGGTTATGGCGCTGGTCTAGCCGGCGGTTACGGATATGGTCTTGGTGGCCGTGCCTTCGGCGGTTGCGGATGTGGAATTTACTGAAAAACTCATAAATGTTGTTCTTTGATTCCTGAGAGTTTTCTCTGAAATGTGTTCACTAAGTTTGAAAATATAGAAATATAATAAGAAATAAAATGATAATTTATTTTCCTGTCAATTACATATTGTCATATTTCCTTAAAAATATTCAAGCTTGTACATGAATTATGAATAGAAACTGCTAGTAATCCATAGAAAAAATCAAAAAACATCTATGTATAAATTGAAAACATTGAAACTTGACCTGATCTACTAGCATTACATACCACCGAAGCTGAAAACCTAATTTTCTAGTAGACTTGTGTCTACTGACTCTATGTTAAGCTAACCTATGACTCTATGTGACATAAAACTGCGGGTGACCAAATTGAATATCCATTGGTGAAATTGTCACTTGTTTAAAATATAACTTTGTTTGACTAAAAATTTGTCAACTTACGTTTATTTCAATAGCATGAAAAATCCCGATCTCAACTCGTCTTATACTATACTATTTTTCGTACGGTATTTAATTAAAAACTTTATCACATTTATTAGATTTCCACTATGTGACATAAGACTGCAGGTAACCAAATTGAATAACCATTGGTGAAATTGACACTCGTTTAAAACAACTTTGTTTGACTAAAAATTTGTCAACTTCAATTTCAATAGCATGAAAAATCCCGATCTCAACTTGTCTTATACTTTACTACTTTTCCTAATTAAAATCTTATACCTATCACATTTATTAGATCTCCACTTCACCACATTGCATGTAATTTGACAATTTTAAATGCGGCATTCGAGATCTTTTTGTAGACACCTTACCCCAAAAACGCTCCTTATACGTAAAGTTCTTTATTTTCGTTTACTTTTTGTCTAAGTTAGAATTATGAAATATTTGGTATTTGCTCCTATAACATGACCGTTTCGACGGCTGGATAGTGACTTGTTTATCGTTTTATAAGTGAACATGATGTGTTTGCGGTTAATGGTAGAATTAGTAATTGTGGGGGAGTCCAAGAGGGGATTTTGGGATTTACTCGAGCGTGGCAGATTAATATAAGGCAGGACACCTTACACGTTGATAAGTATCTCCAGCCAGTATGTGCCCTTAATATAGGGGGGAATGCGCAAGTGATCACGTCAAATAAAAAAAAATCGATTATCTGAATTACTTGAGCGCGTCAGATTAACACACTGAAGGTATATCTATATATATATTATTATGTCCCAGCCATTGTGACCAAAACTCTAGTATTTAACCTCCCTTATCTTTATTTGACGCGCTCAAGTAACTCAGATGATCGATTTTTTTGATCTGATGGGATCCGCCCTATATTAAGGGTCCATACTGGCTAGAGGTATTTATCAATGTGTAAGGTATCTTGCCTTATATTAATCTGCCACACTCGAATAAATCCCAAAATCCCCTATTAGGCTCCCCTACTATAACTATTGATTTGAGTATTAAGAAAGTGCTGTCATAATTCGGTGTTCCCATTTATAATTTTAAAAAAATACTTTTGTTTATTAAATAATTAATGACATTCTTGGGTAACAATTAATAGTTCTCCCGTCGTCATGAAATGTAACCAGACCGATATTGTGTTAAAAGCGACACCAATTCTTGTTCATAATTATGGGTATAATTATAAACAAGTATTGGTCTTGTTTATAATTATACCCATATCTGGACTACTGACATTTTAGATGGTCAAAACAGTTAATACTAAAAAAGTGTTGCGTACCTTATACTCCGGCTATCGAATAGATATAGTCTAAAGGTAGTACAGGCATACGCGCCCACGTCAGCACACCCGGATGTGGAAGTAGAGGCTATGTATGAAGACATAGCCAAGGCCTTACATAATACCACAAAGGCCCACTTCAATGTTGTCATGGGGGACTTCAATGCCAAAGTAGGGCTGCAAACAGGAATCGAATCGATTATGGGACCACATGGTTTTGGACAGAGGAACCACAGGGGGCAAATGCTGGTCAACTTCCTGGAGAAAGAGGGGCTCTATCTAATGAATTCCTTTTTCCAGAAGAAGCCCCAAAGGAAGTGGACGTGGCGAAGCCACGATACTGTGACAAAAAATGAGATTGACTTCATCATGTCGGACAAAAGACACGTATTCAGAGATGTCTCAGTGATCAATAGGTTCAATACCGGCAGTGATCACCGAATCGTGAGAGGCACTCTGAATATCGACTTCGAGATTGAAAGATGTCGTCTGGTGAAGTCCACGCTCCGACCGATTCTGCTCGAAACTGTAGCAGGATCTCAACGCTTCCAATTGGAACATAAAAATCGATTCGACATACTGGAACTCACTTTGGACATTGACGAGGACCTCAACAGCATGGTGAAGACCTTGAGGGACGAAGGGAACAGGTTTTGTAGAAGGAAGCGTATGGGCCGAAAGTCCAATCTCTCAGACGAGACACTACAGTTAATGGACATGCGGCGTGAAGTGACCACACATGGGGAACAGGTGGCACTCACCAAGCTTATCAGGAAATGCGTGCGGCGGGACATGCGTCGCTCTAATGCTGAAGCCATTAAAGAAGCAATAGAGCGACACAAGGGCCCTAAAGTATTTGCACAAAAGCTTGGGAGAAGCCACCTCACAAAATTAAAAACCCAGGATGGCAGAATACTCACGTCGAAGTCTGAGGTTCTCGGTGAGATCGAAGACTTCTACGGCAAACTATACGCTTCTCATGCACCACAACCTGAACCCGTTTACAATGATCCCAGAGCCACGCTTTCCCGCCACTACACCGACGAGCTGCCAGATATTGCCCTCGAGAAGGAGTTGGCCCTCGGACAACTTAAAAATGGAAAAACCCCGGGCGAAGACGGGATTACTGTGGAGCTCTTAAAAGCAGGAGGTCGACCCGTGCTTAAAGAGCTCTGCAGAATATTCAATTCTGTCGTGCAGAATGGGAGAATTCCTCGGGCATGGAACAGGAGCATAGTCGTCTTATTCCACAAAAAAGGGGATAGGACGCGAACTTGATGAACGAAGACTTGACGAGTTTCAACCTCCAGAGCAGGCTGGGTTTCGAGGAGGATTCGGCACCATAGACCACATTCACACAGTGCGGCAAATTATACAGAAAACAAACGAGTATAATCAGCCCCTGTGCTTAGCATTTGTGGATTATGAGAAGGCCTTTGACTCCATTGAGACCTGGGCTGTCATGGAAGCCTTGCAGTGGTGCCAGGTAGATCATCGATACATCGAGGTATTGAGATGTCTTTATAATGCCGCCACGATGTCCGTTCGAGTACAGGGCAGTCAAACAAAACAAATCCAGTTGTATCGCGGTGTGAGACAGGGGGATGTCATATCCCCGAAACTGTTCACTAATGCACTGGATGACGTTTTCAAGACGCTAGACTGGAAAGGACGAGGCATAAACGTAAACGGTAAGTACATCTCACACCTGCGTTTTGCCGATGATATCGTGATCTTGGCAGAATCGCTAGAGGAACTGCAAGGGATGCTGAACAGCCTAAATGAATCCTCTCGACGAGTCGGTTTGACCATGAACTTTGATAAAACTAAAGTCATAGTCAATGATCATCTGGATCCACAACCGACCGTCGTCAGTGGTAAAACTCTCGAAGTTGTCCAAGAGTATATCTACCTCGGGCAAGTCTTACAATTGGGTGGAGACAACTTCGAGAAAGAAACCGATAGAAGGATTGAGTTAGGCTGGGCAGCATTTAGGAAACTCCGTCCGGTCTTCTCGTCGCCCATACCTCAGAGCCTGAAGACGAAAGTCTTCGACCAGTGTGTCCTACCTGTACTCTCCTACGGCGCCGAAACGTGGACGCTGACAGTCCATCTGCTTCATAAGCTCAGAGTCGCTCAGAGAGCTATGGAGAGAGCTATGCTCGGAGTTTCTCTGGTAGATATGTTTCGGAATGAACAAATCCGTCAGAGAACTAAAGTCACCGACATAGCCTTTCGAATTAGCAAACTTAAGTGGCAATGGGCTGGTCACGTCTGTCGGAGATCCGACGATCGTTGGAGCAGACGAGTGCTGGAGTGGAGACCGCGTCTCGGTAAACGTAGTATGGGACGCCCCCCGGCTAGATGGTGCGACGATCTGCGCAGGGCGGCTGGCAGAAACTGGATGCGTGTAGCCGAAAATAGGGCTAGGTGGCGCTCCATGGGAGAGGCCTATGTCCAGCAGTGGACTGCCGCAGGCTGCTGATGATGGGCGTTACTGTGATATTTTCCAAATAAACATTCCAAAATTCCAAACTGATCACAAAAAGCAAACAAGAATCCTCCGAAATAGCATGGGACCAGAACATATAAAAGAGCACATTTGAAGAATAACAGGTGTTATTTCACAATGTTTGAACGTAAAAACGAATAAGACTCTTAATCTACGATCAAGTTGCCAGGCACAAGTGGCAAAGAACTGTGATAAACTTTTCGGTGGAACAGAAGGCTATGTCATTCTTCATATGATAAAGGTCGCGGGGGAACCACTCATATCCTTTTTTGTACAATCACTGTAACGTTTGTGTTATTCGCTTGAATAAACGATAGTTATTGTGGCTGTGTTTCGGGTAGCGTTAACCAACATGTAACAAAATACTCTGAGCGTGAATCGAATTTTATTGAGAAAATGGGAGTTGTCACTCGGAATTTCACAAAAAAATTCTGGGCAATTTAATAAGAAATATTTAAAGTTTATCTATTATTGTATTTAGCTCAAGTTCTCTGAATAAAAAAATAGAAAATCGGTGTGGTACACCGCTATAATCTAAAGCGCGAACATCCGTTACTGCGCAGTCTTTTACGATGCATAAACCCAAGCGAAATAGAGTAACCACGAGTCAGCACAAATGAAAGAAGACTTTTGTAACAACTATAGTGACCTGCACGGTTTAGTTATGTCTTTATTGTGGAAAGTATTGAAGATTAATAATGGAGTCAGGCGTTACTTTGCGGAAATCCATCACTATGTGGATAGTAAAAAGTTTTACTTAGCTAAGATTTGAGGCGTCTTCAGGTATAGTAGACTCTACGGAAGAGTGACTTTTCGGTTGTCTTCCGTAGAGTCTACTATACCTGAAGGCGCCTCGTTTTGGGGCGAAACACGTGTCTATTACATGATGGAAAAGTGATAATGTGTGTTTGGTGTTGTGTATAGTGGTTGGTGGGTGGAGAATTGATGGCCGATTTTCGGTAAATTTTTGGTTTAAGTTCCAAATAAATCCACTTCATCCAACACAAAAAAAAACATACATTATTAATTTTCTGTTATTGTTTTGTTTGTCGCGGACCTTAGCTAATTTACTTAGCTAAGATCCGCGACAAGCAAAACAATATAACTTTTGACTATCCGGAAAATATTGAATATTTTTTTTGCCATATGTAAAACAAATAAATAAAGCGTAGACTTTTCAGTTTCGTAGGTCTCGCGGGCACAGTATATGCACAGGTTAAAACAAATATTTAAGGTCTTATAATCATTTTATTTCGCATGTACACTGTTTCAAAGCTGTTTCAGTCATTGTGATTTAAACTTAGTAAAGGTAAGCACCACCGCATCCACAGCCACCATTGCAACTGCCAGCAATAGAGACCACACCACCAGCGGGGACATCTCCACCGAAACGAACGGCACCGAGGATCGGTACTTGTCCGGCGACGAGGGTGGTACCAGCGACTGCCATCTCACCAGCGACTGCAACGTCTCCGATACCAGCGCCGCCGTAGGCGGAGCATGCAGCCGGTCCCGCTAATCCATATCCCAGACCCAGTCCGGGTCCGTAAGCGAAGTCGGCTAAGCCAGCTCCACAACCGATACCATATTCACCAATGTAACCTGGAGCGTAACCGAGACCGAGGCCGAGACCGTTTCCGATACACTGACTGAAGGCATTCTTAAAAAAATACAACTTTGATTTAATACATTCTTACAATCTCATTTTGAGAGAGAAATCTCATTTTTTTGACGACCGATTGGCTCGGTGGCGCGGACCTCCGCCCGCGGAATCAATGGTCGCAGGTTCGATTCCCGCATCGGAATAAATATTTATATGGATTTTTAAATGTGTATTCCGAGTCTGGTAACCCCCCCAATCCGCATTTCCTTTCCTGCCCCTTCCTTTCTTCTCTATCCTTTCCCTTCCTCTCCGCCAATCCACGGTCTGCCGTGCCAATGGATGCGTGGCTAGGGGCGAGCCTAGTCGTAAACGTGCCGATCGTCCCGGGGTCGGGCTCCCCTGGGGACTATGGTGCCTTACCTCAGCATGCAGGGCTCTGCTGGGGCTGACCTCCATCCTCCCTTGCGGCTCGTGGGATTCACTAAAGACGAATTTAATATACCTAATTTGTCGAAAATGACGGCGACGTGGTTCGCCACCCGTCACGTCCTGATTCTCACGAGGGCGAAAAGCGACCAATGACGAGCCGTTTCGCTGCGATGAGTGGCAGCGGATGGAGCTCTGTGGTCTCTGCCAACCCCTGCGGGGGATAGACGTGAATATATAATAATATAAAGAATTACGTCCGGGATAACGAGATAGCACTTCACTGGGCACAGTGCGAAGTTTTAACAAAATAAAACTCCACCCAAAAACTTCAACTAATAAACTTACCTGGATCAAGCAAGCTTGAACGCAGAGCAGCAAGAATGCGAAAGAAGACATAATGAAGTTTTTATTGGGTGATACTGAGGTTACAGTGATTTGTCATAACCGAGTTAATGTTTTTATACCATTTCCGACCAAGTTCAGGGCATAAGGTTTCGTAAGAATAACATACGTGACCAGAATAATTATCAAAGGATTCTCAATATATGTCAACATTCCTGCGTGGTACCCTACAAATAGACACACATACGCATGCGCGAGCGCGAACACACACACACACAAAGTTTAATTTTGCACATAAAAGGTTCAATTAAATTTATCTATTATACGTGGGAAGTGGTTAAAAGGATAACAAATTACATCACTTTTAAATCCAATACATAATACGTAGGGGATATAATATAATACAAATAGCATGGGACAGATAATTTTGAATTTTTTACGTGTCTATGTTCTTTTATATCCTTGAGTCAAAGGAGAATATGTAGTGTCGTGAAGATATTTCATGGGACTGGATCACAGGTGCGGTAGCAGTTATGTAGACCATTCAAGTCAGATCGTAAACAAAGACGGCTGACTGCAACCGTAGTACGGTTCTCTATTGGAATTATCAAAGTGTGTCTGTACAATATGATAGCTATATAGATATACGGAACCCAGAGTGCCTACTAGAAATTCATGTAAAAAAAAAAACAAAGAAATCCATGTAAAAATAGTCGCAATGATTTTAAAAAATGTAACATGACCACGTATTGACCTAATTCGATATCAATTGCTCCATCATTTCTTTTTCTTACGTTATGTGCGCTCCGTGATCTATAAAAGGCAAACTTATTACTGAATTTTTACTGTCAAATTTGATTATTCACAACTGCAACACAATATGTCTCCCAAAGCCATCGTTCTATTCTGCGCTCAGGCGCTCTTGGTTCAGGTAATAATATATTTGATAAGATACATTTTGTGAGGCACAGCAGTGTGCGTAATCACGTGCAGTAGTTATAAATTAAACGCTTATTTTCCCGCAGACTATCTCAGCCTACTGCGGCGCGGGCTTGGCTTACGAAGCTCCATTGATCGCTGCTGGTCCCTGCGGTGTCGCCGCTCCTTACGCTGGTTGGGGTTACGGTGGTTGCGGCGCTCCAGCTATTGTTGCCTCCAGCGGTGGAGGCTTCCCTGTAGCCAGCGCTTCCCCGATCCCGCCTGTGGGTGTATCCGTTCTCTCAGAGAACGAGATTGGTGGCATCCTGGCCGTCGGCGGTGAACTGCCGTTCCTTGGTACCGTTGGCCTCGAGGGGGTGGTCCCCACTGCTGGTGCCGGTGCTGTCGCCTACGGCTGCGGCAATGGCGCTGTGGGTATAGTGAGTGAAGATATCGCTGGACCTGGTTACGGAGGATGGGGTTACGGTCCCGGTTACGGTTATGGCGCTGGTCTGGCCGGCGGTTACGGTTATGGTCTTGGTGGCCGTGCCTTCGGCGGTTGCGGATGTGCAATTTACTGAAAGACTCATAAATTTTGTTCTTTGATTCCTGAGAGTTTTCTCTGAAATGTGTTCACTAAGTTTAAAATATAGCAATATTAAGAAAAAATAAAACGATAATTTATTTTCCTATTAAATACATATTGTCATATTTCCTTAAAAACTTTTAAGCTTACAGGTGGATTATGAATAGAAACTGCTAGTAATCTATAAAATTAAATCAAAAACATCTATGTGAAAATTGAAAACATTGAAACGTGACCTGATCTGCTAGCATTACATACCACCGAAGCTGAAAATGTAATTTTCTAGCAGACTTGTGTCTACTGACTCTATGTAAGGCTAACCTATGGCTCTATGTCACATAAGACTGCAGGTTACCAATTGAATATTCATTGGTGAACTTGACAAAAATTTGTCAATTTACGTTTATTTCAATAGCTTTATGCTATTCGTTTAAATCCCGATCTCAACTCGTCTTATATTAACTATTTTTCGTATTGTGAGTAATCGTAGACATCATATTATTAAATCTCCACTTCACCTTCACCACATTTCATTTAATTTGACAATTTTAAATGCGGCATTCGAGATCTTTTTGTATAGCGACCGAAAATGCTCCTAATATGAAAAGTTCTTCTTTTTCGTTTCCTTTTTGTCTTAGTTCAAATTATGATATATTTCGTATTATCTTCTATATTACATGACCGTTCCGAGGGCTTGGTAGTGACTTGTTTATCGTTTCATAAGCCAACTCAACGTTTTTGCGGTTTATGGTAGAATTAGTTAAAATAAATTACAGTATTAAGAAGATGCTGTCATAATTTGGTGACCCCATTTATAAAATGATAATCTTGAGTAACAATTAGTAGTTCCCCCTGTCGTCAATGAAATGTTGCCAGACCGATATTGTGTTAAAGGCGGCACCCAATTCTTGTTTATTATTATACCCATATCTGGACTACTGTCATTTTAGATGGTCAAAACAGTTGATGCACGGAGTAAAATAGCACGGATTCATATCGGGTGAATATGGTGAACTAGGCAACACAATCCAATCCGTCAACACATCCGGCAACACAATCCAATCCAGTACGTAGACTTTAAGGTGTCAAGCGTTGTCCTGACGAATCGCTGGTGCTCTAAAGTTGCGATGTTTCGCCCGTCCTTGGATATCGAAATATCAGTCCACGGCAATCCACTGCTGAACATGTGTCTCATCCAAAGTGCGCCACCTAGCCCGATCTGCCCCTACACGCACTTCCAGCTGCCTTGCGCAGATCGTTACTCCAACCAGCAGAGGGACCTTCTATACTACGTTTAAAGAGACGCGGTGTCCACTCCAGCACTTATCTTCTCCAAAAAACGTGTTCAGCCCATTGCCACTTCAGTTTGCCTACTTGAAAAGTTATTTTTGTTGACTCTGATTCTCCGGCGAATTTTTCGGTCCGAATTCTATCCACCAGAGAAACTCCGAGTATATTATCTCCATAGTCATTGGATATGTTTCTCCAAAACCAATTCATAGCGCTCGGGCATCATTGTGATATTTTCCAAATAAACATTCCAAAATTTCAAACTCATCACAAAAGCAGGCAAGAATCCTCCGAAATAGCATAGGACCTGTTATATAAAAGAGCACCTTTGAAAATAACAGTTTTCATTTCACAATGTTTGAACGTAAAAACAAATAAGACTGTTAATCTACGATCAAGTTGCCAGGCATATGTGGCAAAGAATTATAATAAAGTTTTCGGTGGAACAGAAGGCTATGTCATTCTTCACAAGATAAAGGCGGAGAACCACTCATATCCTTTTCTGTACAATCACTGTAACGTTTGTGTAATTCGCTTGAATAAACAATAGCTAATTGTGGCTGTACTTCGGGTAGCGTTAACCAACATGTATTGAGGATGTGGGAGTTGTCACTCGGAATTTCACAAAAAAATTCTGGGCAATTATAATGAGAAATATTTAAAGTTTTCCACACGGAAGGTTAATTTTGACACTATGTTCTAAATTTAATAATTATCACTGACTGTAGCTTATTCAATAGCACAATATCCACAGTTAAAAAGTCATTCGCTACACCAAAGACACCACGGATTAAAACATTTGGTTAAAAAAAAAGGTTATGTGGGGATGGAAGGCTCATTAGCCGTTGAACAAGGTGAGTGACGAAGTAGTGCTTAAGGTGATAAGGTGCTCTTGGCCGCTTTGAAAACTTGCGCTGGGTGTATCGATAAATCTTCGCATCATCACTCTATGTTAAGTATTCTGTGGGAGCACACACGTTACAGACAAAATTAATTCCTCGTTCAGTACGGCACTATGATCAACGAACATTGGTGCGTGACCCAAAATAGACTTAGTGCAGGGTGAGAACTCGGGATAGATCTATGTTACAGTAGCAGCAGGAATGTAAATATATAAGTGGTTAGTCTCCATTGTACTTAGCCCCAGTTCTCTCAATAAAGAAATAAAATATCGGTGTGGTACACCGCTTTAATGTAAAGCGCGAACATCCGTTGTCGCGCAGTCTTTAACGATGCATAAACCCAAGCGAAATAGAGTAACCACGAGTCAGCACAAATGGTAGAAGACTTTTTTAACAATTATAGTGACGTACACGGTTTAGTTATGACTTTATCGTGGAAAGTATTGAATAAAATTTGTTTCTGTAGTATGTAAAACACAAATAAATACAGCGTGGACTTTTCAGTTTTGTTAGTCTCACGGCCACGGTACGTGGACAGATGAAAACAAATATTTAAGGTCTTATAATCATTTTATTTCGCATGTACACTGTTTCAAAGCTGTTTCAGTCATCGTGATTTAAACTTAGTAAAGGTAAGCACCACCGCATCCACAGCCACCATTGCAACTGCCAGCAATAGAGACCACACCACCAGCGGGGACATCTCCACCGAAACGGACGGCACCGAGGATCGGTACTTGTCCGGCGACGAGGGTGGTACCAGCGACTGCCATTTCACCAGCGACTGCAACGTCTCCGATACCAGCGCCGCCGTAGGCGGAGCATGCAGCCGGTCCCGCTAATCCATATCCTAGACCCAATCCAGGTCCGTAAGCGAAGTCGGCTAAGCCAGCTCCACAACCGATACCATATTCACCAATATAACCTGGAGCGTAACCGAGACCGAGGCCGAGACCGTTTCCGATACACTGACTGAAGGCATTCTGAAAAAAATACAACTATGATTTAATACATTCTTACAATCTCATTTTGAGAGCGCGAGAGAATTACGTCCGGGATATCGAGATAGCACTTCACTGGGCACAGTGCGAAGTTTTAACAAAATAAAATTCCACCCAACAACTTCAATTAATAAACTTACCTGGATCAAGCAAACTTGAACGCAGAGCAGCAGGAATGCGAAGGCAGACATGTTGAAGTGTTTATTGGGTGATACTGAGGTTACAGTGATTTGTCATAACCGAGTTAATGTTTTTATACCATTTCCGACCAAGTTCAGGGCTTAAGGTTTCGTAAGAAAAACATGCAAGATGTAATACGTGACCAGAATAATTGTCAAAGGATTCTCAATATATGTCAACAGTCCTAAGGTGGCACTGGGCGCGGGCACCAACACACACACACACACACACACACACACACACACACAATTTAATTTAGCACATAAAAGGTTAAATTAACATTAATCTTAATAGATAATTACGTTGAGTATTATACGTTGAGGTGGTTAAAAGGAAAACTACTTACATCAGTTTTAAATTTAATACATAATACGAAGGAGCATGGGACAGATAATTTTTTACGTGCGTTCTTTTATATCCTTGAGTCAAAGGAGTGTAGATATGTCATGGGACTGAATCAAAAGTGCGATAGCAGTTATGTGGACTATTTAAGTCAGATCGTAAACAAAGACGGCTGACTGCAACTGTAGTATGGTTTTCTATTGGAATAGCTATACAGATAGACGGAACCCAGAGTGCCTACTAGAAATTCATGTAAAAAAAAAACAAAGAAATTGTTGTAAAAATAGTCGCAATGGTTTTAAAAAATACAACATGACCACGTATTGACCCAACTCGATATCGATTGCTCCATCATTTCTTTTTCTTACGTTATGTGCGCTCCGTGACCTATAAAAGGCAAACTTATTACTGAATTTTTACTGTCAAATTTGATTATTCACAACTGCAACACAATATGTCTCCCATAGCTATCGTTCTGTTCTGTGCTCAGGCGCTCTTGGTTCAGGTAATAAAATATTTGATAAGATACATTTTGTGCGCTGTAGCAGTGTGCGTACTCACGTGCAGTAGTTATAAATTAAAATAAACGCTTATTTTCCCGCAGACTATCTCAGCCTACTGCGGCGCGGGCTTGGCTTACGAAGCTCCATTGATTGCTGCCGGTCCTTGCGGTGTCGCCGCTCCTTACGCTGGTTGGGGCTACGGTGGTTGCGGCGCTCCAGCTATTGCTGCATCCAGCGGTGGAGGCTTCCCTGTAGCCAGCACTTCCCCGATCCCACCTGTGGGTGTATCCGTTCTCTCAGAGAACGAGATCGGAGGTATCCTGGCCGTCGGCGGTGAACTGCCTTTCCTTGGTACCGTTGGCCTTGAGGGCGTGGTCCCCACTGCTGGTGCCGGTGCTGTCGCCTACGGCTGCGGCAATGGGGCTGTGGGTATAGTGAGTGAAGATATCGCTGGACCTGGTTACGGAGGATGGGGTTACGGTCCCGGTTACGGTTATGGCACTGGTCTAGCCGGTGGTTACGGTTATGGTTTTGGTGGCCGTACCTTCGGCGGTTGCGGATGTGGAATTTACTGAAAAACTCATAAATGTTGTTCTTTGATTCCTGAGAGTTTTCTCAGAAATGTGTTCACTAAGTTTTTAATATATTATAGTAATATTAATAAGAAATAAAACGATAATTTATTTTCCTGTTATTACATATTGTCATATTTCCTTCCTGACTCTATGTTAGTCAAACCTATGACTCTATGTGACATAAGACTGCAGATGAACAAATTGAATATCCATTGGTGAAGTTGTCACTCGGTTAGAGGATAACTTTGACTAAAAATTTGTCAACTTACATTTATTTCAATAGCATGAAAAATCCCGATCTTAACTCGTTTTATACTTCACTATTTTTCGTATGTTATTTAATAAAAAACTTACATTTATAAGATCTCTTCTTCACCACATTTAATTTATTTTGACAATTTTAATTTATTTTGACACCTTACGCCGAAAACGCTCCTTATACGAAAAGTTCTTTATTTCCGTTTACTTTTTGTCTAAGTTCGAATTATGACATATGTCGTATTTGTTCCTATATTACATGGCCGATCCGGCTTGGTAGTGACAGTTAATGATAGAATTAGTAACTATTGATGTGAGTATTAAGAAAAATACTTTAGTTTATTCAATAAAAATGACATTCTTAGGTAACAATTAGTAGTTCCCCCCGTCGTCAATAAAACGTTGCCAGACCAATATTGTGTTAAAGGTAGCACCCAGTTCTTGTTTATTATTATACCCATATCTGGACTACTAAAATTTGAGATGACCAAAACAGTTGATGCTAAAATAGCACGGATTCATATCGGATGAATAAGGTGAACTAGGCAACACAATCCAATCCCTGTCTTCAATTTACTGCTGAAATACATAGATTTCGTGGTGTTAAGCGTTGTCGTGACGAATTCTACCACCCTGCCTACACGCATTCAGGATGAGCCAGCCAGCCACCTTGCGCAGATCATCGCTCCGTCCAGCTGGGATTATGTGCGCCGAGACGCGGTCTCCGCACCAGCACTCGTCTTTTCCAACAGCTGTTGATTCTCCAACACAAGTGTTCAGCTCATTGCCACTTTAGTCTGCTTACTTGAAAACTCAGGACTCTGGTTCTCCAGTGAATTTTTCCGTCAGAATTCTATCTACCAGAGAAATTTCGATTATAACTCTTTATAACCTTGTCCAAAACCAATTCATAGCGCTCGGCCGTCATTGTGATATTTTCCAAATAAACATTCCATAATTTCAAACTCATCACAAAAAAGCAAGCAATTATCCTCTTAAATAGCATAGCACCCATTATATAAAAGAGCACTTTTGAAAAATAACAGTTTTTATTTCACAATGTTTGAACGTACAAATAATTAAGACTGTTAATCAACGATCGGGTTGCCAGGCACGGGTAGCAAAGAACTATAATATAATAAATGGATAAAAAACAGCAAGTAGATGTGATATACACGGATTTTCAGAAGGCGTTTGACCGGGTAGATCATGTCCTTTTATTACAAAAGCTTCAAGCTCTCGGAATCAAAGGGTACCTTCATAGATGGGTTTGCTCGTATATATTTAAAAGACAGCAAGGTGTTGTCATAGGCAGTGCTCGTAGTAATTTTGTACACGCAACCTCAGGTGTTCCACAGGGTTCTCTCTTGTGCCCATTATTATACAACGCCTATTTATACGACATATATACATGTTTCAACTATTCTCGTTTCCTACTATTTGCAGACGATAAAAAAGTCTATAAGGCTATAAAGAATATTTCAGACTATGTGGAATTGCAGCATGCATATAACATTTTCAAGGAAAGTAAAAAAAAAACTGAATTTGTCTACTATATTGATAATAATCCTATTCAAAAGGTGAACTCGGTGAGAGATCTTGGAATTATACTGATGACAGAACATATAGAAAATATAACTGACAAAGCTTATAAACAACTAGGCTATATTAAACGTGTCTGCAAAACATTTACTAATGTTGATTCCATAAAAATGTTGTAATGCTGTATATGGTCACCAAACTATTCAAAATACAAAGATAAGCTAGAAGCGATACAAAAACATAACAAACAACTTTTTAAAATTTCTGTACTTTGTAGATTTTAGGGAATATAAAGATTAAATAGAAACCTGTATACATTACAAAATGGAAACTTTAGAAATCAGACGTCGTCAGTGCGATATGTTTTTGATTTATTGTAACGACTTGGTCAGTGCTTTATATTTCAGAGTACCCAATCGTGTACCCGGCGCACAGAACTATTTTATATACCTGAAGTCAATACGAACTATGCACGTAATTCCATCTTTAGCCGTATAGCCAACACATATAATGAGTTTTATTCAGATATAGATTTGTTCAGCATGTCAAAAAGGTCTTTTAGAAAAACACTCAAAAGTAAAGATGGAGTAAATTAAATCGCACACAATAACAAACACATACATACTCAATTCATTCTCGATTCTCAACTTAATTTTTTTTTTTAATATTTGATATGTTTTCTAGTTTGTATAAGTAATATATTTAAGCCCAAACTGTGTAATCCTATTTTGGTTTTTATTGTTTGTTATATGATTTTTATGTAAGATGTTGTGTAATTATCTAATAAACAAATAAATAAAGTTTTCTGTGGAACACAAGCACTTTTTCGATTCAGAACGTTAACTTTGACACTTTGTTGTGTATCTAATAATTATCAATGACTGTAGCTTTTTCAATAGCTTTTTCACAATATCCAAAGTAATAAAATCATTCGGTACACTAAAGACACCACAGGCTTTTTTGATTGGTTAAAAAACCAATTATGTGGGAATGTAAGGCTCATTAGCCGTTACACAAGGTGAGTGACGAAGTAGTGCTTAAGGTGATAAGGTGCTCTTGGCCACTTTGAAAACTTGCGCTGGATGTATTGTATAAATCTTCACATCATCACTCTATGTTAAGTATTCTGTGGGGGCACACACGTTACAGACAAAATTCATTCCTTCTTCAGTACGGCACTATGATCAACATTGGTGCGTGACCCAAAATAGACCTATTGCAGGGTGAGACCTCGGGATAGATCTATGTGACAGTAGCAGCAGGGATGTACGTATATAAGTGTAGTCTTTATTGTATTTAGCTCAAGTTCTCTAAATGAAAAAATAGAAAATAGATGTGATACACCGCTTTAATGTAAAGCGCGAACATCCGTTGCTGCGCAGTCTTTTACGATGCATCAACCCAAGCGAAATAGAGTAACCACGAGTCAGCACAAATGAAAGAAGACTTTTGTAACAATTATAGTGGCCTACACGGTTGAGTTATGACTTTATTGTGGAATTTTCCAGTTTCATAGGACCGATTGGCTCAGTGGCGGGGCCCTCCGCCCGCGGAGTCAATGGTCACGGGTTCGATTCCCGCATCGGAATAAATATTTATATGGATTTTTAAATGTTTATTCTGAGTCTGGTAACCCCCCCAATCCACATTTCCTTTCCTGCCCCTTCCTTTCTTCTCTATCCTTTCCCTTCCTCTCCGCCAATCCACGGTCTGCCGTGCCAATGGATGCGTGGCTAGGGGCGAGCCTAGTCTTAAGCGTGTCGATCGTCCCGGGGTCGGGCTCCCCCGGGGACTATGGTGCCTTACCTCAGCATGCAGGGCTCTGCTGGGACTGACCTCCATCCTTCCTTGCGGCTCGTGGGATTCACTAAAGACGAATTTAATATACCTAATTTGTCGTAAATGACGGCGACATGGTTCGCCACCCGTCACGTCCTGATTCTCACGAGGGCGAAAAGCGACCAATGACGAGCCGTTGCGCTGCGATGAATGGCAGCGGATGGAGCTCTGTGGTCTCTGCCAACCCCTGCAGGGGATAGGCGTGAATATATAATAAAATAATAATCATAGGTCTCGAGGCCACTGTATAGGCACAGGTTAAAACAAATATTTAAGGTCTTATAATCATTTTATTTCGCATGTACTGTTTCAAAGCTTTTTCAGTCATCGTGATTTAAACTTAGTAAAGGTAAGCACCACCGCATCCACAGCCACCATTACAACTGCCAGCAATAGAGACCACACCACCAGCGGGGACATCACCACCAAAACGGACGGCACCGAGGATCGGTACTTGTCCGGCGACGAGGGTGGTACCAGCGACTGCCATCTCACCAGCGACTGCAACGTCTCCGATACCAGCGCCGCCGTACGCGGAGCATGCAGCCGGTCCCGCTAATCCATATCCCAGACCCAGTCCGGGTCCGTAAGCGAAGTCGGTTAAGCCAGCTCCACAACCGATACCATATTCACCAATGTAACCTGGAGCGTAACCGAGACCGAGGCCAAGACCGTTTCCGATACACTGACTGAAGACATTCTGAAAAAAATACAATTAAGATTTAATACATTCTTACAATCTCACTTTGAGAGCGCGAGAGAATTACGTCCGAGATAATGAGATAGCACTTCACTGGGTACAGTGCGAAGTTTTAACAAAATAGAACTCTACCCAACAACTTCAACTAATAACTTTACCTGGATCAAACAAGCTTGAACGCAGAGCAGCAGGAATGCGAAGGAAGACATGTTGAAGTGTTTATTCGGTGATACTGAGGTTACAGTGATTTGCTATAACCGAGTTAATGTTTTTATACCATTTCCGACCAAGTTCAGGGCTTAAGGTTTCGTAAGAAAAACATGCAAGATGTAATACGTGACCAGAATAATTGTCAAAGGATTCTCAATATATGTCAACAGTCCTAGGTGGCACTGGGCGCAGGCACCAACACACACACACACACACAAAATTTAATTTAGCACATAAAAGGTTAAATTAACATTTATCTATTATACGTTGAGTATTATACGTTGAGGTGGTTAAAAGGAAAACTACTTACATCAGTTTTAAATCTAATACATAATACGAAGGAGCATGGGACAGATAATTTCGAATTTTTTACGTGCGTTCTTTTATATCCTTGAGTCAAAGGAGTGTAGATATGTCATAGGACTGGATCAAAAGTGCGATAGCAGTTATGTGGACTATTCAAGTCAGATCGAAAACAAAGACGGCTGACTGCAACTGTAGTACGCTTTTCTATTGGACGTATCAAAGTGTGTCTGTACAATGTAATAGCTATACAGATAGACGGAACCCAGAGTGCCTACTAGAAATTCATGTAAAAAAAGAAAAGGCCAAGCTGGCCTCGAAAAAGCTGGGTGTGCTTAGTAGAGCGAGACAATATTTCACATCTGGCCATTGCCTCCAACTATACAAGGCACAAGTCAGGCCACACATGGAATACTGTTCTCACCTCTGGGCCGGGGCTCCCCAGTATCAACTTCTTCCTTTTGATCGCATTCAAAGTCGTGCGATCCGAATCGTCGATGACCAAGATCTCACCGATCGGCTTGATTCTCTAGCGCTGCGGAGAGATGTCTCATCTCTCAGCATTTTTTACCGCCTTTATCATGGGGAGTGCTCTGAGGAATTGTTTGGAATAATTCCCGCCGCGGAATTCCACAACCGCACAACTCGCCGTAAAGAAAAATTTCATCCCCACCACCTGGATGAGTGGCGATCTACTACGGTGCGTTTCGCTCGTAACTTCTTTCCACGCACCACCAGTTTGTGGAATCAGTTACCCTCGGCGGTCTTTCCGAACCGTTACGACATTGGAACCTTCAAAAAACAAGCCTATACATACCTAAAAGGCCGGCAACGCTTCCGCGACTCCTGCGGTGTCGTGGTTGCCCGTGGGCGGCGTTGATTGCTTTCCATCAGGCGACACGCTTGCTCGTTTGCCCTCCTATCCCATAAAAAAAAAAAAAAAAAAAAAACAAAGAAATTCATGTAAAAATAGTCGCAATGGTTTTAAAAAATACAACATGACCACGTATTGACCTAACTCGATATCGATTGCTCCATCATTTCTTTTTCTTACGTTATGTGCGCTCCGTGACCTATAAAAGGCAAACTTATGACTGAATTTTTACTGTCAAATTTGATTATTCACAACTGCAACACAATATGTCTCCCAAAGCCATCGTTCTATTCTGCGCTCAGGCGCTCTTTGTTCAGGTAATAAAATATTTGATAAGATACATTTTGTGCGCTGCAGCAGTGTGCGTACTCACGTGCAGTCGTTAATTAAAATAAACGCTAATTAACGCCTATTTTCCCACAGACTATCTCAGCCTATTGTGGCGCGGGCTTGGCTTACGAAGCTCCATTGATCGCTGCTGGTCCATGCGGTGTCGTCGCTCCTTACCCTGGTTGGGGTTACGGTGGTTGCGGCGCTCCAGCTATTGCTGTATCCAGCGGGGGAGGCTTCCCTGTAGCCAGCGCTTCCCCGATCCCGCCTGTGGGTGTATCTGTTCTCTCAGAGAACGAGATCGGAGGCATCCTGGCCGTCGGCGGTGAACTGCCGTTCCTTGGTACCGTTGGCCTTGAGGGCGTGGTCCCCACTGCTGGTGCCGGTGCTGTCGCCTACGGCTGCGGCAATGGTGCTGTGGGTATAGTGAGCGAAGATATCGCCGGACCCGGTTACGCAGGATGGGGTTACGGTCCCGGTCACGGTTATGGCACTGGTCTAGCCGGCGGTTACGGTTATGGTCTTGGTGGCCGTGCCTTCGGCGGTTGCGGATGTGGAATTTACTGAAAAATGTTCACTAGGTTTAAAAATATAGCAATATTAATAAGAAATAAAACGATAATTTATTTTCCTGTTAAATACATATTGTCATATTTCCTTAAAAACTTTCAAGCTTATAGATGGATTGTGAATAAAAACTGCTAGTAATCCATAAAAATAAATCAAAAACATCTATGTGTAAATTGAAAACATAATTTTCGAAGCGAAGCTAAAAATATAATTTTCTAGCAGACTTGTGTCTACTGACTCTATGTAAGACTAACCTATGGCTCTATGTCACATAAGACTGCAGGTTACCAATTGAATATTCATTGGTGAACTTGTCACTCGGTTAGAGGATAACTTTGTTCAGCTAAAAATTTTTTAATTTACGTTTATTTCAACAATTTCATGCTATTCCTTTAAATCCCGATCTCAACTCGTGTTATACTTTACTACATTTCGTATTGTGTTTAATCAAAAACTTACATCGTATTTATTTAATCTCCACTTCACCACATTTCATTTAATTTAACAATTTTAAATGCGGCATTTGAGATCTTTTGTAAAGCGACTCCTTACTCCGAAAACGATCCTAATACGAAAAGTTCTTCTTTTTCGTTTCCTTTTTGTCTATGTTCAAATTATGATATATTTCGTAATACCTCCTATATTACATGACCTTTCCGAGGGCTTGGTAGTAACTTGTTTATCGTTTCATAAGCCAACTCAACGTTTTTGCGGTTAATGGTAGAATTCATCTCATTCTCACACAAAAACACTCATCATAAAAAGCAAGCAAGAATTCTCCGAAATAGCATAGGACCTATAATATAAAAGAGCACCTTTGAAAAATAACAGTTTTTATTTCACAATGTTTGAATGTAAAAACAATTAAGATTGTTAATCTACGATCAAGTTGCCAAGCATAGGTGGCAAAGAACTTTAATAAAGTTTTTGGAGGAACAGAAGGCTATGTCATTATTCACATGACAAAGGTCGCAGGGGAACCACTCATCTTCTTTTTTGTACAATCGCTGTAACGTTTGTGTTATTCGCTTGAATAAACAATAGCTAATTGTGGCTGTACTTAGGGTAGCGTTAACCAACATGTAACAAAATAGAGCGTGAATCGCATTTTATTGAGGAAGTGGGAGTTGTCACTCGGTATTTTACAAAAAATTCTGGGCAATTATAATGAGAAATATTTAAACTTTTTCGATAAGGCAGGTTAACTTTGGCACTTTGTTGTGTATCTAATAATTATCACTGACTGTTACTTTTTCAAAAGTACAATATCCACAGTAAAAAAATCATTCGCTACACCAAACACACCACGGATTAAAACTTTCGGTTAAATAAACATTTATGTGGCTCAATAACCATTGAATAAGGTGAGTGAAGAACTAGTGCTTAAGGTGATAATATGCCCTAATATGCCATTGGCCGCTTTTAAAACTTGCGCTGAGTGTACCGTATAAATCTTCGCGACACACTCTATGTTATGTATTCTGTTAGGGCACACGTTACAGACAAAATTCATTCCTTCTTCAGTACGGCACTATGGTCAACGACCATTGGTGCGTGACCTAAAATAGACCTATTGCAGGGTGAGACCTCGGGATAGATCTATATTACAGTAGCAGCAGGGATGTACAATGTTAGCTCAAGTTTTATAAATAAAAAATAAAAAAATAGAAATCGCTTTTACGATGCATAAATCCAAGCGAAATAGAGTAACGAGTCAGCACAAATGAAAGAAGACTTTTGTAACAATTATAGTGACCTACATGGTTTAGTTATAACTTTATTGTGGAAAGTATTGAATACATTTTGTTTTTTATAATATGTAAAACACACACATAAATAAAGCGTTGATTTTTCGGTTTCGTAGGTCTCGCGACCACTGTATAAGCATAGGTTAAAACAAATAGGAGAAAAGCCGGATAGATACCCCACTTTTTGAAAACGCTTTATTTTTTAAAAATATTAACTTGCTGAAAATTATTCAATATGTATCAAATAACAGTAAAAACATAGGTCTTTTATCTTCTATAATAGCCTTTTTTTGTATGCATAATTAACACTGGTTTTGAATGAATACCTTTTTATTTCATCTCTCAGAAAAGGGATAGTTGCCTACCATGGCGGATACTAGCCTAGCGTGGAAAATACTTCGAGGGATACTTGTCTCGTGGATGGATACAAAGAAATTTATGTCAATTAAATTAATCTTTATTTTTATATTTAACAGTCTATAATTTACTGAGATCTTTTATTAAGTAAAATTTGAAATACTAATTAAAATTATTAAATAGTTTTCAGTTTTAATGATTTTAAAATATTATAAGCATATATCTTAAGAATACAACAATTTGGTAATCAACTTTGGTATTAACATTAATTTTTACCAGAATCTAGGTCGCTAACTTTCCACATCTCATAAATACAATAATTTTTGAATGTTGTACCTACATGTTTCTTGCAACCACATCCGACACATCTCACATTGAATCCAATATGATTTTGATTTAGTTTAAAACTTTTTAAGTCGTATTTACTATTGAATTAGTATTTTTGATTAATAATATATTTGAGTGTCTTTGAAAGCAAGTACTAAGCTATGGTCTGTCCAGTTGATGTTGAATGGCACCATACCTAGTTTTCACTTATATTTGTGGGACATTTTGCTTATCTAGTATAAAACAGTTAAGTAGATATTTATTTTATTTACAACAAGTCAAAGTAAATTCGAAAAAACAACAAAAAAATTATATCCATCTTCGTTTATTAAGCATTTTTAGTCACTCTAGGGGCAACTATCCGCGAAAGTAAGTAAGGCGACTATCCTTTTTGATGCGGATACTTGCCCTTTTTATTTGCGAAATAAATAAAAAATATTTACATATAAAACATAATAAACAATGTAATTTAAACTCTAATGCATGCAAAGAAACAAAAAATTGACTGAAACAACGATCAGTTATAAAAATATCCAGTAGAAATTACTTACCAATATAATTATAACGACCGTCAGTCTCGCCTCGGAAGATTTTTGCTCGCACGGACAAAATACTTGCCCCTATTTCGATGGCTTATGCGGCACTTAGGCCTTCAGGGGGGTTACTACTTGTTGTAGTAAAGTGCAAACACAACTTATATTCCTAACATAGTGTATTAAAAAACGGGGCATGATTCTAACCGAGTAAACTTTTCGGCTTTTACCCTATTTAAGGTCCTATGATCATTTTATTTCGTATGTACACTGTTTTAAAGCTGTTTCAGTCATCGTGATTTAAACTTAGTAAAGGTAAGCACCACCGCATCCACAGCCACCATTGCAACTGCCAGCAATAGAGACCACACCACCAGCGGGCACATCTCCACCGAAACGGACGGCACCGAGGATCGGTACTTGTCCGGCGACGAGGGTGGTAGCAGAGACTGCCATTTCACCAGCGACTGCAACGTCTCCGATACCAGCGCCGCCGTATGCGGAGCATGCAGCCGGTCCTGCTAATCCATATCCCAGGCCCAGTCCAGGTCCGTAAGCGAAGTCGGCTAAGCCAGCTCCACAACCGATACCATATTCACCAACGTAACCAAGGCCTACACCATTTCCTATACACAGACCGAAGGCATTCTGAAACAAATAAAACTATGATTTAATAAATTCTTGCAATCTCACTTCAAGAGCGCGAGAGAATTACATCCGAGATAATGAGATAACACTTGACTAGGCTTGAAGTTTTAACAAAATAAAATTCCACCCAACATCTTCAACAAATAAATTTACCTGGATCAAGCAAGCATGAACGCAGAGCAGCAGGAATGCGAAGGCAGACATGTTGAAGTGTTTATTCGGTGATACTGATTTCACAGTGATTGGTCATAACCGAGTTAATATTTTTATCTTCCATGTTCTTTTTTATTGTCTATGTTCTTTTTTATCCTTGAGTCAAAGGAGAATATGTAATGTCGTGTAGATATTTCATGTAGACGTATTACGTGTCTGTACAATTTAATAGCTATAATATATAGATAGATGTTACCCAGAGTGTCTACAAAAAAATCATGTAAAAAAATAGTCGCAATGACTTTAAAAAACGCAACATTTCCACATTCGCCTAACTTGATATCGATTGCTCAATCGTTTCTTTTTCTTACGTTATTTACGCTTCGCGACCTATAAAAGGCAAATTTTTTATTGAATGTTTACTGTAAATTTGATTACTGACAACTGCAACACAATATGTCTCCCAAAGCCATCGTTCTGTTCTGCGCTCAGACACTCTTGGTTCAGGTAATAAAATATTTGATAAGATACATTTTGTGAGCTGTAGCAGTGTGCGTACTCACGTGCAGTAGTTATAAATTAAAATAAACGCTAATTAACGCTTATGTTCCCGCAGACTATCTCAGCCTACTGCGGCGCGGGCTTGGCTTACGAAGCTCCATTGATCGCTGCCGGTCCCTGCGGTGTCGCCGCTCCTTACGCTGGTTGGGGTTACGGTGGCGGCGCTCCAGCTATTGCTGCATCCAGCGGTGGAGGCTTCCCTGTATCCAGCGCTTCCCCCATCCCACCTGTGGGTGTATCCGTTCTCTCAGAGAACGAGATCGAAGGCATCCTGGCCGTCGGCGGTGAACTGCCGTTCCTTGGTACCGTTGGCCTTGAGGGCGTGCTCCCCACTGCTGGTGCCGGTGCTGTCGCCTACAGCTGCGGCAATGGTGCTGTGAGTATTGTGAGCGACGATATCGTTGGACCTGGTTACGGAGGATGGGGTTACGGTCTCGGTTACGGTTGTGGCACTGGTCTAGCCGGCGGTTAGGATTATGGTTTTGGTGGCCGTGCTTTCGACGGTTGCGAGTGTGGAATTTACTGAAAAACTCATAAATGTTTTTCCTTCATTCCTAAGAGTTTTCTCTGAAATGTGTTCACTACGTTTGAATATATACATACCCCAAAGACCCTCCTTATACTAAAAGTTCTTTATTTCCGTTTACTTTTTGTCTAAGTTCGAATTATGAAATGTTTGTTATTTACTCCCTTATTATGAAATATTTGGTATTTGTTCCTATATTATGAAATAATTGGTATTTGCTCCTATGTTATGAAATATTTGGTATTGGCTCCTTTATTATGAAATATTTGGTATTTGCTCCTACATTACATGAACGTTCTGAGGGCTTGGTTATCCTTTCATAAGCGAACTCAACATTTTTGCGGTTAATAGTAGAATTAGTAACTATTAATGTGAGTATTAAAAAGGTGCTGTCATAATTCGGTGGTCCTATTTATTATTCAAAAAATTGCTTTTGTTTTTTAAGTAATAAATGGATTCCCCCCCCCCCCCCGTCGTCAATGAAACGTTGCCAGACCGATATTGTGTTAAAGGCGACACCAAATTTTTGTTTATTGTGATATCTGGACTATTGACACTTCTCACCACTGATGGCCAAAAAATGGAAATAGCACGAATTTATATCGGGTAAATATGGTAAACTAGGCAACACAATATTAGGCAACACAAGTCTTTGTAGTGGTAAGCGTTGTCCTGACGAATCGCTGGTGCTCTAAATTTGCGATGTTTCGCCTGGATGTTTCATTTGGATATCTTAATATCAGCCTACGACAATCCCTTGCAGGAAAAAGGGTGTCCTTGGTGCCCCGCCTAGCTCGATCTTCGCCTACACGCATTCAGGCTCTGCAAGCCGTCTTGTGCAGCTTGTGGCTCCATTCAACAACATTATCCACACTACATTTGCCGGGATGCGGTCTCCACTCCATTACTCGTCTTTTCCAACGGTTGTCTATTCTCCAATAAACGTGTTCAGCCCGCCACTTCAGTCTACTTACTTGAAAAGCTATTGGTGACTGGTTCTCGGGCAAATTTTCCGGTCCGAATTATATCCACCAGAGCAAGTCCGAGTATAGCTCTCTCCATAGTCTTTTGAAATATTTATCCAAAACCAATTCATAGCGTCGGCCGTCATTGTGATATTTTCCGAATAAACATTCCAAAATTCCAAACTTACCACAAAAAAGCAAGCAAGTATCACCCATCCACCATCACCCACCCATTATATAAAAAACCTTTGAAAAATAACAGATTTTATTTCACAATGTTTGAACCAAAAAAACAAATAAGATTCTTAATATATGATCAGGTTGCCAGGCACAGGTGGCAAAGAACTATAATAAAGTTTTTGGTGAAACAGAAGGCTAGGCATTATTCACATAACAAAGGTCGCGGGGGAACCCCTCATCTACTTTTTTGTACAATCACTGTAACGTTTGTGTAATTCGCTTGAATAAACAATAGCTAATTGTGGCTGCACCTCGGGTAGCGTTAACCAACATGTAACAAAATACTCTGAGCGTGAATCGTATTTAATTAAGGAAGTGGGAGTTGTCACTCGGTATTTCACAAAAAAATATTATTATTATATATTCACGTTTATCCCCCACAGGGGTTGGCAGAGACCACAGAGCTCCATCCGCTACCATTCATTGCAGCGAAACGGCTCTTCATTAGTCGCTTTTCGCCCTCGTGAGAATCAGGACGTGATGGGTGGCGAACCACGTCGCCGTCATATTTTAACGAATTAGGTATATTAAATTCGTCTTAGTGAATCCCACGAGCCGCAAGGGAGAATGGAGGTCAACCCCAGCAGAGCCCTGCATGCTGAGGTAAGGCACCATAGTACCCGGGGGATCCCGATCTCGGGACGGTCGGCACGCTTTCGACTAGGCTCGCCCTTAGCCACGCATCCATTGGCATGGCAGACCGTGGATTGGTGGAGAGGAAGGGAAAGGATAGAGAAGAAAGGAAAGGGCAGGAAAGGAAATGCGGATAGAGAGAGTTACCAGACTCGGAATAAATATTTATAAATCCATATAAATATTTATTCCCATGCGGGAATCGAACCCGCGAGGCGGAGGGCCGCGCCACTGAGCCAATCGGTCGTCAAAAAATTCTGAGTAATTATAATGAGAAATATCTAAAGCTTTTCGATTCGGCAGGTTAACTTTGGCACTTTGTTGTGTATCTAATAATTATCACTGACTATAACTTTTTCATTAATACAATATCCATAGTAAAAAAATCATTCGCTACATCAAAGACACCACGGAGTAAAACTTTCGGTTAAATAAACAGTTATGTGGCTCAATAACCATTGAATAAGGTGAGTAATGAACTAGTGCTTATGGTGATAAGATGCCCTTGGCCGCTTTTAAAACTTGCGCTGAATGTATCGTATAAATCTTCGCGGCATGACCCTATTAATCCTTCAGTACAGCACTATGGTCAACGACCATTGGTGCGTGACCCAAAATAGACTATCGCAGGGTGAGACCTCAGGATAGATCTATGTTACAGTAGAACCAGGGATGTACATCAATATTTTGTTTCAATAAATATTCAAAAATAATTTATTTATATGTAGTCTGTTCACTCTGATATTTGTATGTGGGAACAGTTAGTAGCCTTTATATATAAGTGGTTAGTCTTAACTGTATTAAGCTCAAATTCTATAAATAAAAAATAAAACAATAGGAAATTGGTGTGGTACACCGCGTTAATGTAAGACGCGAACATCCATTGATCCATTGCTGCGCAGTCTTTTACGATGCATAAACCCAAGCGAAATAGAGTAACAACTATAGTGACCTTCACGGTTTAGTTATGACTTTATTGTTGAAAGTATTGAATAAATTTTGTTTTTTGTAATATGTAAAACACACACATAAATAAAGCATTGATTTTTCAGTTTCATAGTTCTCGCGGCCACTGTAAGCATAGTTTAAAACAAATATTTAAGGTCTTATAATCATTTTATTTCGCATATACACTGTTCCAAAGCTTTTTTCGTCATCGTGATTTAAACTTAATAAAGGTAAGTACCACCGCATCCACAGCCACCATTGCAACTGCCAGCAATAGAGACCACACGTCTAGCGGGGACATCTCCACCGAAACGGACGGCACCGAGGATCGGTACTTGTCCGGCGACGAGGGTGTTACCAGCGACTGCAACGTCTCCGATACCAGAGCTGCCGTATGCGGAGCATGCAGCCGGTCCTGCTAATCCATATCCAAAACCCAGTCCAGGTCCGTAAGCGAAGTCGGCTAAGCCAGCTCCACAATCGATACCATATTCACCAATGTAACCTGGAGCGTAACCGAGACTAAGGCCGAGACCGAGGCCGAGACGGAGGCCGAGACGGAGGCCGAGACCGAGACCATTTCGTAGCCCGTCGTGTAGATATTTCATGGGACTGGATCAATGGTGCAGTAGCAATTATGTGGCCCATTCAAGACGGCTGACTACAATCGTAGTACGGTTCTCTAATGGACGTATCAGTGTGTCTATACAATCTGATAGCTATAAGATATAGATAGACTGAACCCAGTGTGTCTACAAGAAGTTCATGAAAAAAAAACATGGTAATTCATGTAAAAAAAGTCGCAATGACTTAAAAAAAGTAACATGTCCACGTATTGACCTAACTCGATAGCGATTGCTCAATCGTTTCTCCGTTGTGGCACCTTTCTATTATAACTTTAGTTAACGTTGGGCGCCAGTGCAACACCTACCTAGGTTTTGCAAATAAAACCAGAGTGTTATCAGTATAAAGAAATGTTTATTACATAAAAATAAAAATAAAGAATCAAGTAGGTGAGACACAAATTTGTAGGTCGTGGGTAAACGGCCGATCTGATTTTGCCACGTAAGCGGACTAACACTCCCCTGAGCTAGCTTGCGCTCAAAAAAAAGAAAACCGCAAGTAGAACCCTGCAAGTTGACAGCGGTATGCCCTCAGCGATTGTAAAGGATGCGCTGAGATACCTAAATGTCGATCCCTGGCCTAGCTAGCACTCAAAGAAATAAACCGCAGGTAGAACCCTGCCATTACATTTGCACCGCAGGTAACATACTGGCGGAGGGCAGGTGGCACCCTGGATCGCAGGTGACACCTTCCGTTACATTGTGCACCGCAGGTGGAATCAACCCCGCAGGTAAAATGTGCAGGTGAAACCCTGGAAGTGACAGATACCCATCGATTACGACTTGGCCTATCAACTTCCGTTCTGGTTAATCAGCGACAACTCGTGAAAAGCATTATGTCGAGATTGTCGTGGTGAATTAAAACCAGAACGGAATTACAAAATAAAAATTAAACACACATGTACTATTCAAAACTTACCCTAAAACGGGGTTTGATTCCTGCACTTATTTTTAAAATAAATACTGAGCGAAGGCGCTCTTAAGAGACGTGACGGTTCCCGTTGATATTTCCATAACGGACAAACCCTCACTGAGGTGGTGTCGATCCTCGGCACCCGTCAGTAACTTCCATAAAAAAAACCCGAGCGGTACACGAATAAGGCCGAAATAGCACGAAGGCGCGAGCGCCGCACCTACGCCTACTTGAGTTTACAAATTCCTTCTCAAATTCCTTCAATCTGTCACCGCGTTGCTTTGAACACTTAACGTATGACAAGCAAAAAATGTTCGATGGCAGATCGTGTTTTTGTTATAGTAATTTATTAATTCTAATATTAGAATAAGTATTTAAATTTGAATACGGAATAGTGTACTAATACTAATATTTTAACTTATTTTTAAACTAACTAAAATTACATAATTAGAACATGTAACCTTCCGTTACACCGTGATCAGTAAAAGGCAAACTTATTACTGAATCTTTACTGTCAAATTTGATTATTCACAACTGCAACACAATATGTCTCCCAAAGTCATCGTTCAAAGCTCAGGCGCTCCTGGTTCAGGTAATAAAATATTTGATAAGATACATTTTGTGCGCTGTAGCAGTGTGCGTACTCACGTGCAGTAGTTATAAATTAAAATAAACGCTAATTGACGCTTATGTTCCCGCAGACTATCTCAGCCTACTGCGGCGCGGGCTTGGCTTACGAAGCTCCATTGATCGCTGCCGGTCCATGTGGTATCACCGCTCCTTACGCTGGTTGGGGTTACGGTGGTTGCGGCGCTCCAGCTATTGCTGCATCCAGCGGTGGAGGCTTCCTTGTAGCCAGCGCCTCCCCGATCCTACCTGTGGGTGTATCCGTTCTCTCAGAGAACGAGATCGGAGGCATTCTGGCCGTCGGAGGTGAACTGCCGTTCCTTGGTACCGTTGGCCTTGAGGGCGTGGTCCCCACTGCTGGTGCTGGTGCTGTCGCCTACGGCTGTGGAAATGGTGCTGTGGTTATAGTGAGCGAAGGTATCGCTGGACCTGGTTACGGAGGATGGGGTTACGGTCCCGGTTACGGTTATGGTAGTGGTCTGGCCGGCGGTTACGGTTATGGTCTTGGTGGCCGTGCCTTCGGCGGTTGCGAATGTGGAATTTACTGAAACACTCATAAATGTTGTTCTTTGATTCCTGAGAGTTTTCTCTGAAATGTGTTCACTAGGTTTGAAAATGTATCAATATTAATAAGAAACAAATTGATAAGTTATTATACTGTTAATTACAAATTACAATTCTGCCTTTAAAAATTTGTAAAATTTAGATTATAAACATTACTTAGAGAATATCAATAAAACAAAAATGACACATTATCGTAATGGGTTTCATTTAATTAAACGCAAACGAAAATATAGAGGGTTTCGGCCGCTGGCCGGGTATGTTACCATACATTTATTGCTACTGCCGGTGTACCCGTAGGCACTAGGTTGAACTATGTACTGAAGTTATGAATAAAACTCTGTGTTTGGTTCAGTAGCAACTCGAATTTATTAGCAACCAATTCCTGACTACACAGAATTACCACAACAAGTCGCCACCGCAACAATAAGCGCCATCTGTGGTCCGCCGACAAAACTAACTTATCTGCGTAGACAGCGGAGTACCCGACAATTGAATGAGTGTATAGACTAACATTTCTTTGCTGCCTATTTTCGTTTCCTGCAGGCTGTTGAGGGGAGGTGGAGGGGTTTGTTGACTGTTTGTACTTTATTTCTTTGATTTATATACCTTCTTTACATAGAGTTAAATACGTCAAGTAAAAATAGTCTGGTTTCAATTTATGTTTTAGGAACTTAACTCATGAAATATTGAACATTTATTCTGTAATAATTGTAGGTATATATTTGCTAAATTAAATTAAAATTATTTTAAATTAAATCTCTTACACTTTATACTATTAATATATATCATCCACCTCTTTAAATGACGGCGACGTGATTCGCCATCCGTCACGTTCTGATTCCCACGAGGGCGAAAAGCGACTAACGGAGAACCGTTTCGCTACGATAAATGTGAGAGGAAGGATAGATGAAAAGATGGATGTGTGTGATGAGTGTGGGATTGTAGCGGGTGGAGATCTGTGATCTCTGCCTACCCCAGATAGGTAGTCGAACTTTGCAAATGTAAATGATATGACGTTAAAATTAAAAAAAATGACACAACAATTGACATTTGCTACCTATTTGCGTCTCCTTCTAAGTGTTTTAAATCATTATTGATATGTGGACAGTCAAAAGTTTTACTTAGACAACTTTTCGGTTGTCTTCCGTAGAGTCTACTGTACCTGAAGATGCCTCTTGTTGGGACGAAACACATGTCGTTTACAAGATAGAAAAGTGGTAGTGTGTGTTTGGTGTTGTGTATAGTGGTTGGTGGGTGGAGAATTGATGGCCGATTTTCGGTAAGTTTTTGGTTTAAGTTTCAAATAAATCCACTTCATCCAGCACAAAAAAATAACACACATCATTAATTTTCTGTTATTGTTTTGCTTGTCGCGGATCTTAGCTAAGTAAAACTTTTGACTGTCCACATAGTAATGGATTTCCGCAAAGTAACGCCTGACTCCATTAATAATCATTATTGATGTTAACCATACTTCTTTATACAAACAACATTTCAGTTATGTCCCGAATAATTAATATAAAAATAATAATAGACGTGTATGTTAATTATTGTGACTAAGTATTAGTTATTAAATTGTTAGTTTCTAAATATAAACATTGAAATATGTATGTATTCTTCGATACGTGACGTTTTTAGTTCTTAAATATAATACATTTTGCAAGCCTAATTTTTGCTTAAGGGTAATATTGCATTATGTGTTGCATTACGAACTGTGCCAATGTCATGCAATGTCACTCAGGTTATTAATACCTACATATTATATAATATATGTGCGTAATTTATGGTAGTTAATCAATATTTTTCACAATACACGCTATTAAAGCTGAAGGCTGATTATCATTATCATCACCATCATCATCCCAATTACAGACCACTATAATACAGTAGAGGATAATGAACAAATATAAAAATTGCCCTTTCAAATTAAGGAAAGACATAGTAAACCCCACATTTGGCGGATGGCGTGGTAATCGTAGATTAGTTTTTATTATTGAAGGCTTCACTGCTCATCTACTAATATTTACTTTTATAGTCGCCTCGTACGACGAACACAGGATGAATTAGGGTAGGCCTATTCTGTACCACAAACCACACAGCAGTTAAACGAAGACTTTTTAGTTTTCGTTAAATTAATCAAAACAGCCCACGACAGTTCACTACTGGATACAGACCTCTCCCCAAGAAGCGTCCAGTGAGGTCCCCTACCTGCCTCTTTCCTTGACTTCACGCATCCAACTTCTGCCGGCCGCCCTGCGCAGATTGTCGCACTAACCAGCCGAAGGGCGTCCCACAATTACATATTTCAAGCTATATCAATTTTGAATTTATTAGTGTTATTCTTATCATAGCCCATAGCGATCCACTGCTGTATATTGACATCTCTCAAATTAAAAGTGTATGAGGATAGTTTCCAAGTGAAGCATATTAATTACTAGGTATATCTTCTTATTTTACTCATACGAGTACAAGAACACAGACCTTTAAATGTACACTTATACAGCTAAATAATTCTATAACTGTTTTAATACTTATCACGATTTACTTGTTTGTTCGTCCTCAATCTGACACACGTTAGGTTGAAAAAGCAAAAATCAACAGGGATAAACAATCAGTGACCCCATTGATCTCAACACGATCTACAATTTCTTTAAGCCATCAGATTTCTGGCCCCTTTTGGTTTATGCTTTAAAACTTTAGGTCAGGAAAGGTATCGAGAAGAAACGGTGAAACTTGAATCTATAATAGTTAAGTGCAGAAGCAATGGAGAGCGGCGGTAGACTCGTCTAGTCTACCGCCGCTCTCCATTGCTTCTGAGACGATCATAAACAATTGGTAGGCTGCGACTGAGCATCCCAGTGTTTATGAGAAATATGCAAATTCAGACCCACAACACCACATAAAGTCGACGTGAGGTAGAACAATGAGTTAAATAATAAAAATGTTCAATTAACATTTACAATTATAATATAAAAATTTAAATCATTTCTACATGGACAGTCAGAATTTATACTTAGCTAAGATCATTAAGAAGAAATATATTTCTTGAGCTTCTGCAATGAGTGGAATGATTTGGTTAATGTTGCAGCTGAGAAATACAGCCACTTCTTGTGTATGAACAAAAAACCCACTATGACCATACTTATCAAAGCCATCATGCAGTGATGTAATGCAACAATAGGACTGTATTTAATAGACTTCTCATTGTAGCCAAGTAGAGGGTATAAGTATTTGTTTTTATATTTTTCTTTTTCGAAGAAACATAGAGTTTATAATTATATTTTTCTTATTTTAAAATGTTCAAATTCTTTCCATTCACCATTGCAAACGCGGTCTTTAAACGCCTCTGCCATTATTTAATTAATTTAAAAATTATTATTTTATAAAAAAATAATACTAAAAACTGTCATTTTTATAACAAGTCATTGCAAATAACCCGTGCATCACAAGAGACCAAAACAATAGTCTGAATGAGTTTTAAATAATACGTAAAAGTTGAAGACACCTGTCGTACGTGATGGTTTTTGGAACATGATTTATAAATAGAAGTAAAAGAATAAATTAGTCGTGAACGCTTATTTTTATTGTGAGCATTGTCGAAGTTTTGAATTTTCAAAATTTTACATTCAATACAAGTAAGCACCCTCGCATCCACATCCACCAGCGCAACGTCCGGCAATGGAGACGACTCCACCAGCGGGGACATCTCCACCGAAACGGACAGCGCCGAGGATCGGTACTTGTCCGGCGACGAGGGTGGTACCAGCGACTGCCATCTCACCAGCGACTGCAACGTCTCCGATACCAGAGCCGCCGTACGCGGAGTATGCAGCTGGTCCTGCTAATCCATATCCCAGACCCAGTCCAGGTCCGTAAGCGAAGTCAGCTAAGCCAGCTCCACAACCGATACCATATTCACCAATATAACCTGGAGCGTAGCCGAGACCGAGGCCGAGACCGTTTCCAATACACTGACTGAAGGCATTCTAAAACAAATACAACTATGACTTAATAATATGACTTAAAAATACTATGCTATAACCTCACTTTGAGTCCAGTTACGGTACACTGAGTGTACACGTTCTAGAAGGCATAAAGAATAATCTATCAAGTTCTAGAAAATAGTTCATAATTATAAATATTCATATAATTATTCTTATTTCAAGCGAATTTTACTTTAAAAACCAACTTAACGCAAAATAAATTTTAAGTAAAAAACGGGGTTAAAATATTCATCATAGTTTTATAAATATAATTTTTGACTGACATTTGATTACACATTATCTACAAGACATACTCACATATAATTTTTAAATTGATTTTTAAAACATAAAATTTAATTTTATTACCTGGATTAAACAGGCTTGGATGCAGAGTAACAAGAAAGTGAAGGAAGACATGTTTGCTTGTTTTCTTCAACGAAGTATATTTTACAGTGATTTTACGCTACTTATATACTGTTTCTTAAAGCCAATAATTCAGTTTCGTAATTAAATGTACGTGAGACATTCAGTTTGTCAAAATAGATTCTGAAAACATACAAAAACCTCTATGACGAAACAAAACAAAAATGAGTTTCAAATACGTTGGAGAAGTATCGGTATGTATTGTAAAAGTTGTTATTTTACAAAAGGATCTAAAGTTGTAGAAAACATACCAAAAAAGTTTTATCATTTAGTACTCGAAAGTATACTTGTAATAATCGGTTTTCCAAAAATCGATTAAACTAAATAATGTGGTAACGACGGGTTTCTAATTCTAAATGTTTTCAGTAGATTACATAGTATTATCTCAAATAAACATATGTAGGCGCACATAGATCTACGAATTATTATTTATACTTAAAAATGAAAAATAAATTTTACAATTTACTAAAAACAATATGAGGAATCGGGTTTTTATTTATTGTGTTTGTTATATTTCTGTCTAAATATCACACGTTGTATGATGTGAGATATAAGACATAATTAAAATGCATTTAAATGTTGACAAATCATTCCAAACACAACCATACGCTTTTTTAACATTATACTGCGGCAGTTCAATGGTACGAAACCTATTGTGGTATACCATGTGCCACCTAGCCCAAAGTTGAGCTTCATGCATTTAGTTTTGCCTGCTGCCTTAAACAATTCGTTAATCCGTCTAGATGAGGGGGGGGGGGCATCCCAAACTATGCCAACACAAAGAAAAAATAGTCTTTACTTATTAGAAAATCTATACGGAGGTTACTAATTTAAAATAACGACCTAACACAATTTAGGAAATGTAGCGAAAAATATGAAAATAAAGGTTAAAGTATGTCGTATAAGTTTCTCCATTTTTGAGATCAGTTTAGTCACGTATACTTCTTTGATTGGAGTACAAACCTTACTCAATTAGGGTATCGTTGCTCATTGACACATACAGTTCTATATATAAACTAAAAGGTAACATACAGATATACATTCTCGAACTTTAATTCGACCAAATACAGATCAATATGTCAGGAAAGGCAATTCTTCTTTTCTGCGCTCAAGCGCTTTTGGCTCAGGTACGGTAAATTTTACACATTATATCAAGTATTTATTGCTTTAGCATACATATTCCGCAGACATTTTTACAAAGCTTGCTCGTCATTTCAATCTCAATTTTTTAATATATTCCATTTCACTCTTTCAGACAATTTCAGCCTACTACGGTGCAGGTTTGGCATATGATGCTCCTTTCTTCGCCGCCCCCTATGGCGCCGGTTTGGCATATGAAGCTCCTTTGATCGCCGGTGCTCCCTGCGGTGCGATTGCTGCTGCCCCCTGTGGTATCGCCGCTCCTTACGCCGGATTTGGTTTGGCTGGTTACGACGCTTGTGGCATCGCTGCATCTAACGGAGGTGGTTTTCCTACATCCAGCGCATCTCCGATCCCGCCATTAGGGGTGTCAGTTCTCTCAGAAAACGAAATCGGAGGAGTACTGGCCGTCGGTGGTGAGCTGCCATTCCTTGGTACCATTGGTCTTGAGGGATTGGTCCCCACTGCTGGTGCCGGTGCTGTCGCTTACGGTTGCGGTAATGGAGCTGTGGGAATGGTGAGCGAAGATATCGCCGGCCCTGGTCTGGCTTACCCCGCCGCTGGATGGGGTTACGGCCCTGCCCTGGCCACTGGCATCGGTTACGGACCAGGTCTCGCTGGACGTGCCTACGGTGGTTGCGGATGCGGTTTTTATTGAGTTTTAATTGATAATGATAAAATAATTCAAATAAGAAGAGCTAATTAATGTTATAAGCGACTTTTTAAAGACAAAATTATAAAATGTTTATTTTACCAGCAGTCATTTTATTTTTTACCTCAGATATTTTTACAGTTTTGAAACTCGATACTAAAGCAAAGGGAATATTTTTATGTCCTTACATTTTAATGTTCTATTTTTAACATTAAAGTAAATCTAGATCAAACAAAATTTTACTTGATTATCTTATTAATAATATATAAATTCAACATTTTTTTTCAAATTAATTTAATAAGTATTGATTATTTACATAATATTACAATTCTGAAGCACAATATAAATAGTCAATTGCTACTATAATATATTTTTGGCAGAAACTGAATGCTTTTTAGCCCACGATCAGGCTGGGTTAAATACAATGATAATATATTTTCTATTTTCACACCAAGTTGTCCTAATGGACTAGCGACTACACATCCAGGAATATCATATAGCTAACACTAAATCGTAGCAGATGGAGATGTGTGTCTCTGCCTACCCCTACGGGAAACAGGCGTGATGTTGTGTATGTATGTATGTATATTTATCCCGATGCAGGAATTGAATGCATTGCCGTTACTTTCGAACGTGATAACTTGATAACTGAGCGAAATAGCTCGTCTTCTAAAATCATAGTAATGTTAATAGTACTACTTATCTTTAAATATGTAAACCTGTAGTTTTAAATGATAAAAAAATGGCGGCGTTGATCGCTTTCCATCAGGCGACACGCTAGCTCGTTTGCCCTCCTGTCCCATAAAAAAAAATACAAATTCTATTGATGATGAATATTCATCAACATTATCATCATTCCTCTTTTTTTACATGAGTTTTTTACATTCTTGTCATAGTGGTGGTGGTCATCACTCCGGGAGATGGCTCGCTTCACAGTCCGTCTCCGTTCTTTGTGTACTGACGGCTTTCTCGTGCACAATTATCTCCAGGACAATTAAGGCTTTACCTTTATAAGTTTGGTCCAATGTAATGATAATTCTAACTCACGGCTTTATGTTTTTAAGCTTGCATCACATCATCATAAGCAGCACCAGCATCACAAGGCGTTCTATCTACAAAGGCGTCACTGCTTAGTGACACGTGCCATAAATTGTGTGGATGTGAACTTGAATAATAGAGAATAGAAGCTGCTCGATACCGAGTTCTTCAAAAATAGACTGGCAGTCCCTCAAAATTGAGGGGTTTTTCCATAAACCCGTGGTTGAAGGGGAAGTGAAGATTGCAAAATGTTTTTAATTACTTTTAAATAAGTTGTTACCCATATACTGATATTTGTTACTGAAGTATCATGGGGACAAGTGAAACGATGGCTAGCTTAGTGTGAACTGGTTTATTCCATCATACAGTACAGTCGTAGTTGCAGCCATAGATAATAAATATAATAATTATATATGTTTACATTTATCCAATAGTTCCTGTAGTTGCTAACACACATGAAACGAAAAGTAGTGGTCCTTTTCTATAGCGAGAAAAACGCGGATGCTGGAAGTCTAGGAAACATTCCTACATTATTTTTAGTAGAATATTTAATTTTTTAATACTTTAAATATATTTTAATCAATAATATTTAAAATATATAAGCATTTTAAATATTACTGATTACTCTGCAGATATTCTTTTCATCCAGAAGTAAAGAAAAGTAAGAAGTAAAAATAAATTTAAATAATATTATATTCGGCTGTATTTAAATTTTTTTAGAACACGAAATAAAGGGGCGATGCTTGCTTTCCATCAGGTATCATACTTACTCGATTGCCTTTTCAGCCCATGAAAAATTTTCTCTCAGTGGTGCGGTAATTTTTTCATTAACAGAACAAGTAAATGAACTTGCTCGCCCTCGTGGGAATCAGGACGTGACGCGTGGCGAACCATTTCCCATCATTTTTCAACAAATTAGATATATTAAAATTCGTCTTACATATTATGTATAAAATATTATATATAGAATATTTCAAACTTTTACCTAATGAATGAAATTAATTATTAATTTTTAAACGTGACCAAGAAAGTAATACTGATCTTTTCAAGGTTATATTTTTAAGTCATATTATTAAAAAAACTAATAAAAAAGACATTAAAAGAAACAAAAATTAATAACGAGTATCCCCTTGCAGCAATTACGGCATGTAATCGTCTTGGCATGCTTTTCATAAGGATTTTCATGGTGTCCTGTGGAATGTGTTCTCACTCAGCCGAGATCACACGTTTAAGCTACCTAATGTTTTGTAGGTATGATTGGACAAATCGTACTCGCCTTTTTAGGTGGTCCCGGACGTACTCAATGGTGTTAAGGTCGAGGCTCCGCACTGGTCAGTCTAAACCACGAAAGACGAAACCTACCTTTTGCATATAAGCATCTACGTCGTCATAACGTTGGCCCCGAGCATTATCATCCATATAAATGGCATCTTCACCAATTACAGTCAGTGCGGGCTGTGCATGTTGTGATGTGTATGTTAAATTAATAATGCCGACCTCTGGCCTATCACAATAGGTTTGTAAGTCTAACAATAGAATATATATGATATATAATAAACAATCAAGATCAACAATGATCCCTCCTACAGTGATGCGCGGTAAAATTACATACTTCGAACGGTCCACGGCAATAAAAAATTGGGGATCACTGTCGTAGATGTCTATGGGCGGCGGTGATTACTTATCACCAGGTTACCCACTTGCTCTTTTTTCTAGCGCTTCCATTAAAAACTATTTTTAGTTCATTACCTGAGGCATAATGTTCATTGTATAACAATAATTAAAAAAAATATTATTTATAAATGTTTCATTTTATTAATTTTACGTCGCATTAAAACGCCTCGTTCACAATGGATTGCACTCAGTACAAGTAAGCACCCTCGCATCCACATCCGCCAGCGCAACGTCCGGCAATGGAGACGACTCCACCAGCGGGGACATCTCCACCGAAACGGACGGCGCCGAGGATCGGTACTTGTCCGGCGACAAGAGTGGTACCAGCGACTGCCATCTCACCAGCGACTGCAACGTCTCCGATACCAGAGCCACCGTATGCGGAGCATGCAGCCGGTCCTGCTAAACCATATCCCAGGCCCAGTCCAGGTCCATAAGCGAAGTCGGCTAAGCCAGCTCCACAACCGATACCATATTCACCAATGTAACCTGGAGCGTAACCGAGACCGAGGCCGAGACCGTTTCCGATACACTGACTGTAGGCATTCTGAAACAAATACAACCATGATTTATTAATAAATACTACAACCTCACTTTGAGTCCAGTTGCCGAACTTGAGAACGAGGTCAAAATGTTCACCATAGTTTTATAAATATAATTTTAGACTGACATTTGATGGATTACATTAAATAGATTGTTAAAACTTAGAATTGTTTTGTATTATATTACCTGGATCAGGCAGGCTTGGACGCAGAGTAACAAGAAAGCGAAGGAAGACATGATTGTTGGTTTTCTTCAACGAAGTATATTTTACAGTGATTCACGCTACTTTTATATGTTTCTTAAAGCCAATAATTCAGTTTCGTAATTAAATGTACGTGAGACATGCAGTTTGTCAAAATAAATTATGAACACACATACAAATACCATTATGACGAAAGAAAACAAAAATGACTGTCAAATACATTGAAAACGTATTGGAAATCATCGTAATAATTTATATTCGATATAAGTAAGGATTTAAAGTTGTAGAAATCATACTCATCAGGTTTTAATATTTAAAACTCGAAAGTATATTTGTATTGATTGGTTTTCTAAAAATCTATCAAAGGAAATAATATGGTATCGATAGGGTTTTAATTCTACTTGGTTTTAATAGATTACATAATATTATATTGAATAAACCTATGTAAGCTAAATTAAATCTACGTATTGTTTATACGCAAAACTGAAAATCAAATTTTACAATTTACTACAAAAAATTTAAAATCGGGTTTGTATTTATTGTGTTTGTTATTTTTAATTTATATGCCTAAAGATCACACGCTGTGGGCTGTATGTATGTATATATATTCCACCCATTGCCATTTAGTCCAAACTTTGGCTTCCCGCTTTTCCAGCCATCCTACGCAGTTCATTACTCTACTTACCTTTTATCGTCTCGCAATTAAAAACACGAATGTATTATTAGGCTACAAAAATCTATACGGGGGTTAATAATTCAAAATAAGGACCTAACACAGTTTAAGAAAAGTAGGGTAAAATATGAAGATAAAGTTTAAATATGTCGTATAAGTTTCTCCATTTTTGAGATCAGTTTAGTCACGTATACTTCTTTGATTGGATTACAAACCTTACTCAATTAGGGTATCGTTGCTCATTGACACATACAGTTATATATATAAAGTAAAAGGTAACATACAGATATACATTCTCGAACTTTAATTCGACCAAATACAAATCAATATGTCAGGAAAGGCAATACTTCTGTTCTGCGCTCAAGCGCTTTTGGCTCAGGTACGGTAAATTTTAGATTAGTACATCAAGTCTTTATTGCTTTAGTATACATATTTCGCTGATATTTTTACAAAGCTTGCTCATCATTTCAATCTTAATTTTTTAATATATTCCATTTCACTCTTTCAGACAATTTCAGCCTACTACGGTGCAGGTTTGGCATATGATGCTCCTTTCTTCGCCGCCCCCTACGGTGCCGGTTTGGCATATGAAGCTCCTTTGATCGCCGGTGCTCCCTGCGGTGCGATTGCTGCTGCCCCCTGTGGTATTGCCGCTCCTTACGCCGGATTTGGTTTGGCTGGTTACGACGCTTGTGGCATCGCTGCATCTAACGGAGGTGGTTTTCCTACATCCAGCGCATCTCCGATCCCGCCATTAGGCGTGTCAGTTCTCTCAGAAAACGAAATTGGAGGAGTACTGGCCGTCGGTGGTGAGCTGCCATTCCTTGGCACCGTTGGTCTTGAGGGATTGGTCCCCACTGCTGGTGCCGGTGCTGTCGCTTACGGTTGCGGCAATGGGGCTGTGGGTATGGTGAGCGAAGATATCGCCGGCCCTGGTCTGGCTTACCCCGCCGCTGGATGGGGTTACGGCCCTGCCCTGGCCACTGGCATCGGTTACGGACCAGGTCTCGCTGGACGTGCCTACGGTGGTTGCGGATGCGGTCTTTATTGAGTTTTTATTAATAATGATAAAATAATTCATATAAGAAGAGCTAATTAATGTTAATAGCGACTTTTTAAAACAAAATTATAAAACGTATATTTTACTAGCAGTCATTTCATTTTATTTTTTACCTCAGACATTTTTACAGGTTTGAAACTCGATACTAAAGCAAAGGGAATACTTTTATTTCCTTACATTTAATGTTATGTTCTTAACATTGAAGTGAATCTTTAGATCTAATAAAATTTTACTTGATTACCCTATAAATAAATTATAAATTCAACATTTTCTTTTTCATATTAATTCAATAGATATTGATTATTTTTATAATATTATAATTTTGAAGCATGATATAAATAGTCAATTTCTACTATAATATGTTTGGCGGAAACCGAATGCTTTTAGTCCAAGATCAGGCTGGGTTAAATACGATGATGATATATTTTCTATCTTTACACCATGTTGTGGTGGTGGACTAGCGACTACACATCCAGGAATACCATATCGCTAACACTGCTACCCTTTGTTAGCCTGTGACTGCTTATACTATGCTTGACTCCTGACGTAAACTGTTTCATGTTGAAAACATTAAAATAATATAAAGCACTTTAGTTTTTTTTTTATACGGCCCATATATCTCCCGTTACCTACGAGTACGGAGCCTTTCTGAAAGATTATACATCATGCTTGTCCCAGGTGAATTGATGGGATAAATATATTATAGATATACACTTAAAAATAATTGAGCGATTGAATGAATTTATATATTTGGGGTCATTGTTTACAAGAGATAAAAAAATGTGAAGGTGACATTGAAAAGCGTGTGAATACCAGCTATTCAGAGGAATGGAGCTCTGTACTTCCTGCCGTCTGTACGCCCTGTAAGTCAGTATATGTCTAAAACGGCCCGATTGGCGATTCATCAGAGAGTGCTTTTTCCGACTCTGCTGTACGGTAGTGAAAGTTGGGGTTTGGTAGAAGAGTCCTGAAAGCAAACTGAATGCGGTGGGGTTGAGAGCATTTAGAAGTATGTGTGGGGTAACTTTTAATGATAGAATAAGAAATGAAGCTGTCGTAACAAAAGTTGGAAAAGGGATGCTTAGATGGTTTGAGCACATGAAAAGAATGGATGAAAGACGACTGGCAAAAAAAAATACGTTGCGGATGTGAATAGAAGAGTCGGTAGGGGGAGACCAAGGAAAACATACCTTGACAAAATTGCCGAAGTTTTTAAGAAAGGCCAGGTCAAAAGTACCTTTAACCGACGAGTTTGCATGAAGAGAACGATGAATGTTGAGGAAGAAAGAAAAGTATGCCGAAATCGTAGCAGATGGAGATCTGTGGTCTCTGCCTACCCCTACGGGAAACAGGCGTGATGTTGTGTATGTATGTATGTATATTTATCCCGATGCAGGAATTGAATGCATTGCCGTTACTTTCAAACGTGATCACTTGGCTACTGAGCGAAATAGCTCGTTTTTATTAATCTACTTAAATCATAGTAAACTAATCTTTTTTCAGTTTTACATAAATACAAATTCTATTGATGATGAATATTCATCAACATCGCATACTTCGAACGGTCCACGGCAATAAAAAATTTGGGGATCACAGTCGTAGATGTCTATGGGCGGCGGTGGTTAGTTATCACCAGGTTACCCACTTGCTATTTTTCCTAGCGCTTCCATTAAAAACTATTTTTAAGTTAATTACCTGAGGCACAAGGTTCATTGTATAACAATAATTAAAAAAAATATTATTTATAAATGTTTCATTTTATTTATTTTACGTCGCATTAAAACGCCTCGTTCACAATGGATTGCACTCAGTACAAGTAAGCACCCTCGCATCCACATCCGCCAGCGCAACGTCCGGCAATGGAGACGACTCCACCAGCGGGGACATCTCCACCGAAACGGACGGCGCCGAGGATCGGTACTTGTCCGGCGACAAGAGTGGTACCAGCGACTGCCATCTCACCAGCGACTGCAACGTCTCCGATACCAGAGCCGCCGTATGCGGAGCATGCAGCCGGTCCTGCTAAACCATATCCCAGGCCCAGTCCAGGTCCATAAGCGAAGTCGGCTAAGCCAGCTCCACAACCGATACCATATTCACCAATGTAACCTGGAGCGTAACCGAGACCGAGGCCGAGACCGTTTCCGATACACTGACTGTAGGCATTCTGAAAGAAATACAACCATGATTTATTAATAAATACTATGCTACAACCTCACTTTGAGTCCAGTTCCGGTAGACTGGGTGTACACGTTCTAGAAGGCATAAAGAATAATTACCTATCTAGTTAGAAGAAAAATGATAATATTATTATGTCACAAGAGAATTTTATTTAAAAAGACGAACTTGAAAACGAGGTCAAAATATTCATCATAGTTTTATAAATATAATTTTTTACTGACATTTGATAGATTACATTAAATAGATTGTTAAAACTTAGAATTGTTTTGTATTATATTACCTGGATCAGGCAGGCTTGGACGCAGAGTAACAAGAAAGCGAAGGAAGACATGTTTGTTGGTTTTCTTCAACGAAGTATATTTTACAGTGATTCACGCTACTTTTATATGTTTCTTAAAGCCAATCATTCAGTTTCGTAAATAAATGTACGTGAGACATGCAGTTTCTCAAAATAAATTATGAACACACATACAAATCCCACTGTGACGAAAGAAAACAAAAATGACTGTCAAATACATTGAAAACGTATTGGAAATCATCGTAATAATTTATATTCGATATAAGTAAGGATTTAAAGTTGTAGAAATCATACACAACGGGTTTTAATATTTAGTACTCGAAAGTGTATTTGTATTGATCGGTTTTCTAAAAATCTATTAAAGGAAATAATATGGTATCGATAGGGTTCTAATTCTACTTGGTTTCAATAGATTACATAATATTATATCGAATAAACCTATGTAAGCTAACTTAAATCTACGTATTGTTTATACGCAAAACTGAAAAACAAATTTAACAATTTACTACAAAAAATTTGAGGACTGGGTTTGTATTTATACTATTTGTTATTTTTAATTTATATGTTTAAAGATCACACGCTGTGGGCTGTATGACAATGATGTGAGATATGAAAGACAAAATTAAAATGTGTTTGAATGTTGACAATTCTTCCAAAACACACCTGTATGTACTGCTCTTTTAACATCATCTAGCAGCAGTCCAATACTATGAGCCTATTCCACTCATCGTCACCTAGTCCAAACTTTGGCTTCACGCGTTCCGTTTTGCCTGCCATCCTACGCAGTTCATTACTCTACTTAACTTTTATTGTCTCGCAATTAAAAACACGAATGTATTATTAGGCTACAAAAATCTATAGGAGGTTAATAATTCAAAATAAGGAGCTAACACAATTTAAGAAAAGTAGCGTAAAATATGAAGATAAAAGTAAAGTATGTTGTATAAATTTCTCCATTTATGAGATCAGTTTAGTCACGTGGTGGTTTAGTTACTTTGATTGGAGTACAAACCTTACTCAATTAGGGTATCGTTGCTCATTGACACATACAGTTCTATATATAAACTAAAAGGTAACATACAGATATACATTCTTGAACTTTAATTCGACCAAATACAAATCAATATGTCAGGAAAGTCAATTCTTCTTTTCTGCGCTCAAGCTTTTTTGGCTCAGGTACGGTAAATTTTAAATTAGTACATCAAGTCTTTATTGCTTTAGTATACATATTTCGCTGATATTTTTACAAAGCTTGCTCATCATTTCAATCTTAATTTTTTAATATATTCCATTTCACTCTTCCAGACGATTTCAGCCTACTACGGTGCAGGTTTGGCATATGATGCTCCTTTCTTCGCCGCCCCCTACGGTGCCGGTTTGGCATATGAAGCTCCTTTGATCGCCGGTACTCCCTGCGGTGCGATTGCTGCTGCCCCCTGTGGTATTGCCGCACCTTACGCCGGATTTGGTTTGGCTGGTTACGACGGTTGTGGCATCGCTGCATCTAACGGAGGTGGTTTTCCTACATCCAGCGCATCTCCGATCCCGCCAATAGGTGTGTCAATTCTCTCAGAAAACGAAATTGGAGGAGTACTAGCCGTCGGTGGTGAGCTGCCATTCCTTGGTACCGTTGGTCTTGAGGGATTGGTCCCCACTGCTGGTGCCGGTGCTGTCGCTTATGGTTGCGGCAATGGAGCTGTAGGTATGGTAAGCGAAGATATCGCCGGCCCTGGTCTGGCTTACCCCGCCGCTGGATGGGGTTACGGCCCTGCCCTGGCCACAGGCTTCGGTTACGGACCAGGTCTCGCTGGACGTGCCTACGGTGGTTGCGGATGCGGTCTTTATTGAGTTTTTATTAATAATGATAAAATAATTCATATAAGAAGAGCTAATTAATGTTAATAGCGACTTTTTAAAAACAAAATTATAAAACGTATATTTTACCAGCAGACATTTCATTTTATTTTTTACCTTAGACATTTTTGTACACTTTGGGAACTCGATACTAAAGTAAAGGGAAAATTTTTATTTCCTTATATGTATTGTTCTGTTCTTAACATTAAAGTAAATCTTTAGATGAAATAAAATTTTATTTGATTACATAAATTCAACATTTTTTCAAATCAATTCAATAGGTAATCATTATTTATATTACAACTGTGAAGCGTAATATCAATAGTCGATAGCTGCTATGACTAGCAAAACTGGATACTTTTGGCGGTAGGTCAGGCTAAGTTAATAACAATGATATGCGAATAAATATGGTAATGGAAAATTTTTCCTATTTATCTTATCTTCACAACATGTTGTGCTGTTGGACATCCATGTATATTACACCGCCAACACTGCTGCCTTTCGGCGGTCTGTGACTATTTGTACTATGCTTGACTCCTGACGTAAACCATTTTATGCTGTAAACATTACAATCATATTTCCCACTACCCACCAGTACGGAGCCTTACCGTTTCTGAAGGATCATACATTTACCTATCATGCTTTTCCTAGGTGAACTGATGGGATAAATACATTGTATATATTATACATATTTATCCCGATGTGAGAAATGAACGCGTAGCCGTTGATATCGAAAGTGATAACTTCGCCACTAAGTCAATTAGGTGACCTTTCAGTAACCAATAAGAATTATTGTAATGTTAATTATAATCTTTAAATATGTCACTCTTGCCGGCACGCAGTTTAAAATAAATACGAATTCTGATGATGGTGGATGTTTATCAACATCACTGTCAATCTTTTTCACTCTTATCAGAGTGGGCTTGATTATAACTTTGGGAGGTGGTTCACTTCATAGAGCGTCGCCATTCTTTGCGTACTGACGTCTTGAAAAAGTTATGAAGGCTAAAACAATGATGTACCGACTGAATAGCTCAGTGACGGGGCCCTCCACCCACGGAGTCAATGGTCGCGGGTTCGATCCGACGAATTTTAAAATACCTAATTTGTTAAAAAATGACGACGACGTGGTTCTCCACCCGTCACGTCCTGATTCTCACGAGGGCGAGAAGCGACCAATGGAGAGCCGTTTCGCTGCGATGAATAGTAGCGGATGGAGCTCTGTGGTCTCTGCCTACCCCTGCGGTGGATAGGCGTGAATATATATATAAAAAAATGTACATTATAAAGTCAAAGAATCGGGAACTAAGCCAACACACGAGCTCGCATTTTATCTCGCTCTACCTCACATGTATGATAAGAGATAACACCTGCTAATTCAATAGTGTTAGAGCTATGGTAGCGCAAATGGGGCCATACGAGCGGGGAAACACTACATCATCAGCAGCCTGCGGCCTCCCCCATTGAGCGCCACCTAGCCCGATCTTCGGCTACACGCATCCAGTTTCTGCCAGCCTCCCTGCGCAGATCGTCGCACCATCTAGCCGGGGGGCGTCCCACACTACCTTTACCGAGACGCGGTCTCCACTCCAGCACTCGTTTGCTCCAACGATTGTCGGATCTCCCACAAATGTGACCAGCCCATTGCCACTTTAGTTTGCTAATTCGAAAGGCTATGTCGGTGACTTTAGTTCCCTGGCGGATATGTTCATTCCGAAACATATTGTAACCTTCTCAGATTTTAATGATATTTTTTATGTACATTATACTACTCATCCATAAGCCCAATAAATTATTATTTTAATTCTAGCTTGTATAGTTTTTGAATTATTAATAAAATAAGATTCATGCGATACATGAACTGTTTACAACTTAATGCCATATAAAATGTTATATGAATGATATAAAACTTTATTTTATATATAAAATTATGTGTGAACGTTATGTTCATGTGATAATTATTGTTTAATTTTACTTTTTAATGAATTTTATTGTATTTTCGAATATTTTATAAGTCCTTTATATATGACTTATATTTCGTATTTACGATTTTTACCAAACTTGATATTTGATTATTTTATGTTCCTATATGGGTTCTATTGACTCCATATATGATGTTTATTATATTATTTGTTTATAAATTTTATTTATAAGTGTTTTAAGTTAATAATGACGATCTCTGGCTCGTCACAATATCTACCAGAGAAACTCCGAGCATAGCTCTCTCAGGAGTTTCCTAAATCCTGCCCAGCCTAACAGAATCCTTCTATCGGCTTCTTTCTCCAACTTGTCTCCACCCAATTGCTAGACTTGCCCGAGGTAGATATACTCCTGGACAACTTCGAGAGTTTTACCATTGACGACGGTCAGTTGTGGATCGTTGACCATGACTTTAGTTTTATCAAAGTTCATGGTCAAACCGACTCGTCGAGAGGATTCATTTAGGCTGTTCAGCATCCCTTGCATTCCTCTAGCGATTCTGCCAAGATCATGATATCATCGGCAAAACGCAGGTGTGAGATGTACTTACCGTTTACGTTTATGCCTCGTCCTTTCCAGTCTAGCGTCTTGAAAACCTCTTCCAGTGCATTAGTGAACAGTTTTGGGGATATGACATCTCCCTGTCACACCCCGCGATACAACTGGATTTGTTTTGTTTAACTGCTCTGAACTCGAACGGACATCGTTGCGGCATTGTAAAGACATCTCAATACCTCGATGTATCGATGATCTACCTGGCACCGCTGCAAGGCTTCCACGACAGCCCAGGTCTCAATGGAGTCAAAGGCCTTCTCATAATCCACAAACGCTAAGCACAGGGGCGGATTATACTCGTTTGTTTTCTGCATTATTTGCCGCACTCTGTGAATGTGGTCTATGGTGCCGAATTCTCCTCGAAACCCAGCCTGCTCTGGGGGTTGAAACTCTTTAAGTCTTCGTGCGAGTCGATTGGTGATGATACTCGAAAACAACTTATAGACATGGCTCAGGAGCGAGATGGGCCTATAGTTGCTGAGTAGCGTCTTATCCCCTTTTTTGTGGAGTAAGACGACTTTGCTTCTGGAGTCTCCCATTTTGCACGACAGAATTGAATATTCTGCAGAGCTCTTTAAGCACGGGTCGACCTCCTGCTATTAAGAGCTCCATAGTAATCCCGTCTTCGCCCAGGGCTTTTCCATTTTTAAGTTGTCTCAGGGCCAACTCCATCTCCTAAAGGGCAATATGTGGCAGCTCGTCGGTGTAGTGGCGGAAAAGCGTGGCTCTGGGATCATTGTAAACGGGTTCAGGTTGTGGTGCATGAGAAGCGTATATTTTGCCGTAGAAGTCTTCGATCTCACCGAGAACCTCAGACTTCGAGGTGAGTATTCTGCCATCCTGGGTTTTTAATTTTGTGAGGTGGCTTCTCCCGGGAGTACTACGAGGAAAGTACTACACGTTCACACAATTATTTTCAATGTGTCATATTTGCATTTTTCTGTGTTACCGTGTTTCGTACGGTGAGATGAAGGATTTCGTTTTTTTTCTATCTCTCCTTATTTTTTTTCACTCTTCCATTTCCCACTCCTTCTACTCCAATTATTTTTTTTCTCCCTCACATTATTCAAATCCGTACCCCAAGTTACGCGATGCATCTGCGATGCCCATAGAATTTGTATTTAAAAATACACATATACCTTTTTATTTATTTATTTAATTACATTATGAACCTACACTACGAAGTTACTGATAAATCCGCACTTTTTCTCATGCAGAAGTTCAAACAGTAGTAGTGATGGTGAAAAATCAATAGAAGTAATATTACATTTGAGTTTTTTTTTATATTTAATAATTGGTGCCGCTAAATTCAACAACCGCAAAACTTGTTACACATAACAGTTGCATCCGACTGTCTGGAAAAGTGGCGATCCAGTACAGTGTGTTTTCTTTTTTTTTTCCGAAACCTTTATCCACGCACAACTCTGACAAATAGGTTACCTTCAGCGGTAATTTGTAATTGATACAACATAAGATGATACTGATACTTCAACAACACTTTTATAATCAATAGTGTTACATATATCAATGAGCAGTATTGATAACGTTCCATCAGGTGATACGCTTACTCCTAGATCAAAAAGTCTTCTGTCAGTTACGCGGTTAATTGTTTTTTATTAGCAGAGCAATTAAACGAACATGTGAGTTACCTGAAATAAAAATTTGCCTTGATAAACAAAAGCCAGCTGTAAATAATCACCACTCATAGACATCCATAACACTATAAGCATCAACTTTTTACGGACATATACACTTGTCTATTGAAAAGCCCAATGTTGTAATTGTTCAGAATTAGTTAAATTTTAGTGCATTTACTCTATGTACGAATATAGTGTAATCGCAAGAGTTTATAGCCTTTTTCTATCATTATTCACATCCTAAACCAAAGGTGAGCGATACAGTTGCAGTACTCGTGGTATTGTAGACTCGAAAAGGCAACGGTCAGCACTAGTCATAATCAATAATTGTTGTTTCTCTTGCTGTATGTCTTTCAGGATTGTGCGACTTTCTAGGCGACGGTAATTCTTTACCACCAGGTTACCCACTTTGCTCTTTTTCCTTGCGCTTCCATTAAAAAATATTTTTGCTTAGTTACCTAAGGTACAAGGTTCATTGAATAACATTAATTAAAAAAAATATTATTTATAAATGTTTCATTTATTTTGACTTTATTTTAATTTATTATACATTAAAATTTCTATACTCAAAATATATATTATACATTAAAATTTCTCGTTCACAATAGATTGCAATCAGTACAGGTAAGCACCTTCGCATCCACATCCGCCAGCGCAACGTCCGGCAATGGAGACGACTCCACCAGCGGGGACATCTCCACCGAAACGGACGGCGCCGAGGATCGGTACTTGCCCGGCTACGAGGGTAGTACCAGCGACTGGCATCTCACCAGCGACTGCAACGTCTCCGATACCAGAACCGCCGTATGCAGAGCATGCAGCCGGTCCTGCTAAACCATATCCCAGACCAAGTCCAGGTCCGTAAGCGAAGTCGGCTAAGCCAGCTCCACAACCGATACCATATTCACCAACGTAACCTGGAGCGTAACCGAGACCGAGGCCGAGACCGTTTCCAATGCACTGACTGTAGGCATTCTGAAACAAATACAACCATGACTTAATAATAAATACTATGCTACAACCTCACTTTGAGTCCAGTTCTGGTACACTTAGTGTACACGTTCTAGAAGGCATAAAGAATAATTACCTATCTAGGTAGAAGAAAAATGAGAATATTATTATGTCACAAGAGAATTTTATTTAAAAAGACGAACTTGAAAACGAGGTCAAAATGTTCATCATAATTTTATAAATATAATTTTTTACTGTAAATAGATTGTTAAAACTTAGAATTGTATTGTATTATATTACCTGGATCAGGAAGGCTTGGACGCAGAGTAACAAGAAAGCGAAGGAAGACATGTTTGTTGGTTTTCTTCAACGAAGTATATTTTACAGTGATTCACGCTACTTTTATATGTTTCTTAAAGCCAATCATTCTGTTTCGTAAATAAATGTACGTGAGACATGCAGTTTGTCAAAATAAATTATGAACACACATACAAATACCACTGTGACGAAAGAAAACAAAACTGACTGTCAAATACGTTGAAAACGTATTGGAAATCATCGTAATAATTTATATTCGATATAAGTAAGAATTTAAAGTTGTAGAAATCATACTCAACAGGTTTTAATATTTAGTACTGAAAAGTATATTTGTATTGATTGGTGTTCTAAAAATCTATCAAAGGAAATAATGTGGTATCGATGGGGTTGTCTATTCTATTTGGTTTCAACAGATAACATAATATTAAATCGAATAAACTTATGTAAGCTAACTTCAATCTACGTATTGTTTATACGCAAAACTGAAAATCAAATTTTACAATTTACTACAAAAAAAATTGAGGTTCGGGTTTGTATTTATTGTGTTTCTTATTTTTAATTTATATGCCTAAAGATCACACGCTGTGGGCTGTATAACAATGATGTGAGATATGAAAGACAAAATTAAAATGCGTTTGAACGTTGACAAAATACACACTGCTCTTTTAACATCATCGAGCAGCAGTCCAATACTATGAGCCTATTCCACCCATCGCCACCTAGTCCAAACTTTGGCTTCACGCATCCCGTTTTGCCTGCCATCCTACGAAGTTCATTACTCTAGTTAACTTTTATTGTCTCGCAATTAAAAACACGAATGTATTATTAGGCTACAAAAA